>CM026273.1:1394945-1843248 GCA_014851415.1 Cnaphalocrocis medinalis | reverse complement strand
CGCTGTGTAAACATAGAGTGGGGCACCACAGAGAATCGAATCGCAGTACACAAATGTAAGAAAACTGCAGTCGAGATTATCAAGTTGTTAAAACCATTAAAAATAACGCACATTAATGTAATATTATATAATTAACACAATTTAGTGTCAAAGTCCAATATAACGCCAGTTCAATTAAACAAATCGCGCTCTCTAATCCACTTTGTAGGCCATTACTTCACATTCTTTTATAGAGTTACAGACTTCGTAGCACTGCTACAATCCGTAGCACTAGCAACAATCCGTAGCACTAGCAACTTAGTAATTACTATTCCCCACTACAATAATAAAGAGTTGCGGAGCGTCGGCGTCGTGCGCTTTATTTGCTCCGCCCACCTACAACTTGATATTACTGGCCATTGCTACCTACAGATTGTATTTGTTCCAACGTTTAACGTGTATTTGCAACTTTTTGCAATAAGAGAAGAGTGTTTTGAGTTACACGGCTACAAAGTTTTATTAGAAGAAATAAAATATAAAGGGAGTTTACTCGCTCACATAATTTCTGAAAATCTCGGTTCATGATCACATTTGCTGTCATAATAATTCAGAACGTAATGGTCCTGATGATGAAATTAGTTTGGTTCTCCTAAGGGTTGCGAAGTTTAAATGGCAGTCGTTTCATTGTAACCAGATTACCCGAATGCTTGATCATGATCTAAGCGTACCATGTGTGCAACTGGGACTATTACGCTAAAATGAAAGTTGAATCATAGTCTTCTGATAATTGGTTTATCCTACGTGATGAATTTATACCCGCTGCCAAATTTCACCGCATTTACTACACGCCATAAACTTGAATTCCATCCATACCACCTGGATGGTTGGCGGTCCTCTACCGTGCGCTTTACTCAACACTTCTGCCACGCACCTCCTCATTATGGAATCAACTTTCCGCAGCGGTATTTCTGAACTGATACGACATCAAAATCTTCAAGAAACGAGCCTATACCTTCCTAAAAGGCCGGTAACGCATCCGCACTCCTTTCTGGTGTAGCTGATGTCCATGGACGGTGATGTTCACTTCACTCTTTTGCCTTTCTATATTATAAAAAAAACTAATTTGAAGTACACGAAGTCATAAATATCTCCGTGCTCTATACTGTGCATCTCAGTGACCTCGAAGAGAGACATGCAACGTTAATGATGCGCTGCTGGGTCGGGGCTTGTTTTATTCGTCCATTTGGTTATTGGTCGATTGCTTTTGGAAGCAATAAAACGTAACCGTAAAGTCCCGTATTATGTACATATGTTACGGCTAAACCTCTGCTGCTACACTTGGTGTTATAGCCATTACACATTTTACAATGAAGTTGATGTTCTTACAGTGGCAGTCTCCGAATCCATATTCATTCGAAATTGATGTCGAAATCAATATATACTGCATGTCAAATACTTCTATTTAACCTAACCTTCTTTATACATTACAAGAAATTGGTAAATTTTAAGATTCTGATTTCTACTTCGGAGATATGGGAGCGGACTGTCACGGTGATGACATTTTATGAGAATAGGCAATTTTTTTGTCAAGATCCCTTTTGTGTGTTGTCATTTTTGGATCATTCATTACTCCACACTTAACCAAAAAAAGAAGTTTTTATTTAAGATGAATGTCTGTCTGTTAGTTTTCCTAACTGTAAATCGAATAAGTTTTATTATAGAATTTGCCATAGTTCAAACTTTTACAGTAACATGTACTATGCGGCTCTAACAAGATATGGGAAACAGAATAAAAAAGCAAAATAGCAAATGGAATCAAAACGAACCATTCGCATTGTGCACGAGCGAAGAATAATTGGTATCTGTACCAATTTCACATATGAAAATCCAGTTACAGTATCTTTTATACTTTTTATAAATTCTATAGACATCGGAAAATCTTATTACTAACTCGAAACACTAGCGCGAAGCACTCGACACCCAGCGCCATCTAATGGCTCGTATAGGCTTGATGGTGCCGAATTACGTTCGGAAATAAAGTAACGGCAGACACTAGTCCATACTAATATCATAAATGGGAAAGTGTGTCTCTCTGTCTGTCTGTATGTTTGTCTTTCTTTCACGGCAAAACGGAGCGACGAATTGATTTTTTAAGTGGAGATAGTTGAAGGGATGGAGAGTAATACCACATACCTTTTGCCTCTCCGTGCTACCCCGAATTTATAAAGCTAGTTATGTAATAAAGCGGCCAAGTGCGAGTCAGACTCACGCACGAAGGGCTCCGTACACTTTTTATATTAATTATTTTTAAACTTTTTTCTAAGATACTACTATCCCAAGAAACTTTTTTGTAAAACTCTATTGTGCAACCGCGCGTTGCTAGCTTCATAAACTTATAAAGATTCTGACGTTTTACTGGAAAATATTTCAAAGTCCACCCTGCAATCTAGGGGCAGAGATAATTGAATGTGAGCAATATTGCATAACTCACAGTTTCTAAAACTTTTGCGCTTCCTAGCTATACCAACAGAAAGTAATAACCTACGTACCTGAGTGGACCAAAAATTTAAATCTTTGGAGTGGACAAAAAAAACTATTACTGTTTCTTTCTGTATTTCCTTACTATTGTTACGTTTGAAATTTCCTAAAAATCATCCACCGGCTTCACTTGTTTCTTCTCTTCTCTTTGTTTCTCTTTGTTCTCATCTCATCTGCGTATCATTCCCAGTTGCAACCACAACGTTTGCGTCGGTGTATCCAGGATTTGTTAGACAGAAAATGACGCCCACAAGATTATTGCACTTTGCGAATCATCTAAATATTTTTAAGGTGAAGCTTGGAAATTTAGCTTCACTTTTTCTTTTCGTCTTATGTTTCAAGTGAATATTGTTTAGTTTGGAATTTATTTAACGTGCTTAAAGAGTCGCAACCAATGAAGGCGCCATTCTCAAGAGTGCTAATTGGAATTTTCTTAAATTTAAATTTAACAATTACCACTTTGATTAAGGTTGCAAAATTTAAAAGTACCTAAGCTGGAACCAATAACAGCGCTGTTGGGAGCTAATTTCGCATTACGCTTTCAGTATGGAACTGTGTAGGCAGCTAGAGATTAATGATCGAAGACTTCATACGTTTATTTTTAAATTAATTAAAAAAGTCTTAGCTCAAAAATCACCATAAAAAACATGGAATGGAATTATCAAAAATATGCTAACCTCTCGGCACAAAACAAGTAACAGTGCATTGTTCTACGTGTTAGCAGTATATCGTAGTCGTTTTTCTCCCGCACACGTTCCCTATATCTGTCTCTATCATCGCTCGTGGTTTAAGCTGCCAGAGTTCTCTCGGGTCGTGCATACAAAACTTTGAGAAACCTTTGCTAAGCGGTGTAGTTCGCCGCAAAAATTGAATATTACTCGCGGTATGCAAGCAGGCAAGTGCTAGGTACAGACACTGCACGTTGTTTTTGTTTTTATAATAATAATATTTCACTACATGACATACATTGGTCTGACTCTGAGATAGGTAGCTCAAGCACCTGTGTTACACATATCAGAACCAACAGTGGAATTACAAATATATACGTATAATACTTTTCTTTTGTAAATACATACTTATAATACATAGAAAACACCCAGACCAATACAAACAAACATGTTCATGCACACAAATGTTTGTACTGTGCGGGGATCGAACCCGCAATCCTTGGCCCAGACGCAGCATTCACTACCACTGAACCAAACGGGTCGTCAAATGTTTTTGTTTTTGTCATTATTCAGTGTTTTTGTCATTATTATTACCGTGGGAGAGCCTCGCTTCAGCGTTAATGGGCAGGCTCGGCCGGAGTGATACGGCCCCACAGAAGACCGGCGTGAAGCGGCGCTTGCGCTGTGTTTCGTCGAGTGAGTGAGGGTACCGGAGGCCCAATTGGGGGAAAGGGGATAAAGGTAGGCAGCGCACTTGTGACTCTACTGCTGTTGTAGGTGTCTGTATGAAATTACTTGGTCGGTCGGTAAGTATGATTTATGATATTTTCACACATCACATACATTGATCTGACTCTGGATAGGTAGCTCAAGCACCTGTTTTACACATATCAGAAACAACAGTGGAATTCCATATATACGTATAATACTTTTCTTTTGTAAATACATACTTATAATACATAGAAACCCAGACCAATACAAACAAACATGTTCATGCACACAAATGTTTGTACTGTGCGGGGATCGAACCCGCAATCCTTGGCCCATACGCAGCATTCACTACCACTGAACCAACGGGTCGTCAAATGTTTTAGTTTTTTGTCATTATTCAGTGTTTTTGTCATTATTATTCCGTGGGAGCCTCGCTTCAGCGTTATGGGCAGGCTCGGCCGGAGTGATACGGCCCCACAGAAGACCGGCGTGAAGCGCGATTGCGCTGTGTTTTCGGTCGAGTGAATGATGGGTACCGGAGGCCCAATTGGGGGAAATGGGATAAAGGTAGGCAGCGCACTTGTGACTCTACTGCTGTTGTAGGTCTGTATGACTTGGGGTAAGTATGATTTGATTTTAAGGCGTCCCATCTACCTGTTGTAATATGATAGAAATAATTTAATGACAAACTTAAAATGATCGATAAACATTTTACTGTTGATAAAAAAATAAACGTTTATCAACTCTTGGTAAATTAATTTAGTACGTATTTCAAACGGCAATAAGTTTAAACTCAATTTAAACGATTATTTTAGGCAATTAACGTATTGACGTCAGCTTAGCTGTCTATCATGCAAGCCCCAGGTTAAATACCGCTGTTTAGTTATGAGGCTAGGATATTTATTGAATGCCAGTTGGTAGTGACATATTTAATTCAATTAGGTACTGTTTGATCAAATGATTGAATATGTTCAGGCCACTAATTCAACGACCACATTTAGTAACAAGACCTAGCCTTGTTGAAGCCTTGTGTTAATTAAACGGCTATAATTAAGCTAAGACATATTCAACTGTAATATGTTCTTAACGAGTTATCCGTGGGCGTCTGTGGCAATAAGATAAATACGAATATATCCCAAAACTTGTATTACGTATTATGAGTTAACTTTGACATCCGACATCCGTACCAATTACTCATCCTCTGACTTGAATAGTTCAGCAACAAGTGGTTACATCACGCGATGGTATTATTTATACTAGCTTCTAACTTCCACAAAATGGAAATTGTTAGCGGGCATACAACATCGCTTAAAAACGAATCCCAAAAGAGCTTGTATCTATAAATAAAAACACAAAATCAAAATCGGTTCATAGATCGCAAAGTACTCGGCGAACAAAGATAAACATAAATATAAACGGTTGGATTGAGAACGGGAACACTCTTTTTTAGAAGTCGATTAAAAATAGCAAGTAGGTATTATGAATCTACACACATTTCAAGTTCAACATACCTACGCGCGTGTAACTAAGCAAATATTGCTACGCAGGTACCTATTTACACATCAAAGTATACAAAACTGTCAAATTTCTTAAATCGACTCTCATCTTACTGTCATACACATTAGGTTGGAATATCAATTGAAGAATTTTGACAATTTGTGGTAACCCCTGATGTGTGGCTGCCTGTCCTTGCTACAGTGACGCCGTCTCTACAAATTGATTTTAGAAAATACAATACGTATCTTAATATTTTATTAAACTCATATTTATTTTATTTTCTGCCCAATTAACAATGAGTTAAAATATTAAATGAAAATCGGAATCGACGAGATCATTCAAACGAGTTCAATAGCGAACTCATACAAATATCAATAATTACTTAAGTCGAAACGATTACTGTACATTTTGACCCATTAAATGCGCTAAATGTGCATAAGTCTTCTGATTTTTCTGGTCGGGTTGGTATAGGTACTTACCTAAATACAAAAATTGTATTTCATCTAATATTGAATCAAAAAGCTAAGAGCTTGTGACGTCATACAACAACTTAACAGCTCATATTTAATACACAGTACTTACTAATACGGAGGGAAAGTGTGCTTACTCTTCATGAAGTGTAAGCACTCTGTAAAAGTGTGTGTGAAAAAGTGGGTTGAAGTCGGTTATTCTGGCTCTCACTTTGAAAGCTAAATGTATGCAAAAAGCTGCACTTACCCTTCTAAAGGACTCACGTAAACGGCTAAAGGGAGCTTATTCGGTCTTTGATTTATGTTTTTTTTATGTTGTTAGCTGACGAGCAGATGGATCACCTGATAGTAAGCGATTTCCGCCGCCTATAGACACCCGCAACACCAGGGGAATCACAACTACACTGCTCACCTTTTAACCCCCTTTATACGCAATTGGATTTCAAGTATCCTGACTCATTTGGCGAAACACAGCGCAGTGTTGTGGAGAATTCAATAATATTAAAAAGACAAAATCTCTTCATCAAAATGATCCATGCATGCATGGTTGTACCAGCGACTAAATGACATAAGGATATCAAAATATGATTGTATTTATCCCAATAGGTTTTTTTGCAATAAGGGGGATTACAATAAGGGAGATGCACTAAAAAGATGGGCGAACGCATCTAATTCAAACCGTTTCATTTAAAAGTATATAACATGGTACCGAATTTGGTCAGAATGCCAACTTGTTCAGTAATTGTTTGAAATTATTCAAGCGGAAAACTTAGTAGATATAATGACATCGCTAAAAATGGCGTTTCATTTCATAGAAGCCCATTTTGGAAGGCCAGCAGACTGCATCGCTTCCACTGAATTGGATCGTCTTCGAAGCTTGCGCCGCCCGGTCGACAAGACGATATTTGTATATTAGATTTTTTTTTCTTCTATGAAGCGCCATCTTTCTTGGTCGAAATTGTATTTTCATGCTATTGGTAAATGGCTGGATAGGTGATCCTCTTAATATTATTATCACGCCATCTTTTCGTACACCCTGTTCAAAACAAATAAAGTATTCTATTCTATCCATGATTGATAGCATAAAAAGCTACCTACTACTACTGCGCATTACCACAATAACGTAATCGAGTACAATTAGCCCTTACTCATATGATTACTACAACTGAAAAAGACACTGCCACTCCGCCCATAAAGATGGACCTTAATCTTATGTAAGTAGGTAGTAATTACACTAACAGCTTCCTTCCCGAAACAGAAGAGTAAATAGACACCTATATTTCAAGGAAAAACTGCCACTACGGTAATGCCTACCTAGGAGTGTAGTCATAGTACAAAAAGATCTGGTAGTAAAACAAGACCTATCAAGTGTTTTCGAATATGTCGGCTGATGCAATTCTGATGTTATGGATTAGTATTTCATAGTTTTAAATGAAGGTGCGGGGTTATGTGGACAACAGGCGCACTAGCCTCGGTCCTAGACCAGTGAATAAGGAGGACGATCATCTTGCATACACTCTCAGAAGAGCAAGGTTTCTAAGGATACGCACCCTAGGCATATGGGTATGCATACGGTGCCGCCGAAAGCTAGCGTCGTCGGCCCATTACACATCGGGCTGGATCATAAAAAGGTGATCAGAGAGAGTGAAGACATTGCTTATTGCACAGAAACAATATACAATGGGACAACTACAATAGGTATAACAATAAAGCGGTCTTAGCAAAAATTATATTCTATTGTTTTGTGCATTATTGTCGATATCAGATCTATCGTCAGTTTAGCGTGCCTAATAGAAAAGCAAAGGAGTGAGTTTACTCGATTGTTCGAGGCTTAGAAGCCCGATAGCCTCGGGTATAATCTGTGAGTTATTGTCGCGCCTCACCCCGCATTCAGAGAATGCATCGACATACTGGTAGGTCATGGCTTTTGACACCCATAAAATTTATTTAAGTAAAATGTCCTTTTATGAATTAGAGAAATTTTATGGGACTCCTTACTAGAACTAGATTCCCTCGAGAAAAGAGTACCTAAGTGCACAATAACAAAATAAGAGTTACAACAACAAAGACAGTCCAATAAGGAAAGTCCAAGTCTTATCACTCGTACTTAGTGATTTTTTCCAGACAACCTTTGGGTAGAGATGCGAATCAGTGTATTGTCGATAATCAGCACTATCGATAGTTCAAATTGCGTAATAGAAAATGGAACGAGCGAGTTTACCGAAACAGAGGGGCTAGGACAAACATTTTAAACAATTTGTTGCTTTAACGTATCGTGCCGCCGTATCGATTACGCTAACTAGTTACCTACTCAGCACAAAGTACCCGTGCCGATGTATCGTATCGTACAAACCATGTCGCAATTCTAGTTCTTAAAATACTTAAATGTCAAATAGTCTTTAAAAAATTTAAGCACTCTATACGAGTCAACAATGCATTGAGTACTATTTCACATTTACGTCTTTCTGAACCAAACGTGCGATGTATTGGATACGTTAGTTGTTTAATCTGTGGATGGGCTCACGTTACAATATTATCCTTTCTGACATTGGTGCTGACAATTTCATTCTTCATACAAATTGTATACGATACATTTACGCTAAAATGTCTTTAAGAGGTATCTTTCTTTAATTTTTCATACAAATTGTTAACGATAAGTACAATTTCTTTAAAAGGTGCCTGCTAGGCCCTCTGGTCGGGGCTTAGAAGCCCAATAGCCCCGGGTATAATCTGTGAGTTATGCTCGCGCCACGTTCCGCATTCAGAGAATGCATTGCCATATTGGGCCATGGCTTTTGGCGCCCATTGTACTTACGCCGCGTTAGCTCACTAAAACGATGAGAAAATGTATCCAGATGCCATTATTATCAACAAGATTTTTAGCGTTGCTTGCGTGAATCAATTTATGTTTTATATAAAAAAGATTGAGAGCTACTGCTCATTGTAATTACGAGAATCCCCAAATCCCGAATCACGGTCTCCATAGCTTTGCACGCAACCGTTAATTACACACTAAGGTGGATAGAAGTAAGGTAGATAGATAAATTCTTTATTGGGCATTTCACATTGATAGTTTTCTCACAGAATTCGGATTCAATGAGAAAAAGTTGTCTCAAATATAACTTATTAATGTGGGATTATACAGTACTCTAATTAAGAAATCAGTCTAGTAATTATTTAATGTTTGATTATATAGTAGTGGCTGAAAACAGAGAGTAGTAAGTAAGTACTTACATGTATTCGTGAATTTTTAAATTCACAATTATTCACAATAACATATTTTCTAGTAAATAAATAAAGTTCCCTTCAGTAATAAATACTTAAAACAATCAATTCACAAATCATTCATATTATACTCAATAACAAAAAATACCGATTATAAAGGACGGCGAAATCTGTATACTGTCCTGTTAAAACCACAAAATACTCGTAATACTCGTAATTACAACTGTCAAAAACTTGCAACTTTTTTGAAGTCGGTAAAAACTTCTTCTACGGTCTGTAATGAGTGACGGTGTATGAGTGACCCAGTTATGGAATAAGGGAAAAAAACGAGTAATTAATTATTTATGCGCCAAGTTGTGGAAGGCAACATAAATACGGAACTGCGTGGTGTAAACTCAATTTGTACTGGAACTGTTGCGAAACGACGGAATCAATAAGATAGCATGTAGTTGCGGTACATTATCCAATGTAAAGGATTTGCCGGAACATGCAAGCGTGGCCTTCTAAGAAAACGACATCAATTTGTTTACAGTTTAACCGACGGTTGAGTGCTGCAGTACCTAATTTGTTGCTACAGAGCATCGATAGTAATCTATATACACAATTACATCATCATCATTTCAGCCAATAGACGTCCACTGCTGGACATAGGCCTCCCCCAAAGTTCTCCACACAGAACGGTCCTGTGCCACCCGCATCCAAGGAACTCCCGCGACCCTCACCAGATCGTCGGTCCACCTGGTGGGAGGCCTGCCACGGCTGCGGCCTCCTGCACGTGGCCTCCACTCAAGGACCTTTCCACCCCAACTGCCTGTTCTCCTCGCAATGTACCCTGCCCATTCCCACTTTTGCCACGCAATTCTTTGGGCTATGTCCGTGACCTTAGATCTCCTGCGGATCTCATCATTTCTGACACGATCACGCAAGGAGATTCCGAGCATATCCCTCTCTATTGCCCTCCCGAACAATTAACAAACTGCTAGCGTTTGAAAAAGTCATCCCACCAACGCCTTCACTCGTGGTTATAAAGCTAATTTGTTTTGTGTGCCAAATTCACATGTTGACGTTTTTAGTTTACTTTTATTAGCTTAGAAATAGCAAAAAAACACTCAATATGTCCCATCGGGTCGCTCTAAGCCGATCACTGGAGAAGGTTTTAGATCTCATAAAACCCAGTTATTATATTAAGAGGAAAACGCAGCCCTTACTGTTACGGCGAAATACAAGAATAAATGAAAATTATTTACGGTTTTCATAATATTCCTAATACAATAAGAATGACGAAATCATTTTACTCCATACTGAAAATAACTTTTTCCCTTCGTTTTAGATTCACTGTTTATTGTATTTTTGTCTATTTCTGTGTACATGTGTGTGTGTGTGTTTATGTGTGTAAGTGTGAACTCGATTGTGTAGTACCCAGATACTGTTTATGATCGATTTTAAAGTTTTGTCTTGACAAACAACCAACAACAACAATTAAGAGTCTTGTCTCATAATTGTTTGCGTTGTTTTCCCCCCCCACCCTGCTAGCTAATGGTTGATAAAAAAAATACGCACAAAGAAATGAAAAATCCAGAGGCGCGTGATATAATTTGGTCAAAGGCGCTCTTTCTCATCCACTGTATCTAAAAATCTACTAAAAACGCAAATACTTACTCAAGGTTGCTACCCATTTTTATTTCGGGTATTGTTTGCGCACCGTATTTTAGCATCTAATGGTAAAGCAAACAGGGAGGCGAGTTCAAGATTACTCCATTTAAGGATCGATCCGACCGTTTTCGTCACACGCTTCTGAGCAAATGCAAATAAAAGTTTTTTTTTATGTAATAGGTTGCAGACCAGCAGACGGATCACCTGTTAGTAACCGATTGCCGCCGCCCGTAGTCACCAGCAATACCAGTGGAGTCACAAGTGCGCTGCCAACTTTATTCCCCTTTACCCCGAATTGGGCCTCCGGTGCCCTCACCCTCTCGACGAAACATAGCGGAGACGCTGCTTCACGTCTTCTGTGAGGCCATGGTATCACTCCAGTGGAGCCGGTCCATTCATGCAGAAGCTTGGATCTCCCAAGTGAAGAACAGTTGAAATAATCATTGTCGAGAACAGGCCTTGCCGCTTCGGCAATGATTATATGTAAAAAAGTAAAATATTTTGTTCTTGACGTCTTTATAGTTCTGACACATTGCCTACCAATATGTAAAATTAGTTATTTTTATTTGTATTTTCTTTATAAATATATTTCTTTTACCCCTCAACGGTGTCTTAATGATTTTTAATATTTAAAATGGATTAAACTCTACCTTCTGTGTATATTACAAGCATCCACCTGTTGCCTTTAATAATAGTAATGTATCAGACATAATAGTAAAGTGTCATAGAACTCAAGTCATCGCTACTATGGTAGGATAATGCCTCATGACCACGCTTGTCTAATGCGGATTGTTGATCACCAACCCGAGCTTTGTTCGAAAAATACTTATGCTCGACCGGGAATGGAACCCAGGACCCTGAGATCACGACCTGTGTAATTGTGTCAAATCATTTATGTTTTCGAAATTCACTAATGAACAACTTATTATACAGGTTGTAACAAATAGGGAGTATCAACCGTAAAGGGAAATAATGTGTACCTTGTGTAGATTCTATATGCAAAGTTTCAAATTAATAAAAAAATAGTTTAGAAAAAGATAAACAAGCTTACCGTAATTCATTTATAAAATTTTGTATGCAAACAATTGTCAGGAATGCAAGGGGAGGTAACTATTCAAAAAGGAGCGGTCAAAGGTTAATATCCCTATCACCTATGGCTCATTAGTGAATTGAAATAGATTTCACGAAGAATCGGATTTCAATTAAATATTAATAGTCGTAACATTAACTGGGCAGGTTAAAATCTCTAATATGAGATTTGTAGAGTGTGTCAGAATCGGTTCACTTTGGATGATACCCCCTTTTTGTTTCATCCTGTATACATTCTCCCTGGTAAAATCTTTATAATGGATTTTACTTTGTCTTTATTCTGTTGTACTATCTTTATTACCTTCAAAGTAATCATATTGAGTGAGTCCTTAGAACATACCCGCGTTCCTCGTACACTTTTCACTCCCAGGAAATATGATTTTAGCTTCAATTCTCCAGTTCCCAGAATATTATGCAAACTGGCCAACGGATGCACCGGAATACCGGGAATATCGGAGCACTTTTGCGAGTTCACCGCCTTTATATAAAAAGCTCATTAGGCTATAACTTAAGTATAAAAATACCTGGCATTAAATCTATACTATTTATAAAGAGATAACTTCAATAGACGACGACAAGGCTTATAGGTAAACCGAAAACACGAAACGCTTGCGCGATGTAATTGAGCAATGCGCCATCTATTGGTTCATTTCTGAATTACGTTCCCGAAGCGAAGTGAGGGCGGGCCGCTAGTATCATTATATAGAGACAAAAATCATACATAATTCATTCCAACGGTCCAATGGTCTAGTTGATTGAGTACCGGGCCGAGATCATGATTCAATTCCCGAGTCGACCAAAAGTATGTTTCGAATTTTTCGAGCTCGGGTTTGTGATCACCAATCCGCATTAGGCAAGCGTAGTGATTAAGCCTAATCCCATCATAGTAGCGATGGCTTGATTACTCGTACTATGATGAAGGCCTTTGCCCTGCAGTGGGACAGTAGGTATATAGGCTAATGGATACTTTACTATTTTACACAATCCTTACTAATATATTAACATATAGATTTTGTTATGTACAGTGGCCAGCACATCAAGTTACTACAATCTGTCAAATTTCCTCAGTTGATATTGAACCAAACACGTTTGACATAAAAGTGAGGTTCGATTGAAGAAATTTGACAGATTGTAGTAACTTGATGTGCTGGCCACCGTACAACTCGGGCCATCTCCTTTGTATAGGGTCCAGTTTCACAAAAAATATAGTTTTTGTATCTATGTTTGCTAACATCAAACACGAGGCTAAGCCATATCACAGAAAGCCACTTGTGTGTGTATATTGTCAAAAATATAAGATTAGATACTCTAAAAATTTAAATTTTCAACCTAGTTTAGCGTTTATTTATAATGCCCTAGTTTAACTCGGAATAAGGCTTCTGCCAAGTCTTTATATAGTAATACGACCTTTCAAATGAAATGGCTTCTTTGAGGTATTCCTATTTAAGGGTTATGATGCATTTCGCAGAGAGATGGTAGCTCAGGTTGACTTCAGGTGGATAAGCTTTTGCCTCTAAACTTTTTTTTTTTGGTTGTAGGTTTGACACTCTGGATTCTTTAATATCTACTCTACCTTTAGTTTGGCAGAGAGGGAAAATACATATCTTGTGAAACCAACACAATGCGGTTTCTCAAAAATGTCACTATCCACAATCATTGTTATTTTTAACCGTGCGAGTGCCATGCCTCGACATGACTGGACCGGCTCGACTTCCGTGATACCACGGCCTAACTGAAGATCGGAAGCAATGCCTGTGTTTTGTCGTGTGAGTGAGGGTACCGGAGGCCCGATTAGGGGAAATGAGGTTAAAGGTTGGCAGCGCACCAGTAGAGTCACAAGACTTACCGGTTGCTTACCATCAGGTGATCCGTCTACTCTTCTGCTACCTCTAAAAACTTTTTACACCTATTCCTCTTTTTTTCCCGCGGCTTTTTTTATTTTAGTTCTTTTGGTGTATTTCGTCTTTAACTTACTCCTTATAAGTTTTAATAACAAGTGGCCTCTTCTGGCTCAAGTGCTGCCTGCACTTAACAGAACAACTCTTGCCTACCGAACAACGGTCACTGGAGCAAAGAAGGCAATTACAATGACTTGGAGTGACAAGGCCCTTCAAGGCCCTTCGAATGACCTTTTATGTTGAAGAGGTTGAAAAGCAGATGGATCATTATACTTTGATTCTTCATCATGTGGAGTAAACTGACAGATGTCAATGAGTCATTCCCATACATTAACACTCAATTTGACAGATGCAAAATGTCAAAATGCATAGAAACTTGTCATTTGCATCTGTCAGTTTACTCCACATGTTTAAGAATCAGAGTATAGATGGTAAACGATTGCCGTTCCCCATGGAAAACTGCAACAACAGCTGTACTACTAACATTCCAACCAGATTGGGCCCCCGGTACCCTCACTCACTCGGCGAAACACAGCGCAGGCGCTGCTTCAGGCGCGTATAACGCTATTCTGTGCTTTAGTATACTTTATAATATATAATTTATGACTGAGCCGATGGCGATATGTTTTGAACTGCCTAGGGGTTCGATTCCCCCACTTGATAAACATTTGTTTTGAGAACACTTGTGTTTGGGCATTATTCAAATCAGTTTCCAGAGTTTACACGTGTTTGACTTCTAATATGTGTCCGGATATATCGATACCTTAAATCTCAAAGGGCGTAATCACCATTTTGGCCAAAATGACTTTTGAATGCTATCTTACTCCATTTTTTTTTCTCTATCGATCTGTATTATCAAAGTTTTAAAATTCGCAAAAAAGTGGTGATTACAGCCCACGTGTTTACCGTCAATAATGCAAGAATTTTAGTCGTAAATACCTTTACAAAATTCATTATTAAGGTTTCGGTCGATACACCAGTTAAAATTATAATGATGTGAAAAATACTGACTATCGAATGAGGCGTATAGGACAGATATGTGTAACAGTGGCGTTTACGACTCGAGTTACTTTAAGAATTTAAACAAAATAAATAAAGTAAGTGGTAGTAATACTGCATTATGAATATCGCATTTAGTCCGGTTTCTATAAATTCTAAAATAAAAACGCTCAGACATGCAATTAGCAAGTACTTTTACTACCCATATGTAAGAAGAATTACTCTAGTGTCAGTATCCTAGACGAAAATGAGCAGAATATACCACTCATTTCCCCTCGTCGAACCGAATTGTATCGATGTCTGTGATTAAATTCTTGTTAATATAGTGAAGTTGACGTCTTTTATTTTTTTTGCCCAACAGTACTCCTATTAAAGATTGTTAATAGCACGCAAAACCTGAAACATAAACAAAGAGGCAGGAGTTTTGCTAGCGCTTAAATCTTATGTAGATCAATCCTAGCTTTAACATTTTTAAAAATAAACGTTTGTTTTACTTCTTTGCACAGTAGGTACTGGTAGAAGACTTATTAAAATTTAAGCTCTAAGTAAAAGTCCTGTCGATGCAGATATTGTTTATACTAATTTAAAAACAAAACAAAATTATAGAAATCAATAACTTTCGTTTGAATTTCAAACTAAAATGATTGCGTTTGTATAATTGAAATAATAAAATCGTTTTCATTTCTGTACTTGCCATAAATTTTGTAATAATGAAACTACCCGTATTTGTCTCTTAATTTGTATCTTCCTCGAAGTGTTTTTACTTATAAAAAACCGAAAATAGCTTTTTAAACTGCATTTTCTATAAGTTAACTAGGCTGTTACACCATAGCATAGAGCAGAATAGCCTTTTTTTCAAGTCGTAAACGCCATTATACCATAACTTATTGCAGAACAGCCTTTTTTTTAGGTCGTAAATGCCAAGTTGTCAATATTTTTTTGGCGTAATCACAAATCAGTTTGGCAAATATTGGTTGTATTTTGAATACCATATAACTGTGTTATAAAGCTCTGGATACTCGATAATTACATCCAAATTTCATTTATATGGCATTATTAGTTTAAAAGTTATGAATTTAATTCTTAGATTTTTTTTTGTTTCGGCTCTCCTGAAAAGTGATGATTTGGTGATTACGCCCTTTGAGATTTAAGGTATCGATATGTTAATTACAAGTATTAAAAATATATTAAACAGTCATTTAGTGGCTTTCTTTCATTCTAATCTCTGTGAAAAATTAACGCAAAAAAAAATCAACCCATTAGGAAAGCGGAAAGTGGGTCAAAAACAGACATCAGTAGCGCTACCATGAGTTGACATCCAAAACTGACATAACGTAAACTGTTGCTCTGTCTCTTTCAAATGCATCACAAAGAAAGAGACAATGCGATAGTTTTCGATAGCGAGGAAAGTATTTCAAACTCATGGTAAGGCTACTGGGCAGGTGAAACTAAAAAAAAAGCGTGTAATGAAGTAAAGTGTCAGCCTAAATACTATCCCACTGCAGGACAAAGGCCTCCATCATAGAAATCTAGGCATCGCTACTACGATGGGATCACACTTAACCAAAACGCTTGCTTTATGCGGATTTGTGATAACAAACCCGAACTATGTTGAGACCCCAAGATCACAACCACTAGACCAACAGGGCTAAAAGCCTACAATAAATTTTATTCGTTCGAGGTATAATTAGGTATAATAAGGACATTGCTAGAATAAATATAATTCTCCACCCAAATTATACCATACGAGATACGATTCATAGTCTAAGATTTGGCAAGTCTGGTAATTATGATAAACACTCAAACGATTGCCGTCTGACCTTCCCAACCAAAAATAAGTCATAATATTCCCAATTTTATAAGCTTCGGTGATCTCATTATACAAGTAAGAGTAACAAAAATAATATGGTTGGGTATGTATAGAAAGTGGAAGGAAAACAAACTTGGGTTTTTGTTTCATAAAACGCATTTCATGTCAATGTCAATCACAAAACAAAATTGCGAATAACCAGATGCCGTTATTCCACTTTTTCAGACCTTCTAAATATTGAGGCTTAAGGATACTCATACATCTCATACATCCTTTGATTTACATTTCAATCTGCTCCAAAAGAAAGCTCATTTACTTAAAAATATAATTTTAACAGAATTTTTTATTCTATAGTAAGATTAGTATAGTAAAAATAACCTTTACAATTAAAGTACTAATGCCCAAGAAAAACCAAACGAAAAATGAAGCTTCGTGTGAACAAAAAGATTGCCTGAATTTAATGTGCTACGGATTGTCGTAGCTCGTAGCACGAACGAATGTCTGCGTTGCTACGAGAACAGGCACGCCATGCTACGGGCTACAACTTGCTGAGTTTACAATAATTAGGCAACCGCTAATTAACCTGAAAACAAACAAGTCAACAAAAATTACATAATAACACGGTACCGTATTTCCCTGATGAGATCGACACATCCTCGCTATGCTCTAAAAGCCAATCCAAGGAAAATCAAGTCACTCACATAAAAACTACGAATTTCCATCAATTTAAATGCAAATAACCTCTCACCTTAAACATTCAATATTGGAAAGAGAGCTTATTCCAGCCCATAACGATACCCCTTATTTTTAACGCCGGTCAGTAAACAGACAGTTAAGAATTTAACGCCACTCATCCAATGAAACCTTTGTTTAACTTGTAAATATTGGACAGAGCTATTGTACGCGAGTCGTGCGAAAGCGAGAGTTTTACTTTCGCCTTAGTTCGGGTAGTTGAAAGTTTGGAATTTGTATAAACTGTTTGCGAAGGTTGCGTAGGAAATCATCGGGGAGAAACGGTTAAAACGAGTTTACTTACGGTGGGGAAATCGCAGGGACCGATGCGAGGTTAAAATCGGGGGTTGTGTGTAAGTTGTGAGCGGTGGATGTTCTCGTCACGAGCGTGGCAGGCGGGCTGCGGGGGGAGCGCGCGGCCGGTCGCCTCGGCAGTCTCAGTCACACTGAACATTTCTTATCGACCTCCGCGCATACTGGCTGCCTAATACGCCGCCGCGCCCGCCTACCGCGCACCGTTGCCAAAATGTAAGGGACCTTTAACAATTCATCTCTCATTATCCTCAACGACAACGAACACGATCGATGGCCACGTGACGCCGATTCGCTTTCATCAGGTGGGCTTTTGACAGAATTAATACTAGTCAACGTCACCTATCGATTGGCAGGATATAAAAAATGTAAACAAAATTTTGGGACGCCATGGGCGTTACTTAATGGCTAGGATTGGATAACGTTTGCAAGGAAGCGACATAATCAAATCAGTAGCGTGTTGCATCCGACTTTGCCAGTCGGGACTTTGCTCAGACACCTCTCGCCTCCACTAAATGTTCTAGAAACAGTATAATTAGTATAGACGTAAGGCCTGTTTCACAAAACGCGGGTAAGTTCTACATAAGCTATTATAGGCTACTTATTGCTACCATAAACACTGCTGCCCCGTTTCATGACTGTCAAATAGCGTTATATGTGCTACCATGTGTTTGACAGATAGAAATCGCAACTTTTATCCTTAAAATAATTGATGTGTTGCATAGCTACGTGACGCTTTATCTTTACTTTGTGAAACAGTCCTTTGTAGTCTATAGATACCAGTTTCCGGGATTAACGATCTTTCAAATAGACGCCTCTTAAAGTTGAATGTTTATAGAGACTGGATGATGAAGGTCTTGGAAAGAGATCTATGGCTCAGCATGAAGGACCTTCAGCTAATCTCAGGTCTATACGTACTCCGGGCTTCAATTACATTCTCAAATAAGAGAGCGGAGAGGAGCCCTCAGCCCAACAGTGGTGGACGTATACATTTTAAAAACTGTAATAGTAGTAGCATAAAGATCGGAGGTACCACCGCGTACAATTTTAGTTCCTATTCGTCTTATATTGTCTTAAGACCCAAAAGCCTTTTAAAGGTCATAAAACAATTGATTTTCTACTGTGTCCGCTGTCTGAGCCTTACGACGTTAAAGCGTATTAACGTTGTAAGGCCCAGACAGCAGATACAATGGGAAATCAATTATATTATGCCTTTTAAAAGGCTTTTGGGTCTTACGACGCTGAAAAGGAACGATAACCCCTAAGCGCCTGGCGAGAATAGTAAGTAGTTGAGAAGCTAGGTCCCAAAGCCTTAGCGTTGCCTTATTATGAACAAGAAATGCAGATCTTCCTTCCAGTTGCAGTACTTTGCATTCAAATAGATTGACCCAATAAGTCAAGGATATGCACTTTACTATCGTGTTTTTTTTCACCATTGTGTTTTATTACTACTTTTGTGGAAAGTTTTGGCCTTAAATTGAGTTTTATGGCCCCGAACATACGGCGTTGCCGCGAAATTTATTGAACATAACAGTAAGCAGTAGTTACAAAACGCATTAAAAATCACTGGAACAGAAATCTACCTTGATTGCTAATCTAATGGATTTTCTCATAGAAATCCCTATAGACACCGGTTGATAAGACATAAAATGGTATCTTTTAAAAATAGAAGACTCTTCTTTGGTATGTCTTTCCTCTACAAACGTATTAATGTAAAAATTAAATCTTTCTAGTAAAATCTAAATCCCATAAATATTTCTTAGAACGGATCTATAGCACAGAAAAAGAAAATGAGAAAAGGCCCCACCGGGTAATATAAAAGTTTAGAGATATAATAGCTATTTTGTGAATTGTTTGCCTGTTACGGGTATTTTCTTGCCTGAAAAGTATATTTTAAGAGACTTCAAAAGCATAGACGAGGTCTCAATTTCTTGGAATTTAATAAAGTTATGCGTAGGTGTAGGTTTTTGTAGCGGCTTTTTGCAAATACCACTTACTCGTACTGAATTTACGTAATACAAGACAAAAATATATTATTTAGTCATTTATTCATAACTAGCGGCCACCCGCAACTTCGTCCGCATGGAATAGTAACTTTTTACCCCCCTTTTAACCCCTTACAACCCCCTTTTCGCAATAAAAAGTAGCCTATGTCCTTTCTCAGGGTCTAGATTATCTGTATACCAAATTTCATATAAATCCGTTGAGTAGTTTCGGCGTGAAAGAGTAACAGACAGACAGACAGACAGAGTTACTTTCGCATTTATAATATTAGTATGGATAAGGCACATACGAGAGTTTTCAATCATGTTAGTATTCAAAAGTGTGAAATATGTTACAGTGATACCATCGATTAGGTCGATTTGTAACGTAGAAGAGCCGCGCTTCGGTATGAATGGGCCGCTTCGACCGAAGAGAGTGCCTGCGCTGTGTTTCGTCGAGTAAGTGAGGGTAGCGGAAGCCCAATTGGGGGGATGGGGGTTAAGGGTTGGCAGCGCACTTGTGACTCCTGTGGTATTGCGGGTGTATATGGGCGGCGGCAATCGCTTACCATCAGGTGATACGTCTGCTTGTCTGCCGCCTATTATTAATCTTTTTATTTATTATTACACGAACTATATAATAACACATGGACGATTCGTTATAATATGTACGTATTATGCATTAAAGTTTTGTTACATGTATCAATTACGGGTGAACACAGCTACTGTCGTAACAATAAATGTGTTTTTTTTATTTACATACTTCTTACTAAGTTTATAATGAAACTATGTACCTACAGTTTATGATATCTCATTTATAAATAGCATCTAGTTTTGAGAAGTGCAAAATCTTCCCTTTGAATGTGGTGCAAGTGTCACTAAATATGTCCAAGTCTTGTATTTTTCCGCAGAGTAAGTTGTAATTAGTCTGAAATCTTTTAAGTAGGAACTGAAAACCAAGATTAGTTGTAAAAGGCGGAGATAAAAATACTTTTAAAATTTTACATTGAGGGTAACGATACAGCTCAGAGAGATTTAATTTGTACATTAATACGTTTGTAGAGGAAAGACATACCAAAGCAGAGTCTTCTATTTTTAAGAGATACCATCATATATCTTATCAACCGGTGTCTATAGGGATTTCTATGGGAAAATCCATTAGATTAGCAATCAAGGTAGATTTCTGTTCCAGTGATTTTTAATGCGTTTTGTAACTTTTGTTATGTTCAATAGATCTTGTGGCGTCGCCGTATGTTTGGGGCCATAGAACTCAATTCAAAGCCAAAACTTTTTTTTTTATGTTATAGGTAGCAGACGAGCAGGCGGATCACCTGATGGTAAGCAATGCCGCCGCTCATGCCACCTGCAACACCAGCAGAGTTACAAGTGCGCTGCCAACCTCCGGTACCCTCACTCACTCGGCGAAACACAGCACAGGGGTGCTTCACGCCGGTTTTCTGTGAGGCAGTGGTATCACTCCGGTCGAGCCGGCCCATTCATGCCGAAGCGTGGCTCTCACACAGTTACTTTCCACAAAAGTAGTGATAAAACACAATGGTGAAAAAAACATGATAGTAAAGTGCATATCCTTGACTTACTGGGTCAATCTATTTGAATGCAAAGTACTGCAACTGGAAGGAAGATCTGCATTTCTTGTTCATAATAAGGCAACGCTAAGGCTTTGGGACCTAGCTTCTCAACTACTTACTATTCTCGCCAGGAGCTTAGGGGTTATCGTTCCTTTTTTAGCGTGGTAGGACCCAAAAGCCTTTTAAAAGGCATATTATAATTGATTTTCCATCGTATCTGCTGTCTGGGCCTTACAACGTTAATACGCTTTAACGTCGTAAAACTCAAACAGCGGACACAGTAAATCAATTGTTTTATTATAATCCTACTGATTAGATTTATCAGAGTGCAACCAAGTATAATAGATGCAAAAGAGCTATACAATTAATCTGTTCGATAATTTTCCAAATGAGGTGATCCAGCGGAGATCACAAGTCATCGACATAGGCGCACAGGATTAGCAAGCTGAAGTGGCAGGGGATGCTAGTTGCGAAAAAGCGACAGGAGTAGCAAACATTAGGAGAGGCCTATGACTGCTGCTGCCTACAGACACCTGGAACACCAGCAGCCTAATCCCTTTTCAGGAATACGTTCGTACATAGATTTGAGTTCCGAATGCTGATTGGACATCACAAACCCGAACTATGTTCCATTAATTCAATAATCCTACTGATTAGATTTATCAGAGTGCAACTAAAATAGATGCAGAAGATCTGTAGCATTAAAATCATAACAAGCATTCGATTTTCCTTGAGCTCATTTGTAAGACCCCGCTCTCGCTTCCAGCCTTTGATATTTCACTCAAACGATGCATCACAAATAAATAGGTCCTTTAAGGTACGATTTCATAGCATGCGACGACAGCAGACAACATGTTATAGAGTCTACTTTCAAGGCGTAACGAAATTGATTTTTTTTTTATTAAGTACTACCTAATAATCTTAGTGTGTAATCTTAGTTTTGTCATAACATACGGAGACGAAACGTGGATATTAACAGCACGGCTAGGACATACAGCGGAGATCAAAAGTCATTGACATAGGCGCACAGGATTAGCAAGCTGAAGTGGCAGGGGATGCTAGTTGCGAAAAAGCGACAGGAGAAGTAAACATTAGAAGAGGTCTATGACTGCTGCTGCCTACAGACACCTGGAACACCAGCAGAGCTGTAAATTCGCTTTCAACCTTTAACCCCCTTTCCTTTCTATTGGGCACCTGGAACCTTCCCTCACTCGACGAAACAGCGCAGGCGCTGCTTCAACCAAGTCTTCTGTGAGGTCGTGGCATCACTTCGGTCGAGCCGGCCCATTCATGCCAAAATCATGGTTCTCACAGGGTTCGTTTCTCACTTTAATGTCAAAGGCGTTTAATTTTATATTAATTGAGGAATTTTGACGGTTTTTGGTTAGATACCTGATTTATGACGGTCTGCGACTAAGTAATAGGTACCGCGGCGGCTGGAAGATTGTGCTGCTGCGAGAAGTCGGCTACAAAATCATACCTTTAGATCACTTCACTTTAACTAGTTCTTGTAGATAACAAAGCCCAGATCAGGTAGCTGCAGACTATTCTGAGAATTTACTTTCTTGGAACATCAATTTCCTTCGTTGATATACACCTAAATACAGGTTGTATCTGTAAACATTTACATCCCTATAACCACGTGTTCTAAAAACCATTCTGAACAACATTTGTTTTATGACTTTTGAAAATTCGCACAAAAAAAATCTTTCGAAACAAAGTCGGTCACATTACTTGGTCATTTTGTATGGGTTGTCGAAAAAATTATCGAAGAAATTCGGAAAGTTGTTGAACAAATGAGGTTCAGAATGATTTATAGAACACGTGGTTAAAGGGATGTAAATATTCACAGGTACATCCTGTATGTATAACACGTATCTAGAGCAATCTATCAGTTACTGATTCACAGTACAGCGGATTAGTCAATGTCGTTCAGGTTAGATCTATCTATAACATTGATCTATGGCTGGTCCACGATCCGTTCAATTATCACGTAAAAACAAAAGACCAAAGATCAATGCTCTTATCTAAATAGTATTATGTTCCATGTACTAACTATATGCATAACCATGTAACTAGCATAAATAAATAAATAAATAAATAAAAAAGAAGTTGATGAAAATGATGATGATGTAAAAACGATGTCAAAAGCGAAAGATTTTTCAAGGAGGAAAGAGCAATGTCATCATCATTTCAGCCAATAGACGTCCACTGCTGGACATAGGCCTGCCCCAAAGTTCTCCACACAGATCGGTCCTGTGCCACCCGCATCCAATGGGCTCCCGCGACCTTCACCAGATCGTCGGTCCACCTGGTGACTGTACAATGCAATAAGCAATGTACAATGAAGTTTATGTGGGAGCAATAATGCCCAGTGGCCACGGGTGGCAAATGGGATTTTTCATACCCATTCGCCACCGGTGGCAATTCTTTTGGGGGACACTGGGAATAGACGATCACGTGGGATGATTCAGGGCACAAAAAGAAGCAGCGGCCAAAGTAATTGAATTTCAATACCTTCTACAATAATAGGTAACTTTAGGAATAATATTGAAACTAACTTTAGGATTAATATTGTATTAACAAAGCTAGTTTCTCTCAGGGTTTCTCTGGGTTATTAGATGAAATTTAAACGTATCTTGTTAAATTTAATCCGCGAAATCTGTTGATTCGCAAAATAGACGAGAATTAATACTATAATTAAGCTTCAGACTGGAAGCATAACTTTAACTAAGTATTAGTTAGTTGAATAATTATGTAGTTTCAAATATCAAATCTAAGCAAGCCACTTTAGATCATATTTTCAGTCTGTGGACTACTTAAGTACTACTTACTACTTAAACCACCGACTAAGACCAACAGGGCGTTACTCTAACGTAATTTAACTACTATAATTATTTCGGATCAGAGTATAATAAAACTTACTGAGCTGTCGAACTTTTATAAAACCACAATGCACTATTCGCTACTGATGCGGGTCTTCAGAGAAACTTTTCAACTGTTTAACTTGCTTACTAACTTGCACCTATTAAGATTAGTATACACGCGCGAGCTCCTGCCTAGACAGTAGGCTACTCGGCTTGTCATTCGGACAAATGGGAATTTAACTAATCTCGATATAGTAAAAAATATTGATAAATCTAAATATTATATGTTGGTATTAGATATTGGTAAATCAAAATATTGGTAAATAAAAACCAATGGCCATCATTTTCAGTTAAAAATTTAACGTCTAGCTGGTTTTGTGAGCATTCAAAGTTTCATTGGCAAGTCAATTTTCCACCAAAATTATTACAAAACCATTTACTTAAACAAAACATTTGATATAGCTACCAAACAAAATTTACTAGACGCGCACACAGAAGTTTGAGTTGTGACGTCATAATTCAATAGCCATTTGTATAGAGCGTTTGGTGGCTTGCCCAAAATATGTGCTCGTAAAGTTGTGATATCTCAGGTAATTCAAATGAGAATCAAGTGATTCTTTCAACGATGTTTCTTAAATTGAGGCGTCTTTTGATTAAACACATAAAAAAAAATTGTCAAATACCCAATTGTCTAACCCCCTCGTGCGAGTTACTTGTGTGACGTCCAAACAGTGCGAGTTACTGCAGTGCAACTAATCGACAGGTTGACTTGTACGCTAACACGCACTATGTAAACCAGTCTTTAGCAGTTGTCCTACTTTTACTTTACAAATGGTCCGAACTATTTTAAATTTGTTGCACAGATGTTTAAACTAAGTCCGGATGTTCTTTATAAAGAAAAATTGTGAAAATAGAAAATCCTAGCATTACGTTTTGTCATCCCTAATAAGTATCAAGTGAAATACCAGGCAAGATGTGATTGGCAAGTCAATAAATGAATAACCGACTTGGCAAAACATGGATCTCACCACTTTTACCGTAGTTGCGAGACTTGGTTTTTTTTTGACAAGTATTGTTTTTGATGGGATAAATGTTTACCGATGCACCCTTTATTACTTACACAGGTATAAAATTTGGACGTAAAACGATTCAACAACAATAAAAGCCAATGAAAAGATCTGAAAGACGATGAAAGAGAGAGATGTATTTATTGCTGGTTCAGAATAACGATTGTTACATAACAAATACAAATGTTGCATTTGTTCTGAACACCTACCCGTACGACGAAGTTGTCAAAGGAGAGAGCAAACATTTAATGTTAAAACAGTTTTTTATTTCCTCAAAAATTCATCCGTATGGGGACTCAAACATCGAGTTCGTCATTTAATTCGCGTCAAGCTTATAAAACGAATTTTTCGTTGGTACAAATGAAAATGTTCCAATTAAAAGTATGTAATAAAAGCGACTGACTGCACTCGCTCCCTCTGTGTTTCAGTTTATTGAAGTTACTCGTGTGTGGGATAAAATGCATTACTAATAATGACAGTGAAGCAACGTCATGGCTCGTAATGGCTTATGGCTTAATATTTTATGAAGAGATAACTTCTTTTGAAAACCTTAAAGCTTAATGTAACCGAAAAGACCAAACGCTGAAGCGATGTAATCAACACCCAGCGCCATCTATTGTCAAAGATTCGAACTACTACAAAAATAGCAAAACTATGTCAGGAAACGAAGTAAGGGCGGGTCACTAGTTTAAAATAAAAAGTATTGATTGCGTATAATTATAAAAGATTTCGCTACTATCACTTTCAACCATGGACTTAAAATTCTGCCCTGCTAAAAGCATATCTTTGGCTAAAAGAACAACAAAGCGTGGGAAAGAGAAGAGGTAAACTTATGGACACTGCTTAAGTCAAAAAGAGATGACAATGTGACGGCGTGTCAAATATCAGATTATCACCACGGGCTGGCAGAAGTTTTCATCATTGTATGAAAACCTCCAAAAATTCCTCGTCTTATCAATTTCCCTTTTCTTTTGACTCCCCTTTTTTATATAAAATATCTAATCAAATGTATGTACCTATATATACTTATCTAATAACCTATTTGAGGTTTGGTGATACTGTCGATTAATCATACAATTAGTAGCTCCCGCGAAAGCTTGAAATATTGTTCTTGTATGAAATTGCAGTAAGTCCTTTAGACCTTAACTAAAGGACTTACCTTACTGCAATACTGATTATGTGTAACAACTCGCATCGGTATATGGCCACCATGGTTTTATTTCATCACTCCGTTAAATAGAACGACGGGTATTTTTCACACGTTTACTCAGAGGATAATAACCAAGTTCCCGCAAACTAAGGCTTTGAGAACGAGATGAGTGTATGAAATAAAATAAAACATCGCTTTTATGCCGGACGTACCTCTTTCACTTTGAAATATCGTCAAAGGAAATAAACTGTGAATTCCCGTGCATTTCCATGAAATAAAGCCTAGATTACGATCGTATAGCTCATATTCATGAAGCTAATTTTATTATCTTCGTAAACATATATTATAATACGAGCATTGGTAATACCACTTATATTATAAGTTTATAAATTTTTAGTAATACGAGGATGTAAAATTATATGACCCAATTTTTTTTCCCAATTCTCTATTGCCAATTGCGTTATTCTTTAGAAATATTTCTTTATTAATTATTATTATAATGTATGTATAGTTTTTTTTATAATTCTTGTTTCGTACTTTTTATAACGTGTTTTAGTTAAACTTCTTTTTGTATTTTTTTTGTACCTAAAAAAACTTGTGCAGTAGAGAATAATGTAGATTAGGCGAGCAGCCTATATTGTTCAGAATCATATCCAGGCCTGAGCATTCAGCAGTAAATAAACGTAGGCAGACGTATGTTGGTTGGTCGATTTGATAATAATATATTAAGTACCTATAGATCAAATGGCTTTGAAATCAAAGCAATTAACTGGGCCGTGTAAATTGCAACAGTCTTGTCTGTTCAGTCTGGTCACATGGATTAATTGAACTATTTGATTACAAATGCTATGTAGGGTTCTACTTAATTACCGGGATAATGTGTCTCTCTAAACAATTAACATCTTGTTAGTGTGCTGTCCATTGGATTAGGGTAATTTGAGGAAAGGATAATAAGAATAGAATCATCATCATCATTCATCATTTGAGCCAATAGACGTCCACTGCTGGACATAAGCCTCCCCTGACGTTCTCCACACATATCGGTCCTGTGCCACGCTCATCCAAGGGACTCCCGCAACCATCAATAGATCGTCGGTCCACCTGGTGGGAGGCCTGCCACGGCTGCGGCCTCCTGCACGCGGTTTCCACAAGGACTTAAGGACTTTAATAAATACTAGACAAAAAACGTAGATAAATTATTGTACCGTCATTTTATTTTTAGTCTAAATTTAACTTTCAAAAATGCTGTATTTACCTATAATAGGCATATCTTTAAGTTAAGGCTTCCTTATATTGATTTTGTATGACTGTTATAGATATGTTGTTGGTGAATCTTTATCAATTAATAAACGATAAATAAAAAATATTCATAGGATAGTTTTTAGAAGGAGATAATTCAAAGGACTGCAATTATAGAGGTGCGTACTCAAATTCAAAGCCTCTCGAATAGAAAGCATATTCTTATCTACTGCTACCAACGCTCTCTAATGACTACATATGACTGGTCTAATCTGAATCTCTCCCACCATTTAAAACGACAAATCGTCTTCCAGTCACACGCTTCGGAAAAGTGAAAATTTAATTATTCAGTGAGACTTACCGGTGCCGGTAATATAGTGATATTGACCGTTATAAATTGGATTAGGAACCTGGCGCCGTGGTTCTTAGGAGATTTAAAGTCGATAAAGCCTGGTAGACATTAATGTGTACCTTGAATTACTGGTAGTGCAAGGCCGGAAAGTCACGGCATGAATGGGCCGGCTCGATTGGAGTGATACCATGGCCTCACAGAAAACCGACGTGAAGCAGCGCCTGCGCTGTGTTTCTTCAAGTGAGTGAGGGTACTGGAGGCCAAATTGAGGGAAAGGGGTGTAAAAGTTGGCAGCGCAATTGTGACTCTACTGGTGTTGCAGGTGTCTATGGGCGGCGGCAATCGCTAACCGCCTGGTGAACTGCTCGTCTGCCACCTAAAACATAAAAAAGGATGCGCTTCCATCAAATATCTCTCTGGCGTGTAATTTCCGGATGCGTTCCGTTTTGTGCCTTTTGTGTACGGAACCCTATAAAAAGGCGTCATGAAGTTCGCAAAAGAATCTTTAAGAAAGAAAAATAATCTTTTAAATGTAAAATAGTCTTCCTACAATCGTGTAATTCGAGCAATAAAAGTAAAAATTTCTCCTGACACTGCAATATAATAGGTAGGTATCTACGATTTCTTTATTCAGTACAATCTTTATGAATGTAAAAGACGAAGAAAAATATAACGGTAAATATTTGTCGAGTCAGTTAATTACAGCACGGGAAGTAATGCGGCCATGATTTTAGCAAAGGAACATGGGATAATGTACGATAGCCAAACACCATCATGATATTTATACAGTCAACAAAATACTCTAGAGTCTTTGACATTAAAATTACTATAATTCCTAAGGATTCCAAAAATTTTCATACAGTTTATTTAAAAAATTAAAAGAAATCAGAAGCAATTTAATATGGGACAATTATTATCCAAATAGTATGCTGATATAACGCAAAGTATGACAAATATCATCATAATTTGAATTTGGTAATTCCTTACAAATTATCGAAATTTAATGTATGACTCAAGGTATCGACTAGTTTCAGCGACCGTGGTCATAAGTAATACCTACGTGTATGATGGTCAAAATGTCAATCAGTAGGTAAGTTAAGTAAAGTAGATTTATATTTTTGCAGTTTTTAAATTTTTTATTTAATATCTTTTTTTTATAGCTTGTGGCGGATCAGGGACACGGGACCCAGGTGAAATGCTGCCGGCGCGAAGTTCAATGAGCCGACATCGCCGCCTTTCTGCAACGCCTTATGCACACCCGCCGGCTGGGAGACCGACTGGTAGTGTTGGGCTCTCCCATGTCCGGGGCCTCAGCTAATCCGAGGCCGGTCAATACTCGTCCATATTTAAGTCGTTAGCGTGGTCACCCTAGCTACTAGCTCTGCTCTGCCCGTTTGCTAGGCAACGCAACATTAATTAATAGATACAAAGCTTTCGATCACTTCGGTATCAGTCCTTTTTTCTTCTAATTAATGTTAATGAGAAAACATTTTATTTGTAAACAACAGTCGTTGTTCATCTTAAACTAGATAATAAAATGTTTGTTT
Source organism: Cnaphalocrocis medinalis (assembly GCA_014851415.1). Taxonomy (NCBI): domain Eukaryota; kingdom Metazoa; phylum Arthropoda; class Insecta; order Lepidoptera; family Crambidae; genus Cnaphalocrocis; species Cnaphalocrocis medinalis. Next base: position 1,813,874 of record CM026273.1, on the reverse strand, counting down.
CTACAGTAATTCTTGGCGAAGCAAATGGCAAAAGCAAATAGAAAATTAAATGTTTTCTTTTTCAATTAACAAAATAAAATAGAGTCTAATTAAATATATTTATACTGAAAAAGAAATACATTAGTGGCATCTTTTTTTGGCCATTTTCTATACAATGCCACCAGCATTCTCTTTCGTAAATATTTCGTCTCATCCATTATTTTACGTCAATATTATTTTATATATTTATTTTCACGTGATAGGTGGCAGACGAGCAGATGGATCACCTGATGGTAAGCGATTGTTGGCTCACATAGACACCTGCAACACCAGTAAAGTCACAAGTCCTGTCATCCTTTAACCCCCTTCCCCCAATTTCGACGAAACACAGCGCAAGCACTGCTTCACGCCGGTCTTCTGTGAGGCCGTGGTATTCACCCGTTCATGCCGAAGCGTGGCTTTTCCACGGTAACGTAAACGAATGTTTGCAGTCTGGTAACACTGCGACTGTCGTCTGATCTTCGCAACCCTTTAACAGGGGAACCAGACTAACTGAATCATGGTCACATGTGAAGAAGAAGAAATGTGCAGGTGTCCTCGCGCAGTTTAACCTCTCTACCGAGCTAATGGTAGAAATTTTAACTTAAGTTAATTTTAATCGCAACAAATGATTGATGAACCGTTTCGTAACATTTTTATTTCGGGTCTTTAATTAAACTGAGCCGCAATTTATGACTGTAATGAAGTAAAAGCGTAAGAAACGGGAAAATGAATACCTGTTTAATTGAAAAGGTTTTGTAGGTGTGTACAAGTGGAGACTTGTCCAGATAACTAGGAGTAATTTTCTTTGAATGGACAATTATACTTTTTTCACACAAAACAGAAATAACTAAATAAATGCGCCAGACAATCACATCAATCAATCTGGTCTCAAACTAGGGCAACCCCTATAGTCCGAGGCAAGAAAATGTAGGTCTTTATGACATTGAGTGAAAAAAAACAAAAAGCTGATGACTTTTTTTGTCATTGGAGGACCGCCGGGACTTGAACCCGGGCCAACCGCATGTTCCGCGAGTATTCTACCTCTGAACCACAGTCCCCGAAGGAAAGCCGGCGAATTTCCCATTTTAAGCTACACGCTCGGAACTTCTTTCCTAATTTTGTCGGCTTTCTAGCCAGATGGGCAATTCTCGTGCACTCGACATTGAAGTCGAATTTGGAGATTTCATACATTTGTCCATACAAAATTTCCAAATCGACATCAATGTCGAGTGCAAAAGAATTGGTCCTCCGTTCTAAACACTGTCAACCTTATTACAAAATGGAAACAAAAGTTAGGTATGGTTTAAAAATGATGCTGTCACTTTTATAAAACTCACAAATGAAAGTGACAGCATCAGTTTTAAACCAAGTCTGACTTTAGACCACATTTTGTAATCAATGGGTGAGTAGTTTATAAAAGAAAGTAAATACAAAATTTATGTGTTTCATTGAAGCTTTTGATTGAAGTGATAAAATTGCATTTTTATTTTTATACTCTACATAATATTATAGGAACACTGAATTTTCAAATAAAAGTAGTGGTTCAGGATTCCACAGTTAACAACGTTCGTTTTTCCTAATTTTATCTCTTATAAACTTAAAGTAAAAACGATCTATTGATTTGCAGCAATGTTGCCCGTCGCTGAGTATAGAAATTAGTCAAATGTAACATTTTAATGCACCTTTGCAACTAAGTGTACCTAAAAGGCCCGTCACGGACCAGTAATATTAATGTACCGTAAGTGGTGACACACTTCTATAATACTCGTTCATAATAAAACTCAGCTAATTTTATTATATGTAAATGAAAACTGTCAAGGCAAAATATTACTATAGCTAGGTCTGTGACAGGCGTAACTGAAGCGCTACAATTTTCATGGATCACTATCAGAAATTATCGGAAAATGTAAGCTCACGGTAGGTACTGCAGATGAAAAAAGAAAATTGTAGCGTTCGTACCGAATAGAAACCATTTATAGTTGGACTACGATCAGAAGGCCGTATTGTATGCAAGTTTTTCACTTTTAAGTTTTAATCCGGAGTGGAAATCAAGTTGAGGTAAGGACATAACGAAATGTGAAATTTTATTTCATTAGAGCGTTTGAAGATAGGTGCTCTTTTAATAAAGACTTGAGTTCTATTTTAGCGTGTGAGTCTAAGTAAAATGACTGAAGCTTGGCCCCATCCAAGATTCCTAGAATAGTCAGTTCATTGCGTATATTGAATAGTTAAGTCTTGCAAATGAAGACGCGTCTACCGTAGATAAGTAATAAGTGCTAGAAACTCGAGTTCTTTACAAATAGTCTAAGATCCCGGAGCTCGATTCTGCATGTTATCTGTTTAGATAAAATTAATAAGTAATAAATGAATGTTAAGGAGATTTTCAATGGATAAATGGGTGCCTATAAATGATTCCAGGTAGATGTTGCCATACTTTAAGCCTTACTATAAGCCATGCGAATATTTTGAAGATGACCTTTTAATTGTATTAACCTAAGTTATTTAATATTTTGTATAAATTGAAATCATTTTTTACGAGCTTTAGTATTTAATTATTGTGTGGATGCCTAGCATAAAATTAAAATGAATCTATTGTATAGTTTTTAGAAAGGGGTTGAAGTTTAATTAATTTACTCGTGGAAAATCTTAGTTTTGCGACACACCGAAACCTGGCAACCATTATTTTCCATATTCTGTAATTCTGTATCATGCCATTAATAATGGCATATATTTTAAAAAAACATATACTTAGATGCAATTTACATTAACAAATTAATATTAAAAAATAATAACAGGCCATTGCGGCAATTGTTTTTAAAGGGGGACCTATCGCTAATCCATGAAATACCACACGACATTAATTTAAGCGTAAGTTCATCACAAAAATAGATACTTGTGGAATTGAGCAGTGGGATCTTAGGCTATAAAAGCTAATTTCAATTGCAGTATTATGCAAGTTCTTTGGAAGCGTCTCTATTTGAAATACGACTTTGAATGGTAATTTCCCATGCATTGACACTAATTGCCCTCTGCACGGATGAACTTCTGAGAAGCAGGTAATATTTGCAACATGTTGGTATATTTAGTATGAACATTTGTACGTAAATTTATGTCCACGAAATGCACATTCAAAAGGAATAAGTTAGCTTTGCTATTGAATTGGTCTGTTTGCATGTGCATAAATTATACTTGTATAATGAACTCATTTGCAAACATTGTAGAGTTATTCAGTTTGTAGGTAAGTTTAAACTTTAGTCATATTTGTCCTGGTTGCGTCCCAAGCTGTCGCCAAGCCAGGGATCCGCTTGCCTACTCGACGCAGGGTCACTACCAAATATTCATATCGATACATTCAGGTTAAATTATCGTATAAACCAAAACCCTACTTTTCAGGAAAGCCAACAAGTAATATTTTTTAAATAAAATATCTTACGATTTTATTTAAAAAAGAGTTATTGGCTTTCCTGAAAAGTAGGGTTTATTTTATTTGAGAAGTTATAAAAAATATCTTAGAGAAAACATTATTCTCAAACAGACTTTTTCAAAAAAATCTAAATATTCAAAAAATTTCTATCGTCAGTAGGCAGCTAGTTTTATGTTAATAAGTTTTTATGTTCTTTATTTTTTTTTTTCGGTTTAAAATTCAGTGTGGTATCCAAATGAAAAACTCTTCTCAACTCTAAAGTTCTCTATAGTTCACTATAGTATGAAGGGCAAGCCCATTTACAACAATAATAAAAAAGTGCTACATACAAAGGCAAAACAATTAATAAATAAGTTGAACATTCAATTAAACTGTAATTTAGAACTCTTAACACCAATATTGACCAATTATTTCCTTTGACAACATTATCTAAACTTTAATTAAGATGAAACTGAAACATAAGATCAGAGTTTTTCAGTAATTTGTCAATGAAGAACACGCAACTCAAGAATATAAGTGACCGTTTTAAATTTTAGAATAAGACATAATTTGTTTAATCCGATTGTAAAAAACTGGCCAAGAGAGTGTCGGACACGCACGTGAAAGGCTTCTTTATTTATTTTTATAGGTAGTTATTGCCATGCATTACAATTTAGTTAGATAAACTGCACGTCATAAGTTCATCATCAGCAACCCACGCTCGTCCACTGCTGGACATAGTTCTCCCCCAATGCACGCCAACGCTTCCGATTTTCGGCCACTCATCCAGCTCACTCCAGCCAGCCTTCGAATGTCGTCATCCCATCTTGTAGCAGGGCGTCAACACTACGTTTTCCGAGTCGCCGTTGAGTAAGAGTCATAAGTTAGTCGATTATCGGGCCACCTGGTGAGAGGCCTGCCACGCATGATTTGTTGCCTACGATTGGATATATGAGAACTTTTCACAAAAGTTTTTTAATAGTCTTCCCAACATTCACGCCAATGTTCAGTTTTGTGGTGACTTTTAATGAAACCGTCCCGTCACAGTCCTGTTACGAACATGAATATACTTGTCACATTCAAACATAAGAGATGCATAGCGCAGCTGAAAGGGGTGGGGACAAAGATCCGATCGGGAATTCCGTTTCAGCATAGGCCCGTTGGAATTCAGAATTTTAGACTGGTTTGTGAATGAAAATATTCTATTAGATAATCCCAACGAACAAAGTCAAAATTCCAGCTTGCTAGTTCTAAGTTTTTACAAAATATGATACTTACATTTTCTGCACAAAATTGCATTCTCTCGTTAAAGAGTTCTTTGATAAAGCCATGAGCAAAGGTTTTAACAAAGCTGGTATTATCTGCTTTATAATTAAAGTTCTAACCAAAAGCTGTACATATTTATCTAATAAATACGTTGTTTACGTGCAATATTTAAGATACAAAAATTCACGTTTTATTAAATTTTGGAATAATTACAAAGCTTTGAATCGTCATTCTAAAGATTAGAAAAACGTGATCTGTAAAAATCCGGAGGGCATGAGTTCGCAACCCTTGGGGGACACAATTTTAATGGTTGTTTTAAGCTACGTCAGAGACCCTTAGGGCTATTTGAATTCAAATACTCACATTATTGGTTGTATGAGGTTAAAAATGTATATAGTGGCAAGAAAGAAGAATGCTAATACACTCTTTCAACATAGAAGACCAGTGAACTTTGTATACAACTATAAATAAAGAAAGTGGCAGGTGTTCTAGTATAATTGCTACCCAAACAAGATTTTGAGATTCTGGCCTTCCTACGGGTATGGAATACTTCCGTGCTACGGAAAGATCTTTCACCTAGCTGTCTATTAGGTACCTTGGGATTAGTGTAACTGTTCACAAAAATGTAACCACTTTTTACATAAATAGCTTACGGCTTGGTTGATACGAATAAAATGCGTAAAATGTATTGAAAACATTTAAAATATTTTTTGTAGACATTTTCATATAGGTAGGTACCATTTTAAATTCTTTTGCTAGCTGACGTGTTACTATAGTCGTCTTGCTACGCGTGCTACGGTTGCTACGAGTTGTAGCAGATGAACTAGTAGCTCGTAGCACTTGTAGCGGTCGTAGCATTGTTTGTTACGGGGTTAGCGGGCATTTTTTTTTTAATGTGATAGCAGACGAACAGGCGGATCACCTGATGGTAAGCAATTGCCGCCGCTCATGGACAATTGCAGCACCCGTGGAGTTTCAAGTGCGCTGCCAACCTTTTATCCCCTTCCCCCCCGGGTGGGCCTCCGGTACCCTCACTCACTCCGCAAAACACAGCACAGGGGCTGCTTTACGCCGGTTTTCTGTGAGGCAGTGGTATCACTCCGGCGAGCCGGCCCATTCATGCCGAAGCGTGGCTCTCCCACAGTTCGACATACACACCAGTTACTTTTTGATGAACAACGTTTCCAATTAGTGTTACCGAGCACCACCCAAAACAACTAGTGATATTGGCAATCCGGAAAAAAACAGGTAAATCGACCTGACAGCGTTATTCCTCTGAACTTTTCAAATCCATGTTCGACTTATTCCTACAAGCTCGGTGGTAAGGACCGAAAAAAAATCTACAGTAAATCATAGTTCAATAAGACTCAAAAAGACTTATATAGACAAAACCAATATAGTCTAGTACTTATTCGTACATAGTAATCTATTGAGTAGGTTATAAGAAGATTTAAAAAAAAATTACAAGTTTGTTTTTAGTAGCAAACCGAAATACGCAGAATGCGAGCAGAGCCGCGGGCGACTCAGTTGGTCATAAAATTATTATTACCCTACTCCTTGTCGAAACGAAAAGCTGGCGGTATCGCCATAAAAAAGATAAAGGGATTATCCGATCCCTCCTGTCAGTTCTAACTTTGTAATTGATGACAGTAGCGCCATCTTGCGGCTAAAAGTGCTTGCAACTTGCAAATCCTTTTTGGTTCTCAGTAGCATGCTATGTAAAGCACCCCTCTGACGAGTTCTTTGAACTGATCATATCTCTGAACGTGAACCAAATTTATTACTGTCATTAGTTTTGACCAAAATCCAAGTTATTTTTAAAAAAGCGCGTGGTTCTTTAATAAATCCATAATAAAATTAATCTTATCAAATTACATCAAAACATTTTAAAATTTACTTAAGTGCCGATATTATTGCCATCTAGCGGAAAAAGTTGTAAGCAGATTGTTTATCAAAGCACACTACCTTCTATCTTGCGATGCGTGTTCTTAGTGCGTTTTATTTCTAACAGATGGCGCACTCAGTAATTGTTACACAAAAGTGCAAGCTCAAAAGACAAACTTTTACTTTGATAACAAAGACAAAAGTTAGTTTCAGTTATCCGTTGCGGATAAGCTATACCCAATCATGGTTATTACTTAGTTAGTAATAGATTGGCAGGTTGCACTTATAATAATATTAGGTAAATAATACACCATTTGGATTACGACAGTACGACAGAGTAGATCCTTGTAACCGACTTAAAAAAATTGAAGAAGTTATCAATTCATTTGTTGCCGATATTTCCGTGAATTATAGATGATTTGTTTTTAAATAATTCTGAATATTTAAGAGTAAATGTACTTACAGCCACATTAACCCAGACCTATTACAATTAACCTAGACCTATTTTCAAACGACGTGTTACACACTTTCCATAAAGGACAAAAGTCTCGTTAAGACCTGCTAACTGAAGGCCTCGCAAAGACCTGCTGAGGAAAGCCACTGGTACCGTAATGACAAACCTAATACGTAATTTTCTTATTAGTGTGATTGTAAATATTATGCTATTAAAACATTATTATCAAACCCCTTTCAAGTAGATATCAGTCAACTTTCTGAAACGTGTATCTTTAATCATTCGACAATCGCAGAACTTAAGAGTCAACGGAAACAGTAGCAACACTCAGAAATATTTAAAAAAGTTGTATTTTATTACACCTACTTAAAAATTAAAAAACATGACAGCATCAATAACATACTCCTACTTCACTTACATTTACAACACACGTCTTTACCATAAATTAAAGTCGGGTTTTCACAGTGGCGAATATAACCCAAATTTTATTTTTATTAGAGCTCGAATATACAACGGCCTATTATATAGACGTATGTACATTAGCTATAAACAGGGCGAGTTTGGACGTTTGTACGCCTTTGATGGGACAAAGGGCTGTGGAGTCGCTATGTCCATTAATATTTTTTTAGTAATTTTGTTACCTTTTCCCTTCAGACTTTATTAATACATTCAGTAAGTATTGTTACTTGCTGTGTGAACGGCAAAAATGACTTAACTCGCCGATGAAGCAACTTAACTCGCTTACTATACTTATTGAAGTGTAAATCGCTCTTTACAGCTGTAAAAAGCGAATCTGGAGATTTTCTTGTTAAACCTAAGATTTATCTCTTGCACTAAGTAGGTACCTATATCTGATAATGTGACGATATTTTCAGGCTTTCACAAGACCCGACCGACCCGGCTTTTAAAACAATGAGTTAGTTCTTAATCATTAATTATAATTTGAATCCCACTGCTTGTTACGTAATGCTCAGTGCTAGAGGGTCGTAGTATCTCTTCTTCATAACTGATAAACAATATTTGATTCTAGGTTATACAGGCAATTTCAAGAGTTGTTTTAGATAGTTGTTTTTTTTAGGTGAGAAGTGGCCAATGAGTAAACAGATCACCTAATTGTGTACCATAATAGTATGCGCTTTTAACATTAATAACTAATTTGAAAAATATGTTTGATTTCAACAAGTCTTTGTTCTGCTTACTCCTCATACACCAAGAATATCTACATTGTTTTGTCAAAAACAATCTGGCTTTATGCATAGTGCATTATTTTTAGTGCCCTTTCCTTCCGAATTTTGATTTGAAATTAGATTTTTAAGTAGTCTAAATAACAAACAATATTTTTATTAAAAAAAAAAAGTTTATCATATCCTTAAGCTGTTTCCTTTAGGATCAGGTCTTATTAACGTCAAATCGTCATATTGTGTATTATTTATATTATATTTATTTTTTATACAACAAACAGCGACTCCATGGATCGCCTATTCCAAATACTGAAATATAAATGATAGAAGATGCGCCAAACATCTATATTGAAAAATTCCTCCTTGTCCGATCATTGGAAAAGTTATATATAAGTTCCGATCCCGGTTTAAAACAAGACTTTGCTTTTCTTGTACAATTCCTCTTTTAGAATACTTAATGCAGAATACCCCTTTTCATCTTTTGCGAAGTTTTCGGCGTTTCCAAGTCGTCCGGTGGAAACAATTCTGTGCTTCGGGCACAGATTAAATAATAGTTACGTAGTACGCAATTCGGGCACTTTCGAAGGATACCTACTTTGTTTTTAATAGGGCTTCTTCTTTTTTCTTTTAAATAAATATACCGGAAAAAGGGGCTAGAAAGGCTTTTTGCTAGCAATGAAACAGCTTCATAGGTGCACGTACCCACTAAATGTTGTACCTATGTGTTTTTTTATGTGATAGGTTGCAAGACGAGCAGAAGGATCACCTGATGGTAAGCGACTGCTGCCCTGCTGAGCCTACGTTTCTTGGAGAAAAATATTTGTTTTCATCAGTAATAGTGACTTCAAGAAGTGAGTAATATCGTTAAAAACACTGTATAGCGACCAATTTTTACAATCCTTAATTAATCTACGCACGATACATATTATAATTATAATAATAAATAAAATACATATATATATTATTGGAAAAATCATATTACAAGGAATACTTATAATCTACTTATACTAAGGAAGCTATTTTTAGTTAGGTTAATGAACAAGTAGTATGCGCAATAAGTGCATTTTTAAACCCTTACCCTCATAATATCGATTGGACATCAAAGTGACACGACCGAAGTGGCATCATGCGCAGGACCAATGGGTATCGTGCTTTCTAGGAACGATGGTGGAAGACTTAATATTCTGTTCGTTTATCGTGTTTCTTTGCTTTTTCCATTCTACAGTATTATTTTTATAAGCTCTTCGTAAGTTCCTCAAACTGTAAGCTCAAAGATCAATCTTTTCGTCATTTTGGGAACTGCCCTGGGCTTAAGACAATTTTAAATTTTAAGTAGCTCGTCAAACAAATACAGTCACTGGAAAGGTGTTTTTTTTATGATATAGGTGGCAGACGAGCCGACGGATCACCTGATGGTATGCGATTGCCGCCGCCCATGGACACCTGCAACACCAGTGAGCTGTATTTAGAAGCAATATGGTTTAAAATTGATTGCATAGAGACAGACTATGATAGCATGTCTAGGTGTCGTCCATCGAAGGAGGTTATGTACTTAATGTAGACTTACATTGAAATGCAAAGTTTATCAGGTAGTTTCTACTTACTATAAGCAACTATTCTGTATTTACATGAATTAACATGTTAACTATCAGTAAGCTTAAATTCTAGGCAAGAAAATAAGCAGTCGTACAGTTATATTGTACCTATGTACTGTCAACTCCAAAAATATGTATACACTTTACACAATACTTAATATAAGGAAGTAGAACGACCTCTACTTTCTTAGTGTATTGTGACATGGTCTTAAAGTGTATACATGTCTATAATAGAAATGCCACAACATTTCAAAGACTTTCATTGAGTGACAAATAAAGAAATTAAGAAACTTGTACTACGTTCAGATTAATAGAGTTTAAAATACAGCATGCTAATATATTAATGCCTAACACAACAAGGTCTCTAGTTTTACCAAGTTATACTGAGTCGAAAATGGCCTAAACTGTTTCGAGAAACGGCTGGTACGAATGTAAGTACCCCTTTTTGTAGACTTGAGGGGGTCACTACCGTATTTTGAGAGTTTAGGATTTAGTTCTACCAACTTAACGCACCTACTTTTCGGTAGATAGTTTAATGAAACGCCCCAAAATGTACCTATGCTACTGTGAAATGATTATTTATTGTATTCTGTTTAAATTCTTGCCGTAAACAGATGCTTTCAAAAATATTTTGCATTTTTAATTGAAAACATATTTGGAACATACATTTCTATAAACAACTCGCCGTGCCTACCAAATCAACAGATTATGATTTGGTAGGATCATGTTGTTCTTAAAAATGTGAACGTTCAAAATCAAAAGTATGATAAGTACGTAATTCATAAATAATTTAATTCGGCACAACATATCGAGCAAAACAACGGCGGATCGCTCTCCCATTAATCCTTAATCGCAGTCCTCACTAGCGCAAGTTAATCGCAACAGGCTCACTCAAATTAACTTTAATCGCACCAAGAGGAGGTCAGTTAAAAAAGAGGCTCTGTAATCAGGTCCACGCGGCACGCGTTACGCACTTACATAATGAAAGGGGCCAATGGGGGCAGGGGGGGTACGCAGATGACGGCCCCCTGTCCAGCCGCCCACGATCGATACCTATACGTGCGGACTTTATGTAAAAAGGTTCGTGCACGCTAGGAGGACGGCGACCATAAGTGTCGAGCCGCCCTTAGGGAGAAGGCACAAAATATCTTCAATTTTCGAGAGAAAATTTTCCAATGTGGAGGCAATGCCGCCGGCAAGGGCTGTCCAAGCGAGCCCTAAAAATGCGCACCCCTTAATTGAATTTACAGATTTGCCTTTAGGAAAGCACGGGCTTGTTTGAGCAGTGACGCAACTCGTTACTACGATAATGAGTGCGTTAATTTGCGTGACGCCATTAGCGGGGAACTAGGTGATGACACTTTTTGATAAATTTGAAGTGGTGGGGGCATTTCTTTTTGTTTCCTTACCGGACAATTTTATTAGATACTACATGTTGAAGTATAAATAAAGTTACATATAACATAAAGCCCTGTCTGTAAACTGATAAGCAAGCTCCGCTGGTACCTAATGACTATAACTAGTTTTCCTACTACAAGTTGATCGACTATATTATTAAATGTTTACTATAGGTAGTAGGCAAGTACTTACTAACAAAAAAAGAACAATATGTACCTACTATCAAAATACAAGTAGCCCCTTTTAAAAGGTTGTCTTCCACTATGAAACCTATTAAGAATTCGTAATTCACATTTCGCAGAATAAAAAAACTTAACCAACGGGTAATAATAAAAGGATGTGACCCCAATAGATATGGCATTAAAAGTTATGACAGAACGGAATGGCTCGTTGTAACGGAGCTCTTTATTTCCCAGTAATAAGGTTCAGAATAGCGGTGTAGGTGACAAATTGACAGGTCTTTACCAACTTTAGAGTAATCACCTCGTGTTGATGAGCTTCAATTACATACATAACTTTCTTTTCTATGCAACTTAATGACTTTAGGTAAGACCCGCCTCTATTTTGTTTCGGAACTTAATTTTGTTATTGGTTCCATAATGCATCAACAGATGAAACTATAGAACTAATGGATTTTCTGTTTTTTTTTATCTGATAGGTGGCAGACGAGCAGACGGATCACCTGATGGTAAGCGATTGCTGCCGCTCATAGACACCTGCAACAATAGTAGAGTCACAAGTGCGCTGCCCACCTTTAGCCCCCTTTCCCCCCAATTGGGCCTCACTCACTCGGAGAAAAACATCCTTTTCTGAGACAGCGAGCTAGGTAGAAATCTTATCTAGTCCCTTAGTTCTATACCTAAGACTTAGGTACGAGAGATTAATTAGGTTCAATAGACCACTTTCTTAGAACTGCCCCACTGTTTGGAAAACGCCTACCATAAATCCATCAAGAACCATAATACACCAGAGGTATCAAGTGCCCAATAGCATGGAGGTTTACAATACTGCCAAGGTATTCTCTTCCTATCGTACGAAGCGACTAAACGACCTTCGACTTGAACTACACTACTGGGGAACAAAATATACTGAGATCATTTAGTAAAAAGTGCTTTCTTATTGTCAATAACGTTTCGTTACGGGGCACACTTGGACCTTGGTCCAAGACATGACAAGCCCTGCGACGCGCTTATGACACCTCTGGTAATATTAGGTGATCCGTCGGCTGATCTGCCCTCTATCTCTACAGTTAAAGTCTGATAAAGTACCTATGTACATTAAAGTGTTCAGTTGATATCTGACCATTACAATTTTTAGGCAGGTTACACATTCAGAATCAATAAGCAACTCGACAAGGAGTTTCAACGATGCAGGTTTCCTCATTTCATTTACAGCGCGTACACATTAACGTTTATTCAATAAGAAATAATCATCATATCCATTCGCATAAGATCTGTCACCGATACGATTAGCCCGTCGAACTTCTGAAGTCAGGTGAGCGCGTCATGATAGTTCGCTGGGGAAACTTCTCCGAAAAAGGTTGTTACGCCGTACCCTTATTAGCGGCTCGGGTCAGCAATACTCATTTGTCGTGACGTCATTTCATTCAATTCTTTCGCCGGATACAAATGGAGCCGAGGAACTTTTCTCACATGTCAATGCTTTTGGTTCTGGCGGTGTGGTGGATTTGTTGCGCTTTTGCGTTTTATTTTATCGTATTTTAGATGGTACTCTCGGTTTTTGTAGCTCTTCTAGTTATTTGTTCAATTCATCCAAATCGTCTAACGCGTATTCATAACAACAGAACTTGAAAAAAAAAAACTTACTTAAATTGTTTATTTATGCGTATTTTGCTGATTATTTGTCCTGGGATTTTGCATGTAATGCAAAATAATAATTTCCTTTTTCTAGATTGATAGATAGATAGGTACTCTTTATTGCACAAAGTATAGCTTAATGCTATTATGGTAACAAATACAATCTCAGCGGTCTTATCTCTACAATATATTGATGTAAGTAATACTCTTACTACCGCACTCAGAGATGTCATTTAACCTAAATGTTCATTATCTGAATTATAGACAGCCTTTTGTGTCTAATTAAATATATTAAGTATTAATATTTTTCTTAAGTAACCATTAAAGCCGGTTCAGGCTCTAAGTACGGCAGTTAGTAACAGAAAAAAGATTGATTCTATTAGACTCATCAATTAGAAGGCATTATCGAGTAAATATGTTTTAAAGATGATTTCCAGTGAATTATTATTTCTGAGAAACTCGTTTTATCAGGAAAACATGTTTTGGAAAATGTTTTACCTTGATAAAGAGCCGATCAAAATATTGAAACAGAATCTATTGCCATAGCATTTAACTTATTTAAATATTCATAGGTGTATCTTTGCAGTTTTAGTATAATTGCTATTTTCAAACACCGTATGTTGTTTAAACTTAGCGCTTCCTAAGCAGTAAGTTTTTACCTACTTCTTCTTAAAAATGTAAATATTAAAATCTTCTAGTTTTCGCGTAGTTACGACCTAGTGATCTTCAAGAAATGGGCTTATTCCTTCCTTAAGAGCCGGCAACGCTTTGCGATGCTTCATGTGTTGCAGACGCCCATGGGCGGCGAAGATTACTTACCATCAGGAAAGTCATGACCTCTCGAAATATGAAATCCATTTTATCCTATTAAAATCAATTAATTAGAACAAACACTAAGATCATGAAAGAGTTAAATACTTTTAATTACACTTCGATTGTACAGTTAGCCACACAACAGGTTACGACGACAGCCTGTCAAATTTCCTCAATTAATATCCAAACGAATGTGTATGGGGCGGTTAGATGAGAGTCAGGTGAAGAAATTTGACAGTTTTATACTTTGATGGCCGTGGCTGTACGTACTTTCCGTGCGAATATCTAAATATAGGTAGGTAGGTACATACAGCATAAACATTTGCATGAGTTTCAATTGCTTTCATTAAGACATTTGCGTTTCGTTCTACTTCAAGGCATTCAATTCCTGGACTCTTAATACTTGGTGTCATAATTATTATCAACTGACTGGATAGCGCATTTGGTAGTGGCCCTGCTTCATACTCCAAGGGTCGTGGGTTCGATTCCTACCCTGGAATAACATTCGTGTGATGAACACTTGTATTTGTTCAGTGTCTGGGTGTTATATTTGTATTTAGGTATTATATTTGTGTTTCCTCTGTTGTCTGATATCTGTAACACAAGTGCTTAAGCTACTTAGTCGAAGTCAGGTCAATGTTAGAGAAGTAGTGAGAATTTATTTATTTACATATTATATGTTTCAATGTTCGGATTGTTTTTCTTTCTCCGGTTAATAAATTTTAATAAAATCCCATAATCAAACTAGGCCATTTATTTATTACCTATAACACAAAGAGGTTAATATCTCTCGTAAAAGTTGAACCCACGATCTCCAGGTTTTAGAGACAACGCTCTCAGTCATTACCCCGTAAAGACTTGGAAACTAAAAAGTTTACTTTATGATTAGACCCTAACACAGCTCTATTCCCTTGGAATAAGGCTTCTTTTCAAGTCATATTTCCCTTCTACAGACCGGGAACTTGCTACATTTTCCCCGTTACAAAATCAACCTTGTTCCCAAAGTAAAAGGTTGCTTTCCTATCTGTGTGTAGTCACCAGGTCCTCTTATTATTTAGTACGCAAAAATTCATCCATTTGATACACTTATATATTTTGCAAATATAATTATTCAAGGAAAAAAAATTAGGCTCTCAAAAGATTGACGGCAATTTCTATAAGGAAAAGGTACTTTAGGTTTCCGTCTTTGCAGACGAAGAGAAACAACTAAATATTAAGTAACTTTTACGCCAGAGTTCTAAGAGTTCAATTCTAAGAGTCAATAACTATACTACTTAGATGGTTTTATGAAACTAACTTTTGAAGAATATGTACAATTGTACAATGTAACAAAGATGATACACATCTTTTGTCGAATTTCATACATATATTATTTTGCAATTGGTATCGTAATCATCATATTGATTATTAAAACGGATTTTATGTTTTGACTTTATCGAGGAGAGAAACTGTACCGTAACTAGTTTGTTAGTTAAAAAATTGTTTTGATTTTTGAAAGCTATATCTACGTATGTATTTTTATAACAGTATTAACTGTTGAGCCAACTAATAATAATTCATTGTGAATTTAAAAAACCGTAAAATATTTTGACTACATGTGTACGTAACAAGATTTTCTTTTTTGGAGTTTGAACGTCGAATTCCACATTCTACTGGAAGATTTTTTGAATTTAGAAGGACTCCCAATTTCGGGATACTAAAAAACGAAAAGAAATTCAAACAAAAGACAGCTAGCAACCTATAGGTACAAAGGAGGTATGGCTGGACGTAGTTTTTTTTTCTTTTAAAAATCGAACGTGATTCGGCAAGGAATCGAGAATGCCTATTCCGAGGAGCGAGCACACGAGGCCCAAAATGTATTCGCCGTCGCCGAACCTATTTCGACTGCCCTACCTACCAATACGCAGGGCGGGCGGCTATAGTTCGCGCACATGTAAAATAGCTTTGGTAAGGGTGGATGCTCTACTTCGAATAATAATTTTGTGAAAGGAATTTTCTAATATAATATGCTTAAGTACTTGGCATTAATTATATTGTAGTATAGTGATAACGCGGTTAATTGTATAAAAAGATTTATTTAAAAAGTCACACACACTGGTAATAACATAAACAATAATGCAAAGTTCGTAACACAATACGAGAAACCAGTTAAACATAATATAAAAGAAAGACAAGTGACAATAAATGAGTCGTCGGCGCGGCCGGCCCAGCGGTTCGTGGCGCGCGCGCGTTCGCGGAGGCGATCGCAATCAGACTGGCGGCGCATAGTTCGAATGTTGCGCGGGAGCGCGGCGGTGGCGCGCCGAGCGGCGGAGCCGGCCTAAACCTATTTTACTAGGGAAGACACTCTCGCTCGCTATAACCTCCCCCTCCAAGTCACAAGGACGTCCCGGCTGTGACTTGGCAAATCTACCACGACGGCGATTATAAAAAACTATAGGAGGTTCTGAATAGAGAGTCAGGGCACTGGCATGATACTTTCCCTTAACAGCACCCTTACTATCCCCAACATACGAGGTTGGACCTACCACCTCGGTAAATTGATAAAGTTTCCCACTACGAGGGGCTAACTTATTAAACCCTTCATTAGGGTTACTCAAAAGGTGGGTCTTTACAAGGGCAGGATTACTCACCTTAAAAACATCTGCTAGGTCGACGCTCCTTAGCACCGGTCTCCTTCCTGGCAGGCAAAACCCTATAAGGTTTATTAGAATTGGGAACTGCATCACCTCTAACAATCCGTTGAGAAGCAAAACTCGTTGGTCCTCCCCCTGGCTTTAAGATGTCCTCATTGACCATCAGGAGGTTGGACAGTCTACCCCGGCCATCCGGTTCAAGACGGGTGCCCTCGCCATTGCGAAGACCCACAGATGAGCTACCCTGCTGTTCAGGTCGCGAGGCCTCGAAACTTAACGGCATAGGTGTGCGGTTACGTTTAGTCGAATAAGTTCCCGAATTAAAATTAATAATCATGCCAACGTCCTGCATAAAATCAATCCCTAACAGGCTTTCAGTACAATTGGGTATCATGACAAATTTGACCGGGAGCGTCATCCCTAATGCGGCAACATCAACAACAGCCACATCAAAATGTTGGGCACTAATGTGACCGTCAGCAAACTTAAGTTCTAAATATACACGGTCATAACAAAAACCCTTAGAGTCTAATAATTTTCTTAGGCTAACACTGCCTACAGAGTGCTTAGCACCCGTATCTAAAAGGAATTTTCCTTTGACACCACAAATATTAACATCTACGACAGGACGCACACGCGAATTTGTAACTCGCTGACCATTAACCGATTGCAACGGCACGTTTTCACATTTCGGCACTACACTTATACACTTGGGACACCTAGAGCGCACTACTCCTGGGGTACCGCACCCGAAACATGTAATAGTGGGCGGCGAAATACCGGACGGACCTGGTCGACGGTATTCATCAGTTGTAGGGGCTGTTGTCTGCTTGGCGGCCAATCGCCGGCAGTTGTCCTTCATATGTCCGAACTGCTTACAATAAGCGCATTGAAAACGACGTTTACTATCTCCAGTAATAGTATCAGTAGGAGTAGGCGGTCTCGACTGAACAGCTATAACTGTAGGGGCGGATGATACTGACGGCCTGTCACTGACCTATCTGACGACTCTCATCCGAAAGGTCCTCAACTCGGCGAGCCTCCGTGAGCAACTCGCTGAAAGTACGAAACGTCGTACGAGGCACCTTCTCCCTTATGCGTCGCAACAGCAAACCGTACGTCATGTCTAGCTGTACCTCCTCACTCAAACTGCTAGGCGGCAACCGTGCAAATAGGCTCCGCAAGTGGCAAACAAAGACATCAGTTGGTTCATTTTTGCCCTGTTCTCTACTGAATATCTGTCGATATAACTTATGTGGAGGTAAACGCGGTCCAAAAGTTTGCAGCAGAAGATCCAATGCGTCAGTCCAAGTATGAATGGTGGCCTTTACTCCTAACCACCATGTAGCTGCTAAGCCCGTTAACAGAATGGGCAGGCCCCTGAGGGCGATGTGGTCTTCCATACTGACGCATTCCTTATAAGTGACAATAGCGTCGATGAAGGTACGGACGTCACTGGATTTTATCTCCGTCAAATCGTGAAGTACACTTCGCAAAGTTGCCAGAAATATATGGAGTACTCACAGGTTGCAGGCACCTACTCATGAGTAACTGGAACTGCTCGTTCGTCAGGGTCACTGACCCCGCAGGAGCAGTAGCAGGTGCAGGCGTCGGAGCAGGCGCATGCGCATAAGCATGCGCTGGAGGATGCGCAGAATGATGCTCGGAAGAGACGCTCAGCAGCAGCAGCGGCATTCCCCGCAAGGGGAGCCTGCATGCTCTCCGACATCGTGGCGGCAGCGCCTAGCGGACTCAAGTCCAGCTCAGGCGAAATAACATCCGCAGGATTCGCGTTATTAGCCGTATTACTAGCACTCCGACTTAAACTGTTCGCACGTGAACGCATTAACACCATTATTTACAAAAAAAAAAGTCAGAGTCCAAAATCTCAAAAAGTCCAAAAGAATAAAAGTTCAGCAACAATGTCCAAAATTAAAACAGAAACACGAAAGTCCAACTCGTGTAACACTAAAAAAGTCAAAATCGTCTTCCTTAGACGCTAAAATAACTAAACATAAGTTCTTATCACTATGATCATACACTAAACTTGCATAAAACTACAAAAGTTATTGTCCAAAGTTCAAAAACACTTGATAATGTCCAAAAGTTACTAAAATACCTAATCAAATGTCCAAAACAGATACTATCACAAATAAACGCACGCATAAAGTCCAAATTGTCCAATAAAAAACAATAATAAACAGTCCGAAACGTACACTTTCGCGCCAAACGCAACACTCGACCTCGAGAAGGTACCGATTTCCGATAAAACTTTGTTCGGAAGAGTTCGTGATGTGCGCGTGACACGAGGGCAGCGACGAATATACTTCACGAACCTCTCTCGGTAGGCACTTCGAGCGCGCGGGCAAACGGACGCGGTAACAAATATACTGCACGAACCTCACGCACGGTAGGCAAGTACTAAAAGGGGCGTGGTCTCGGTTCGTCGACGGCTACGGATTCCCGAATATGACGTAGCCGGTAACTTGGCGCGGCAAAGATAGATATCACTGCAAGTTTATATTGAAAGTCACTACGAATTATACACTTAATAACTTAAATAAAGTCTAGAAACGAAAGTTATTACTTAAAATGCACTGTCCGTGAGTTAATGAATAAAATACTAAGTATGTACATAGATTGAATGCTATGTACAGTCCACAAATACTTAGTCACTAGGAAATACACAAGATACAATGTCACTTTGTCCTTAATTACCCTACGTTAACACCATAAACTAAAATTGTTCCTAATTATTGCAAATAAACTATAGTCTTACCGTAATAAAATAACCTAAACGACTCACTGGATATGACAGCACAGTCCGAAAAACGCACAATTGCACTAGACTGACTTCTCAGTGGTATAACAACGTTATAGGTCTCAAGTTCACGGTACGCACGTATTTCACTAACTTATACACAGTTTTTCACGCACGATACTATAGTCAAAACGTCGGCCAAACGTTGGGCAGCCAATTATAGTGATAACGCGGTTAATTGTGTAAAAAGGTTTATTTAAAAAAGTCACACACTGGTAATAACACAAACAATAATGCAAAGTTCGTAACACAATACGAGAAACCAGTTAAACATAATATAAAAGAAAGACAAGTGACAAGTAAATGAGTCGTCGGCGCGGCCGGCCCAGCGGTTCGTGGCGCGCGCGCGTTCGCGGAGGCGATCGCAATCAGACTGGCGGCGCATAGTTCGAATGTTGCGCGGGAGCGCGGCGGTGGCGCGCCGAGCGGCGGAGCCGGCCTGAACCTATTTTACTAGGGAAGACACTCTCGCTCGCTATAGTAGTTTAGTTTTTAGCGGTAGATACAATATTTAAACGATTAGATTATACAGAATGGAAAAAAATATTGGTCCTAGAAGGAAAATACCTTAAATCCTTTAGATAGAACATTCACTAAAAGGAAGTTTCCTTAATCTTCTATACTATTAATAAAGAGGTAACGCATCGGCCTGTGGACTGACTGACTGACTGACTGACTGACTGACTGACTGATCTATCAACGCACAGCCAAAACTACTGGACCTAAAATCATGAAATTTGAAACATAGGTAGTTCTTACTATGTAGGCGCGCACTAAGAAGGGGTTTTGCGAAATTCACCCCCTAAAGGGGTGAAAGGGGGGGTTTACGTTAGTATGAAAGTCTTTCAATTTTGATGTTAGAGATTTGAAAATTTGGATTATGGTTGTTTATCAAAAATAAAAATTGACCTGTTTTAGTTTTTTTTTTAATTCAAGCCATAAAGGGGTGAAATGGGGGTTAAAACAATGTATGGGAGATTTATTATTTTGAATGCTAGAGTCTTGAAAATTGGTATTTGGGTTTTCCATACAAATTAAATGAAAGTAATTTCAGCATTTTTTTTTCTTCAGCTTACAAAGGGGTGAAAGGGGGTTAAAACGTCGTATGGAAAATTCGTCATTTTTAAAGCTAGAGCTTTGAAAATTGCTATTTGGGCTTTGCATGCAAATGTATGAAATTGAATTCGGCATTTTTTTCTTCAACCTAAAAAGGGGAGAAAGGGGGATAAAACACCGTATTGTCAATTTTAAAGCTAGATTCTTGAAACTTGGTATTTGGCTTTGCCTACAAATGTAATGAAAGTGAATTCGTTATTTTTTTCTTCAACCTAAAAAGGGGGGAAAAGGGGGTTGAAAACGAAGTATTGTCATTTTTGAAGCTAGAATCTTGAAAATTGGTATTTAGGCTTTGCATAGAAATTTTATAAAAGTCCCCCCTTACCCTTATAGGGGTGAACGGGGGAGCTGATTAAATTTGACAAAGTAAAGTTATAGAGTTTCCAACATTTTTTAAATCAAATCTTTTTGAGATTCCTTCATTAAGGTTTACGATCACCAAAATTATCAATCCTATAAGTTGTATCAGTAAAATTTATTTTTGCTAATTACTTTGATTGTTGTGAATTCTACTTCGTTCAAAAAATTAAAATACCGAAGCGAAGCGAGGGCGGGCCACTAGTATTATATAAAAATATAACTGCCTTCAAAGTGTTTCTGTATTTTGCTAACATTTCTCGGAAATCGAAGCTGTAAATTAGTTGGAAATGTTCGTAAAATTTTGAGAAAAAATTAAAAATAACTCAAATGAAATTCTGACACCAAATCAATGTAGATTAATTCAAATCAAAATGACAGCTATTAGCTTTTTACAAACAAATTTTTAAATAAATAAATTTAGACATCACATAGGCACTATGTTCTGGTCCAAATTAATGTTTTCCCTTGTGCTATGTGAACCAGAAACAACGAAGGAACCACAAACATCCACACCCAACACAAACATCTGTTTTATCAATAAATATTAATGTTGGTGCGGGAATCGAACACGAAACACTTGCATCTCAACTGGCGCTCAAACTACTGCGCCAAATGGGTCGTTAAAATGCTTTCATAGATAAGAAAAATCTAGCGATTCGTTCTTGGATTGGAACTCACGAATTCCCTTCAAAAGGAGTTTTTTCTTCTTATCCACTCTTACTTCTGTATTTTTCTAATTTATATGTGTATTGTAAAAAGTAAAGTATCAGCCTATAAACTGTTCCACTACAGGGCTAAGGCTTCCCTCATCGAAATGAAATTATCACCACTACGATGGGATTAAGCTTAATCACCACGCTTGCCTCATGTGGATTGGTGATGACAAACCCTAGCTATAATCGAAAAATTCGAACCCAGGACACGGCCCGTTACTTAAGCCACTAGACCTACGGGGCGTCTCCCTAGCTCTGTAGTGAAGAAAATATCGTGAAGATACGTACCGGCCATGTGTACATTAAATAAGACGTATGCAGTGTTTTCGGCATGTCTTCTGTGAGGAGGTATCATTTCAGTCAACCCGACCCATTCATGCCGAAACACTTCCCACGGTTTAGCGAAGTGAACAACGAAATTACATTTTACGAAAGATGGCTGGTGTGAAGCTGGTTAATCCATTGATTGGGATTAAATTAAACACTAAAAGTAGATCGTATAATATGGAGTATGGAGCATCAAAAATAGACTTTCGTAATTATTATAAACTTGTGGCCCGCCCTCACTTCGCTTCGGGGCCGTAATTCATAAATGAGCCAATAGATGGCGCTGTGCCCAATTACATCGCGCAAGCGTTTCGTGTTTTCGGTTTACCTATAGCCTTGTCATTGTCTATAGAAGGTATCTCTTTATAAATAGTATACATAGAGGAATGAAATTAATTTTCCTCATTCACCTTTTTTTAAAGGACCCGTTTGGTGCACCGATTCGATTCTTGCACCAACACAAAATGTTTGTTGATAAATCAATCTGACGCTGCCTGTGCCTGACTATCATCACGCCTGCTAATGGCTGTGAGGAAAGACTTGCATTCGAGGGACCAAAGCTGAGCGGTGAAAATGCTTCGGTGCGTATGTGGAGTTTCGTGGAAACAGTGGAAGGCCACTGGATTGATCTACTTAGTTGAATAAAATAAGTATGTACCTTTCTTCGGTAGGCTTATTTAATTTAATAGCTTGTTAATTTCCTTCAAAGAAATATCAAAATATCAAATTATTTCATCCAAATTATCTGAGTAGATAATGTTACCTAAATGAGATGATAAGTGAAGTAATAATAGCCAGCACTTCCCCACATCAAGTATTTAAAACACAATTTAAAATTAAGTAGAGCCTCCTTCGCCACCAAACGCCTACAGCTTCGTACTGGGGGCTACTTCTCTGTTATATCTGCCCGTCCAAGATACATGCCTCGCATAGGCGCACTCGTGTTACCGGCCGTCCTGGCCGGCGGGGGGAGGGGGCCACCCACCACCCCGCCGCCGCCTGCCCGAGCGCCCCCTTCCTCCCTGCGTCATCCAGTACGGCTAGCTAGGGTTAATTCGAACTATTCAATACTATTTGAATATTTTAAAATATATTTTTTTTTAATTTTCGGTATTTTTGTGGCCAGTGCTGGATCGTCGTTTTAGAAGGGACTGTGTGATTTGAAAATGGAATTGGTGTTACTTTAATTTAAGGTTGAGTGATGGTTTTTTTTTTCAGTTTTCTCTAGCCAGGATTAAGTTACAGAAATATCCCTACATGTCTGCACTAGTTGTGCGACTAGTTTTTAATGAAGGTATATAGTCAGAAAACACAATGGTACAAAAATATGACTTTTTTAACTTTTAACTCCTTAATTAATAGTTAGAGATGACTTTAGGCCAAAAAAATCTTAACTTTTTTTCTTTTTCATATTAAGCTTTGCTATACTAACATTATCGTTTGATTAGAATTGTATTTTGACAAAGTATTAAAACGCCTTTTAAGATTTTGCCACATTGGTTTTGACTTTATTTTTTACATCTGATTTTCACATTTTTACTGTATCAAAGTGGCAGATGAACTGGTCCAAGTCTTCTTTTTACGGGCGATATTAGAAAATACCATTAGGTAATATGCCTTATGTTGGTTATGGTCATTTGCACCTACTGTTAGCAGTGGAAAAACACAAATGAATGGTAAATATTTTTTAATATGAAAGTCTACCTACCAATCCAAACAACTTAGTACCATTTAGTTTATTGATTCTAGTTCTAATATTACCTATCAATAAACTAAGTGGTGGTACATTGTAGTATAGGATAAATCAACCAAGCTTGTATATCTTCATAGGCTGTGGATTCCTTCTCTCTATGCGGTGTTTTTAAGTTTTGGCGATGTCAATCCACTTCACTCCCGATGGTCTTATTTCAATGCCATACCAACGCAGTTAAGGCCTTCCATGTTTAATGTGATAATAAAGCCAATGAAAAAAAGATTAAAAAAATCTTAAACTTTCAAATATCAGCGATTGACAGCCCTGAATGTCCGGCCAGCAACCCTGATTCTCTAGAACAGAGAACGCCGTGCGTGCCCGGCGCGCTGTAAACAGCCTACCCTCAGTGTGGACTCGCGCTCCAATATTCACACCCCTCAACCCTTACCTCAACGGCTTAAAGTCCAAAATCGCCAGCCCTCTCTCTCTATGCCCGCTGTCCGTGCGTATGTAGGGCGGACGGACGTCCCCCCGAGAAAGGGGTTACCCCCGCATCTTCCTTCTTCCTCCTTGTGCAAATTCCCTTGGCAATGGAAATGTGTTCGGCCACATTTTATACAATTCGTAGTCCGTTCGAAAACTTTACATACGCACCGGACAGTAGACAGCTCCCAGAGTACTGGCAGATCTTAGTGGCTTAGTACATTCAAAACCAGTTTGCTTCCAATTGTACAGGCAATAGCAAAAAAAATCACCTACATTTTTACTCCGATCAGATGGCTCACCCCAACTGTAGTACCATCCAATTTACTTGCTGCAAATGCGGACGCAAAATTTATTCTTACTGTCTTTGTTGGCCGCACAGCTGTAGTGTGTTTTAAATCGTCTGCTATACACAAAATGTCTAAAGATGGCTTAGCGACCCACGCTTAGTCGTGGTCTCCAAAATGTCATAATTTTAAGTTAAATTTTTTTGAAGATTTTTGTCAGTAAAATATTTATTAGACCTCTGAAGTTAAAATGCGTAACGCTTTCACCTGCCTTCTTACTTTCTAGTAGGTAACAAGAATAAGATATAGGATAATATAATTATTACTTACTTGCTTAAAAATTGTTACAATACAGTAGCAGGTTCTAGCTGTAAAGATGTAATTGTAGCTTTTAAGTCACCCTTCTTTTTTATTAGGTAAACTTTAATAATGTCACTGATTGAAGAACAATGATTTGAAATATCGATTTTGATTTTTGATATTGAAGGCTAATAACGTCCAAAATCATTCGAATAAAAAGTATTAAGATATTGTTGATTATAACAATTGGCCAAAATCTTAAAATTTACATTCTACATATTAAATTACACATACCTATACAATTTCATAAATGTACTTAGTCCAGCTTTCTTCGAACAAATATACCCTTGATACAGCGGGAAAGCTCTAAAGTTGTCGCTGCCAATGAAGGCTCCATTTGCAAAAATGTGCTAAGATCAAAATTCCCCATGACTGCTCCAAGGATTCTTTGTTCTTCATCAGACCCTGATAGATATATCCAGGTATACAACCAAACTGCTTCAGATTTTATATTCTGAATTAAGTTAGCTGTCTATCTACATACTGATTATACAATAATAATATCTAATATCTTACTTACTTGCTTATTCTATAAAATCCACTTCTGTTGCTGAGCCAGCGTAAGTAACGCTGGCTCAGCAAACAGAAGTGGATTTTAGTCTCCGACATGAGAATTCGCCACTCCGCTCTATTCTGAGCCACCTCTTGCCAATCCGGCCTTTGAAGATGACTAAGATCCATAAAGTCCTAGTGCCCAGACAGAAAAAGTCATTTAGATCGATTTTGATGTACCTACAGTTTGGAAACTTGTAGGCACTCGAGGAGGAGAAACAGTGACAGAAAAGAAGGTGTTGCGAAAAATCCTGGGGTCAACGGGGTCACATCTTTTATAAATTGTAAAACTAACAACTTAAATCAGAACAACAAATCTATGAGAGTATGTAAGTTACCCCACCAGAATATTAATTTCCAATTGAATAACTAAGAAACTTGTGCATTTGTTGCTCTTTAGGAACCTTATAATAGACAAATAAATATATCACAACATTTTTTAGCTACCGACATTGACTAGGAACAACTAAAATGGTGATCCAGGTAACCTTTAAGAACAAAGTTTGCTTTTTTACCTTTATTTCAAATCTTTCTTGAATCATGCAAAAATCTCATTAGAATCCGAGGGTTCTATGTTCAAGTTTGGTGGTCCTAAAATACTATTATTATACAGAATTATGTTCATCCCATTAACCACGTGTTCCAGCAAACATTCTAAACAATATTTGGATCAACACTTAAAATTACAAAGTCGGTGACGTGACTTGCTCACTTTGCTTATAGGTAGGCGAATATTTTTTCTACGAATTTTCCAAATCATAGATGTTGTTTAGAGTGGTTAAAGATCCCGATAACCAAGTCTTTTATTAACCATTTGTGAATATTCACCGATACACCCTGTATAAAAAAGAAGTCTAATGTCAAAGCGATTTTCGAGGCCTATGTCAGAAGACATGTTCAGTGGTTGAAATCAATTTTTATTTAGTTAAAGCCAAAAAACGTTAATTTATAGTTTTAATTGCAAATATTTCAGTGAGTTTTTTTTTATTATTATTGCAACAATTTCCACAGACAATGGTCCCGTGCCTATTCTGTGCTTGTTTTTTAAAAAAAGTGTTTTGCGAGTGACTAAAAAAACAAAAAAGACACTCTTTCTAAAAACGGATGCCAGCAGAAAAATAATTAGAAATCAACTTGAAAGGATTTGGAGTAGAATCGGGACTCTACTCGAGATCCTTATCAAAAGTTCCGACCCGTGGTTTTATCGTGCCGTGAGCGTTTATTACGCTTATTCCCATGTCGGTAGAGCGGCTCTATATGAATGGTCGCGAGTTATTATGTTGTTTGGACAACAGTCTAGGCCGTTGACGTTTCATTCACAACTTTGCCCTTATGAGGGTGTTTACGGGATTGTAACTTTTCGTCTCTACATTGACGATCTTTTCGAGTTTACTAATTGTAGAGTTGGTTTTGGATTCTTAGCTAAAAGTGTTGTATGTTTCTAGTTTCTCGGAAGATTTATGTTTCTAGTTTTTCATGAGTAGAGTTCACGGAGTTTGTATACCTACTTGCAAACTGTTCGGTATTAAAGATAGACTTAGATTATAAAACTATTACATTTTATAATTTACTTAAAAGGCAAATAGTTTCTGGTATAAAACTATTTTTGTCGAAGTCACGTCTTATCAAGATTTTGTTCCAAGAATTTTCTCAGGAACAGCAGTTTCTATTTAAAGCTCATTTATAAACTAATAACCTCATACTTAATTGGTATCACAAGTTTTCATTAAAGCAAAAATTCGCCTATCTACAGCATTTTTCGAAACACTGTTTTCAATTAAAATTTTATAAAGAAAATTTGATTTTAGTATTCTGCTTAGAAATCTTGTAGATCACGTAATTTTTTTATAGATCGATTATTACTAAAATGATGTTCTGTAATTAATTATGGATGTATATCTGAATTCGATTTCATAAACTAAAATGTAAAAAAGTTTTAAATAAAAAGAAGTACTTGGAGGGAACAATAATGCCTACAAATTACCAACACACTTATTAATTTTTTTTTATTTCATCTATAGGTAGACCGTACCATAAAACCTACTTGATATAAAATAAACTCGACCATACCATCAAATAACTAGATAGTTACTTTAAACAAAATACTAATAAGCAAAACGCAATAATTTTTACTATCAACCCACCAATAAATACTTACTACTCACACCACTAGTAACAAACGTCGTAATTTTATATGAATGGAAATTAAAGTTTAAATCTTTTACTACAAACTTCGCCAACTTCATACAACAAAAAATCAGCACCCTTCCATTAAAATGTTAACCACAGATTCCGCCCTAAAAATCTAAACTAAAATAGCAAATTCCACTTTAACAATAGCGAAATTTAGTTAGTGCTCACTATCAGAGGTCACAGGGCCTTAGTCGGAATACTTGTCATGTACAAAATAGCAGGGCTTTTAATTAAGGCTGAAGTAATTTAGCGGGCAGAGAACACACGTCTACGGACATAGGCGCCTATAGGTACAACCTACTCGACACAGTCTTCTGCATACTCATTTGGAAATGTTTAAACATCACCTCCTGGGTGGGGAGGAGGGTGGGCCATGGTTAGTTCTCTGCCAGATAAATTAATAACGTATAAGCTATGGATAGATATAGCACGCGTGTCCGTTTGTACAGAGTGTTCTCGGAAGGGAGGAATTTTGGACGATCGGAAACTTGGGCGTCTTGTGAATTTGGTTTTGGACTTTTTAACTGGGCTTGATGGTCGATATAAGGTTATAATAATATTGAAGTTTATAAACAAATTAGGATTAAATAAGTCTTAGATTGTGTAGTTGTAATGTTTTTTATTTTAGTTTCTTATTATAGCTTCTTGGTGTTTGGTGTAACGGTAAGTTAAGTTATTACTGGTGGGCCGCCCTCATTTGGTTTCGGGAATGTTTTAGTTTAAAACATAACCAATAGATGGCGCTAGGTGGCGATTACATCGCGCAAGAGTTTTGTCTTTTCGGGTTACCTAAAAGCCTTTATTTTTGTGGTATATTCTATATTGAATATAAGCATTAGTGTTCGTTGTGAAACCTATGTTTTTTATAAGTAGATCTTTTTATAAAGGAAACCCAGGTTTTAAGTCCACATTTTCAGAATGATACCTAGGAATTCAATAAATCTTATATTATTATCGCATAGGAGTTTCATTTTAGAATTACTTATATTTAAAAATATAAAATCCGTTTGATATGGAATATGTAAATTCTGATTCATCAATAAACATTTCTTTTAGTGCGGCAATCGAATCTGCAAGGCATGCGTCTCTACTGGCGCTCAAACCACTGCGCAAAACGGGTCGTCAAAACCACT
Organism: Cnaphalocrocis medinalis; assembly: GCA_014851415.1. Taxonomy (NCBI): domain Eukaryota; kingdom Metazoa; phylum Arthropoda; class Insecta; order Lepidoptera; family Crambidae; genus Cnaphalocrocis; species Cnaphalocrocis medinalis. The sequence continues at coordinate 1,785,368 of CM026273.1, read as the reverse complement.
GAAACTATACCAACACCAAAACCGCTAACAATTTTCAAATTCAACTTAAATCCTGTATCAGCCTGTATACCCGAGATGCGAGATGTAAAATTTGAGAGAGCAGAACGCACACCTATTATGAATTCGTGTACACACTGGACACACACATAGACCCTCCACTCGGACTTAACAGGGGGCAGGGGTACGAAATCCTTGCGACTTGCCCTGGATTAAATTCTCGTATTAATATGTATCTCCACTGGGCTCGCATCCGATGGCCTTAATTACAAACGCCAAAGCTTTATAATAGCCAACAGTAAAAATTGCCGAGCCCCTGGAACAGGGAAGATTACCTATTTTAAAACTTAGTTACGACTTGAATTAGTTACTGGTTGGATGTCGTCAAAATCTTGAAGAGATAAAATTGATACCTTCTTTCGATTTGGAAGTAAAGATAAGCGGGTGGAATCTTTTATTTCATATTAATACTTACTTATTTAGTATCTACTTTGACGTATTGTAATAGTTTAAACAAATTGAATTAATATAAAAAAGAATTACAATACCAATGTACATATTTTCCAATAAAACTCCTAGTATTTGTCCCTTGTTCTATAAACCACGAAGATTTAAGTAGATATAAGTGTGTCAATAAAGAAAAATAGTGTCGAAAAAAATATAAAGAAGTCTATAAGTATGTGTATACATAGTTGGTTGGTCACAAGGTTTATAATTGCTTATGCCAATCATCGAAATGCCAAAAAAGTCATGACTATTTAAAAGGCACTTTAGCTCTTAATTTCACAAAACATTAGCCGATAAAACCATCCAAAATGCTAAAACAATATCCAATGCACGTCACGCGAGCTTCGCTTACGATTTTTGCCCTCACGTCTAAATTAAGAAATTTCCGTAAATAAATAAGCAGCGCAAAAAGGATTGTCAGCCGATGTTGGACAGTGAAGCAACCCCATTTTCAATGGGTAATTGAAAAGGGTAGCGTAGTCGTTAAAAATTTAAGGGATCGCTAAACTCGTAGTACCACGCGTCACGTTGCGGTGACAACCGTTGCACTGGACTCTATCACATCGATCTGTTTGGCGCTCATTATGCGAGACTAGTGGGTTCCCGCAGCTTCACTTGCGGGAAATTCGAACGCCACTGAAGCATTGTATTTAAATAAACTCCTGTCATTATTTAATATAAATAGGTCTTAGAGCATTCAATTGGTTGAATGCTCTAAGAAATAGGTAGTTGTCTTTTGTATTTTGTTGTTTTTGTGTCCTATTTGTCTGTGTAATAAATGTGATAATATGATGTCCAACTTTTTTGTATTTGTATTTTGTAACTTAATACTGTATTTGAAAAAAAGAAGAAAGGTTTATTTAAAACGTATAATTACTTCCTTCCTTTTTTCATTGGTACTCGTAGTAACTAGTCGATAGTTCAAAAAGACAAAACTGCTACCTACAAATCTGGCATTGTCTTATTCCTTACCGGTTTGATTTGTTATTTCAAAACTTCACTCTAATTCCATCCAATAAATCACTCTTGAATAGAATTTTAAATTGAACTTTCCCTCTGGACACCCTGTAACTTAACACAGTTTTTATGTCACTTGGCGCATTTTCTCCCTAAAAAGTTTCACCATAACGCGGTACTTATGACGTGCCGTCGATCATAACGACAGAAATTAGTCGTAGTTTACCATGATACGGCAATCTTTCATGCCATGGATATATGTTAGTATTGCTTCTAGTATTCACGTTATTTTTAGTCCATAGAGATACTCACCTAAACAACGATATAGATCCAAACAGGGCATTACGGTATGTCTGTTAACCTGTTCGTGACCTTGTGGTGCCTTAACAGATGTATTATTATTGTTTGGATTCTCTTTAGGACTTTATAATCTCAATCGTCTTACCACTATCGTAACTTTTAGGTTTCCTCAAGGTGTTTTCCCTGTCTAACAAGCTAATCGTAGAAAAACACACAGATTTGAAAAATCCAGGCACCCATTTTTATCAACTGAGCTATCATCATTTTTAAAAACATTGTGGACAAACAAACAGAAGGTACACCTGATGATAAGTGATGTCCATCGCCCATTGATATCTGCCGCACCTGCCTCATCACCTATGCCCTGCCAGCTATTATGGAATATATAAGGTCTTTTCTTGAAAGTCATCAGATCGTATCTAATCTGAAACACCACCAATTGTACCTGGTTCCATACTTTTACTATGTATTAACTATTTGCCAAATAGCATGAAATAACTACGAACCAACTAAGATGGTAGTTGGTACGTTGTTCCTTAACTTAAGAGTAGAGTCCTTAAATTTAATACAAGCCCATTTCCATGATTTCCTCCCAGGTATACCTTAGTAGAGTATGTGATCGTTGAAGATCTCTCTAAACATAATTCAATCAACGCTTCCTTTGTTAAAACTATCAAACAAGTGACACTTCGCTTGCCCGAATCGTCTCGACCGGACTTCGAAAACCTCTGAATGGATGGTTGGACATTTAATGTTTCAAACTGAGGTTGAATGCAGCTTGTAAGCAAATACATAAGACATTGTTAATGTATCCACAAACCGTTTTGATATGTTTAGCTACACAGTTTAAAGTAACTTCTTTTAACAATCTTCTTTTTTTAATTCGAGGAAAATATGAGGAAGTTGCTTCAACGTTACATCCATGAGGGAAAACGCCTAAAGGTCTCCAAGTGGCTAAAAAAGCCAGATCCAAAACAATAGATACACTCTGTCTTAATACTTAAATAATTAAGTATAGCTAATTGATTTAACTCTTTCTGTCCCTCACTTTAGCGAGCAAGTCCCGGTTGCATCCAAAGGTATCGCTTTGGACCCCAAGGTGCGCTTAAACTGTGATTCAAGATTTGTGGAGTCTGGCAATTACTATGAAGCGACTGCCATTTTTGTATGCGGACTGCTGGGTTGGATAGTTTAAGTTGCCTAATGCAAATCCTTATTAAGTATACAAAGAGGGAAATTTTTAGATTGACCAGGGTTATAAGTAAAAAGAAAAGGTAAAACGCTAGCGCGATACAGCCGAGACCGGAAACCATCTGTTGGTACAATTTGGAACTAATATCAAAATTAAGGCCTAAAACTAAGTGAGGACTGAATAGTGACTAGTTTTTTGATGTCAAGTAAGAGTTAGTTGCAAAATTGATTACACCTTTCTCACTTGTACTGATCATCATTTCCGGTTGCACTAAAAGCTGAAATCTGAATCCTTGTCCGCCATCCTTTTTCCCTTTTTCGTTCACAGACTCGCCGTTACATTTGTAGCAGTAATTAATATTCTGAATGCAGTTCCCGCAAAATATGTCAATTGACACACTCCAAAGGAAAGTTGGTAACTAACTAGCCTGCCTTATTAGCATTTAAAGCGTGGAAACTTGAAGTAAGGTTTGCGTGAAAGAATTGCCGCAGGAATCATTGGAGCCGCGAACTGTACCACTAAATTTTATAGTCTGTCGTAACGTAATATTTGCAAAGCTTCTGAGCTGGGGAAATAACTCATTTATCAAACACAGAAATCGCTGGATGTATTCAGGAAAGAAACGTTGTGTTGTAATGCGGTAGAGATGACATGTTTCGTGATTTGTTCAACGTTTAGCGTCAGCTGATATGACGTTTCAATCATCTACACTAGTATTACAAAGAGAAAAGATTAATATCGTCTGGTGTATATTTGTAATGTATAAACTCAAAACCTACTGTGCCGATTTCAAAAAATCTTTTATCATTGAAAAGCTACGTTCATCCAGAGTAACCTAAGCGTACATTAATTGTTGGAAAACGATACAAATGACCATGTGACGACCCGTGTGAAGTCAGGAGGGACCGCTAGTCTTTCGGTTTTAGTCAAGTTGTTAAAGTAGTAAAACGATTAAAATGGACTTTCCGAATCAGTGTTAGCTTATAATATTTGAAAAACTTTCTGTATGGACTAAAATTGAAAAAAAAAGATGGATTTAGGTCTTCCCGTCCCTTTATGACATCAAAATATCTAAATAAAGTGTTAAATCAGAAAGCATCTTTTTTTCATACCTTCTCAGTTACATAAGAGCCTGATGACTTATAATGAAATTAAACGAGTACCTGTCACATTCAAACAAAAGACACGCACAGCGCGTGTGAAAGGGGCAGGTATAAAGATTCGGCCGTAATTACGTTTCGTTCTAGGCCCAATGAATTGGAATTAGGTCACAAAAGAACAAGGAAAACTTGTATTGAAAAGAAATTTCTACCTATAACGGAACATTTTTAAGCTCAGAACTTAGTTTAACTTCGTCCTACGCGAAAAGAAAACGAAACCTTAGAATTAATGTGAAAGGGAGTTTTTTAGTTCTAAATGTTGTATAAGTACGAATGTAGTTGTAATACAAAAGTTGTATATTTAAAAGGGTGAGAAATTAGGTAGTTCTTGTTTAGTATAGTCCGAGGCAAGAAATTGTAGTTATGACCTTGAGTGCGCAGAAACCAATTTTGATAGAAAGTCTTCTTTTTTACAAGTGCGCAAAATAACGGTCATCGCTATACTTTCGTGCCTCCAGCTGTACAGATCTAGGAACACGCCATGAAGTTAATTCGGTTTGTCCACAATTTTTTTACCTAGGTACACCTTTCTCGGGTTCTTCGGGTTTGTGATCACCAATCTGCTAAAGCGTGGTGATTAAGCCTAATCCCATCATAGTAGCGATTTGATACTTGATTTCTATGATGGAGGTAATTGCCGTGCAGTTAGACAGTATAGGCTAATATTTTTCTATTTGACATTATACCCTATAAGTTGCTCATGCTTTACTTTAGAACAACTAAAGAATTCTCTTGAACCCGTTTAGTAGTTGCCGAGATAAGCGAGGACAAACAAACTCGCAGACAACGTATGGGGATGGTAGTCCCAAATTCTATCAATAGATGGCGCTGACTTTACACTGCATTGCAAAAGCTATTGGTATTTTCGCTTTGTCTACAACCCGCGACCAACTTGATTTATACGTAATTATTTCATATAATGTCTCAATGGAAAATGAATCCATTTTTTTTTTCAGAAACAAAGGCATTAAGCGTATTTATTGTTACGTCGCGTGTAAACAAAGATTTTTTGTAAACAACGTTTACTTAAAACAATTTTCCTTAAACACTAAATATTAATAATATTTCTAACTTTTTGTTTGTTAAAATTTTTAGAAAGAGGTATTTCTGTTGGTTTTGTGTGCTGACGGTGGTATTTACTTATTATGTAACTTACTCATTAGAGAAAGCATTTAAAATAAGGGTGATTTAGGGTTTAACCTAATATTAGCAAACTTACTTCACCGGCTTTAATATTCAAATCGCGGCACTTATAAAAAAATATATTTCAAGTAGGTATCTTAGCTCTTTTAAAATCAGAACAAATTATCCAATGTACCGACAGACGCTACTTATGTTCCTAGTTTTAAAAAAAAACAAGCTTTCAAAAAACAACAAATCCTAATACAGCGAACACGCATTGTATTGATTCATTGAAGCATTGACCCTCAAACACTTGCTTACAACGATGATGTTAGTAACACTTCTTAACTTTAGTTTGATTAGCTCCCTCAGCTACGTATAAACCCGAAACGGGAAAAGTTTATTCAATTATCATCCTTATTGTCATACGAAATAAGGTTAAGGACGCTTTATATGGGCAGTGGTGTACAAGCAGGTACTTTCTCTGTTGACCGTACTTACCTACATAATACAATTTTTAGCTGCCTATAAAATGTTTTCAGAGACGTAGCAGCCAACGCGTGCTCGTGGAAAATGCTGCCAGAAAATATCCCCCAAGACACGCCAAACTAATACCTCCACCCGTACGAATAACGTCTAAAGTGCAAAGACTCGGAATTTAGATGATATTCGACATAGAGGCCGAAAATTTTCCAATTTTCTATGGTCATTCTTATTTCGCAACGCAAGCTCGCTCCTCACATAATTACGCGAAACTATTAAAAACTTCCCTAATTGCAAATGCCCTTATTTTTATTACTCTTTACAATTTTTATGAGCTGACCTTTCTTTGAAATATCGAATATTCCGACAAGACAAAGTAACAGGCTTCGAGCTTCCTGCGCAACGCGCGCACTACTAATAAGTCCCGGTGTTTTAGTGAAATCAGTATATTAATGCGTGCGAGGTAGGTATGCTGTGTGGAGACTGTTTGAATCCATTTACTGCTCTAAATTATGCGTAAAACGTCCATTTGACGCTCACCCTCTTCCCTCTTATCGCTTGGACAGAAACGGGGAGCCTGCGGCGGGGCGCCGGACTAGGGCAAATTGGGGGGTACAACACCCCCAAGAGAGGGTGGTCCGAAGTCCTCACCCTTTGGCTGCCCTGAAGTTCCATCTCCCACACCTATAAATTCGGCACACACATTTCCCCCTCGGGGGGTGGCCCATGGCGCTCCAATCCTTTCGGTGTGGCCCTGTCACACTTGCTGGGCCGCTGGTGACCTCTACTACAAATTAATATTCAGTAACGTTTCCGTTGCGATCGTTAATCATCTTGAGCCGGTGATCTAGCTCGACACCTTTGTGCTCCTACTGAATGACTACCGACTCAACGTATATTACACACACTATACATGTGTTCACTAATTACTATAACTAATATCGTGGAAATTTTGCCAAAAGTTGTTTCTAATTGATAAATTATTGGAAAAGTAAAATGTATTTGTATTAATAGAAACACAGCCTCAATTTTGTATTTTTCCCAGACAAAAAAAGAGTTAACTAATCTTAATTTATTTTGAACAAAGCCTAGTTCAAACTTCGATTAGTTGTTTATTCTTGATTATTAGTTTCCCTATCAATAAAATTACAAAAGAAAATGTGCATTTACTGTTCTTACGTTAATTTCACATTATGCAATTTATGTTCAAAATATAAATAGATATTGAGTATGTCAAAAATCAAAAGTGATTTTTATGTAAGTAAGTAGGTAGTTACACCTACTCTAAAGTAAAAATTGCTGTATTGTTTCCGTTCTGCAAATGTCTCTTGGCCATAGTAGTGATCACAAACAGCAGTCATAACGTTATTCTACGTTTGTTGGATAATTGATTATGACAATTTCCCTTTTTATGTTACAACGAAATGTAACAAATACTAGTAGTTTTATATAGAATTACGTTTTATAACTGCTATATAGGAGTACTTTTACCATTAGTAAACCACCGTAATTTTTAAACGATACAAATCATTAAGTATGAATGTTCACAAGAATGATTTTCAGCAAACAATGGCAACGCGACGACTTTTATTAGCGCAGTAGTTAAAACACCGGTTGATACATAAGGGCCGCATGTTCGAATCCCTCGGCACAAAAAAAATACTCAATTACATTTGGAAAAGCATGTATGCTTAATCAATAAAATCTTTGACAGGTACTTAGTCAAATTTGTCTTCAGTTGTTCATGAAGTTAATTTTCTTTCAACTGGTTTCCAGCCCTATGAGGCACATATGCCTAGGACGTACCTCAGAAACCCATGAGGCATATTATGAGGCACTGATTCAGGTGAGTTGCAAATGAAGAAACTTGACACTGACAACTAGACAGTGTTGCTACACGAGAAGTAATACATTTGGCTGCAAATAAACCGAGCCACCACTTGATTTCAAACAAACGTGTCAAGTCAGCAGGCTTACTGCCGCACTTAAAGACGGCATTTAACCTTAATGATAACTATCTTAATTATAAATAGTCTTTATGTATATTAAAATAAATAAGTTTATAAAGGATGCCAAAACCATTTTTAGGAAATCGACACATATTCTGGAGTCATTGAAAATTTAACAATTTTGAATGGATGCCTCTAAACTTGGTGAGTTTGAGTAAGTTTATTTGCCAGGTAATATGATATGATTTAAGAAAGAACATCATCATTCGACCATCAACATCGTCGAATTCTCGTCACACCGGTCAATTTTATTTTAAACAACGTGCCTCTATAATCAATCGACGTTGGCAGAGTTAAATGTGCTCGTTCGTTACAGCACGATAGGAGCCATCACAAAAAAACCGACTACGCTTTATACAAAAGTAAACTACTCACTTTATTGAGATTTCAGATGTTTCCTTGCAATAAAACATAATAACCTATTTTTTTATCAATTTGACGCTGCTGTTTATATAACCGCGGGTAGCATCGTAAGGCAGCCTGTACTAATAAAGAGTAGACACAATAGTAGACAGTTCGAGTCCCTCGGTGAACCCGGTGCCGCGACTGCTTTCTATAATTCCAGTTACAGGCACGACGGTTCTGTACTTAATGCTTGTTTATTGCATCTTCGCGGTGTTTTTGCGAATATCAGTACTGGAAACAAAACTAATTAAGAGGTAAGGGACGAAAAATTAAGAGATTTTTTGGTTTGATTTATTCTGGTTCTATTTTCTGTTGACTCGGGTTAGAATGTATGGAGACGTGAGATACACTCGCGAGCAACCAAATCGACTCAGGACGACTTTTTCATGCAAACATGCTCAGTTCAGAGACATTACTTAATATGAAAATAATATCATTGATTTAGTTTTTGACATTGATTTTCAATTAACCAATGCAATAGATTGTACTTAGATATGTATGTACCTAAGTTATGTTGTTGCTTCATTCAATATTCTATGGATACGAAAATCAATTATAATTTCCTTTCTTTTTGAAATTATTGCCCAACTTCCTGTGGTCTGCTGTTAATTGTTTATGAATCACTGAAAATCGAACACGTCTGATATCGATGTACAGACAGCCGCACATCAAGGTTACTACAATCTGTCAAATTTCTTTCAATCGAACCTCACCTTTATGTCAAACGTGTTTGGTTCAATATGAACTGAGTAAATTTGACAGATTGTAGTAACCTGATGTGCGGCTGTCCGTACATGAATATTGCTGATGTGTAAAGATTTAATATTTTTAAATAACAAAAATAAAAATAAAGAGTGGACTTGGGTCGATTTAGTTGCTCACAATATTATGAATGCGAAAGTAACTGTCTGTCTGTCTGTTACTCTTTCACGCCAAAGCTAGGTCGGTACTGAACGGATTTAAATGAAATTTGGTATACAATGATCTAGACCCCGAGAAAGGACACTTTTTATTGCGAAAAGGGGGTTGTAAGGGATTAAAAGGGAGAGTAAAAATTATTAAATAATTAAAAATGCTACCCAAAGATACTATTCCTCGCAGACGAAGTCGCGGGTATCAGCTAGTGAAAAATATGTTTTGATAAAATAGAGTTTAAAAGTTACAGTTTACTCACTCAACAGTGGGTCCTAACGGGCAGATGAAAAAAAAAATGAAAATGATTTGTATTGTTCTACAAAGGCTTGCAATATTACAAAGGCACTGTTCCCGACAGGATTCCCTGTATCGCGGGATCAGTCTCTTACGTCCAAAATACAAATGATGATGATGATTCATATTATAAAACAATACAAAATTATAAAAGAATTGCAAAAGGAGCCAATGACTTTTTTACCCATATTGAGGACCGCCGGGACTCGAACCCGGGCTGCCCGCGTTGCAAGCGAGCGTTCTACCACTAAACCACAGTCCCCCGTGAAAAGTCGGCGAATTTTCCAATTTAAGTTACATGTTTGTATCTTGTTTATGGTTTGTCAGTTTTTGTTTTAGGCTTTCTTTAGACACAGATTCATGAAAAAATGTGTATACCTAAATTACCACAATCGATTTTTGAGGCTGTTTTTATTTACTTACTAACTGAATAGGTGTAAATAATTGTAAATGCTGGCTTACTTTTTGTTTTTATTCTTATTTCATACAGTCTTAATGATTTCTAAAACAAAAGCAGGTAGGTATGTTTGAAATGTTTTGCATTGAAAATGAAATCTTAATACATAATTTTGTCATCATGTCTGTCGACTTAACGGAGCTTAGAAAAAATACACAGGAAAAAAAATGTGCAAAAAAACACAAGAAAAATAGGTACCTTTATGAGAAACATCTATTTTTAACTAGAAATCGAAGTACTATGGCTTGTTAAAGACAAGTCAGAAAAATTACAATAGCGGAAAATTAGTGGCCCGCGTTGCTGGACTTCAATTAATACTTACCTAAATCAGAGGAATTTTAAACGTCACATTTATATCACGGATCAATCGTGCAAATCTTTATGTCTATCTCAATAAGATTCAATATTGGATAGATTTTCTGTTACCTATTGTAAGAATGATGTGTGTGTGTATCATCGCTATTAACTTTTTCGCCCTTACTGGTCTTTGCAAATTCGATACTCAAGCCCGCCCTCACTTCCACTGCCTACCAATAGATGGCGCTATGCGTGATTGCCTACGCGCTAGTGTTTCGCCTTTTCGGTTTGTAATATACGAGTAAGGTTTGTCGATGTGTACGGAGTTTATCCTTTTATATAGTAGGTAGTATAGATGGAAGAACGATATAGAAGATTTTCCAAAAATTGTACACCCTAGAATCTAGATTGCAGCCTTCAACTGTGGGAGAGCCACGCTTCGGCATGAATGGACTGCCTCGACTGGAGTAACCACGGCTTCACGACCGGCGAGAAGCAGCGCCTGCGCTGTGTTTCGTCGATTGAGTAAGGGTACCGGAGGCTCAATTGGAGGAAAGGAGGTAAAAGGTTGGCAGCACACTTGTGACTCTACTGGTATTGATGTCTATGGGAAGCCACCTTATTCATAAAAAAGCCTACTTAGGCTAAGTATATGGTAAATCCGCCACTAATATAGCTTAATACCTACTTTAGAAAAAGGCATAACTTTTTTCTTTTATAGGCTTACTAACAATCTATAATATATAACTATTTATAAAAAAGAGGTACTTTTATAGACAACGATACATCTTATATACAAACAAAAAATGCGAATCATACACATCTTTTAGTACAGAGTAAAACGAATTATCCCGAAAATTATGAATTTACGAAAGTTATGAAGATTAAGTTTAAATTCGTTATCAGCTGTAAGAAAAATATGTCATACTGTTTTATTATATTTAAAAGCTGTGGATTTTGTAAGAATGAATAAATAAATAAATAAAAGTGAGGGTGGCCTTAGTGATTACAGAAGTCGAGTGTTTTCCAATACAAAATTGATGTTAACCGCCACATGCAAGAGTAATTTTTGCTTACAAAGTTAGCTAGCCGTAACTTAATTACGTGTAATTTAGCTTGCTCGCTACCTCAGGCAACGTGTCGTGTCAGCCCGTGCGCTGCCGGTAATGGAATAGAGCGGAAATTAAAAAGCAAAGTTGCCCATACTAATGCTAATTACTAACTGTTACTAATACAAACTATCTATTCTATGGATATGGCACGCTTACACTATACCCTGATTCTTAATCATGTGAAGTAAACTGACAGATGAAAATGCCAAGTTTCTATGCATTTTGACATTTTCCATGTGTCAAATTGAGTGATAATAATGTATGGGGATGACACATTGACATCTGTACAGTTTACTTTACATGATTATGAATCAGAGTATAGATGTGGATATTCGGCGTAAAGAATGAATAACCTCAAAATACTTTTTAAATCATGAACTCGTTATAAGGTTGTCATAACTTTTATAATTTCCCGATACACAAGACGGCAACGCAACGATTGTCTAATTTGGGTAGCTTTTTTTTATGAGATAGGTAGCAGACGAGCAGGCGGATCACCCGATGGTAAGCAAATTGCCGCCGCCCATGGACACATGCAACACCAGTGGAGTCACAAGTGCGCTGCTAACCTTTTAATTCTTTTCCAGAAATATAGGTAGTGGCTAAAGCCGGACAGTAGAAAATCGATAAATTGTAACTTAAGATGGAAAATTCGCCGGCTTTCCTTCGGGGACTGTGGTTCAGAGGTAGAATACTCGCGGAACATGCGGGTGGCCCGGGTTCAAGTCCCGGCGGTCCTCCAATGACAAAAAAAGTCATCAGCTTTTTGATTTTTCTCTTTTACATCATATTATATTCTGTTTTGAATGTGTAAGAACGGGAAATAAATACACCATGCCATTTTCAGTATTAGTGGGTATAAAAACCAACTTTTTTCAAGACCACGTTTTGTAATAAGGGGGTCATTGTTGTTTAAGTAAAAATATTGACCCTTATTTAATCGACATAAAGACTATACATAATTAAGATAATGAACATTAAGGTTTAATGACGTCACTAAGTGCAGCAGTAAATTTAGTTACATATTCCTAAACTTATTTTTCGGAAGATTTGAAGAAAATTGAAGAAGATTTTTTCATAAGGAAGATCTAAACGACACTACACCTCGCGTTCCACTCGACAAAATATCTTAAATCCCATTTAATTGTGGGCCATAGAACAAAATAGAAGATCGATTACAAATAGTTTTGTTTTTCTATCAACTTCAACATTGGACATTAAAGGTTTTTTGTTAAAATTGATCGTGCGCACCGTCGCACTAAATCACAGGGTGTGTGAAAAATTTACGTCCAACTTTTTTTTCTAATCACCTGTCTGTGATTGTCAAACTTTCTTATTAATAGAGAGAGGCATGCCACGGATGCCGACTTAAATTTATTTATATTTATGTTTCTTATTTGAAATGGTTTCAATTTTATTTATTATTTTTGTAATTAAATATATTTTTATTATTAAGTGATCTGTGATAGTAATGAAGTATTTAATGTAATTTAATTTAAGTAACATAGATAGATAGATAGATATTCTTTATTGCACAGAAATAGAATACATGAGTGAAACAACAGCTATAGACAGTACAATAAGGCGGTCTTATCGCTTGTAGCGATTTCTTCCAGACAACCTTTAGGTAGAGGAGAGAAAAACAGCGTGTTGGCAATGGGGGTAAGGCATTGCAAAGAGATTGCTGAATGAAAATAAGAAGTACAGATACTTATAATTATACATGACATACTTAAATAATAATAAGACATACATAAATATTAATATACATAAATAACATTGTCGATGTTTAAAAGTAAAATTGAATAATGTGTGAGCATGGGTGCTATTTGCATGAATATAGATTTTAATACTGTTAATTACTTATATTCATATGTATCCATCTATACTACAGCATACCTATCTGATATCTAGTGGCTCCTCAGTACTGCCCATTAAGTAAAACGTGTCAAATTAAAGATTTAATGTAGTTTCCCTCCAGAGCCCTATGTTTTTTCCACCCTGTAGAGAGGGCGGCTATTCAGGTGATCTTATTTATAAATGTATACTGCGTCCCTTCATTAAGAATCTACTGTTCATCAGTCTGTTACTATCTCATGAACGTGAACACTAATGACGCCGTGACGTAATAAATATGGTAAGTATTTATATTGCTGGTTTCAGCAATGGGGGCTACCGCGTGAGAAAAATCCGTTAGATGGCGTACTTGTAGACTGAGGTCCAACTACACGGTGGTTGGTTATTTTTGGTGTGAGATGTCATAATGTCACTAAACGACCCATTGGTCGTTACGTTGAAGTTGAACCTCAGTCTACACGTCCGCCATCTTACGGATTTTCCACACGCGGTAGCCCCCATTTCTGATACAGGTAAAAAACAATGATACATTAGGTACCTGACGACCTTGACGACCCGATTAGCGCAATGGTTTGAGCGCCGGTTGTGACGTACCGTGGTCGCGGGTTCGATTCCCGCACCAACACAAATGTTTGTTGATGAAACAGATATTTATGTTGGGTCTGGGTGTTTGTGATACCTTTGTTGTTTCTGGTTTCCGTATCACAAGGAAATACCTTAGTTTGGGACTAGGACAATGTATGTGATGTTGTCTCAACTTATTATTATTATTACCTACACATCGTGCGCTAGTTACTGGCACGCACCCATTTTTATTCTTGTTTCAACACTACTTTGGAGTTCCTCTTTCATGTCTAGTCATTCTTGACATGGTGATCGAGGTCATTGCTTCAGGTATTGCCGGCTAACTTTACAACACGCCGCCCACTCTTCTCTGATGGCCGCCTTCCTTTTGCACTCATTAAGAGACGATGAGTCACTTGCTTCTATCTGAGCAGTCCTCCTCATAGGCGATCTTGTGGCTTGGTGTCCTCAACCTTTGCTTTGACAACAATTTGCTTAATGTGGGCTATTGTGTATGAAAATTCCACTAGATAACGCAACTGAGGTCCAACCTCGATGTCATTGGTTGTTTAGTAACATATTGACACCTTACATCAAAATAACTAGTTGCACCTCAGTTCTAAAGTACACCGTTTGCGGGTTTTTAATCTGCGATAGCCCCTAGGTGAGAATACGAGACTGAACCTAAGATGACAAACGCTGCTATGATGCTGAGTTTTTGTAGAATTAATCATTCTTGAAGTATTCAACTTTGGAGTTAGTTTAGTTGAAAAAATATATACCTACACCAAACGATCGTCTGTATTCAGCTTACCTATAGATCAAGGAACAATGTAATAAAGAAATTAACAAAGTTTGAGCATCTCTGGCTCGGGAGTAAGGGTGGCGCCAGTGGGACGCCAGGTTTCGCTAGCAGGTAATGCGTCTGACGTTGCTCAAGTCGCCGCACTCGCACAACCTATTGTTTTTTACAAATCCAAAAAAATGCATCTTTTGTTTGCAACTGTATACGTCAAGTATTCATTACATGGCTTGACATACAATTTCTCAAACGTTTCCAAATTGAAATCAGAGCCTAAACTCTTTTTGAAAAAGTTAATCGTAAACGCATCTACAGCTTTTCGACCGGTACCTTCAACCTAATGATCTACATAGATCATTATGCACTATTATTCGGTACTAGGTCGTGTAAAGCAAATGTTCTGCCTACATAAGACTATTGTGTAGGTAAGTAGTGCTAATTACGCAACATTTTTCATATTTTTCAGTTTTTTTAGTAAGTTTTTTTCAGCCTATTCATGGAGAAACAATGTGTCGCAAAACTATTAATAAATCAAAATGTTTTTCAACTTACACATAGGTAAGTAATAACAATTTATTTGGGAGTCAAAAGCAACATTTACAGTAACTTAAATCTGACTGGAAAGAAAAATACATTTTTATGTAAAAAGCAACAAACATAGCCTAGGAACATATTTACACATAAACACATAACGACATTATTAGTCGGTTTAAGGGAATGATGAATAGTAAATATTTATTTAACAGAATTTACAGTAATAATCTAATTACTTATCCCTTTACTTTTTTTATTGTTATTCATCTTTGGAAGAGTTACGTTTGAAAATTTACTCGTATCATATTTTTTCTGGGTCGGGTGGGACCGGCTGGATAATTTGAATGTTTTACAAAGCAATGTAACCTTAGAGCCGCATGACAGACTCTCGTTGACGCTTTTAACTGTGTTAGTCAAAAGATATTTGTCGGCAAAATGTGGGGTTTTAAACTTTATCTTTTCTAAATCTTTTTCAACCAGCTTTGCAATAGGTGGTTTCTTCTCTTCTTCGTAATCACTCATCACTGAACTCGAGCTATAGTTGCAGACGACGTCCACTCGAATAACTTGAATGGTTTCTGGACTTTGAGCTCTGGAAATTGTTAGACTCTTTCTTTTCCCAGACTTTTGAAAAGATACCTTTGTATCCTGCATAAATTCTTCTGTATTGTTATTTATCTCAGTTTTATTTTCCTCGTTTTGTATGTTCATGGAATTTTTTATTTTTATATTAAGCTTACGCGACTTGTTTGGCTCTGCATTTTGTATTTTATCAATTTGTATTGGTTTCTTTTCTCTATATTTGTTACTCAAATCTTGAAGGAAAATGCTGGATTTGCTAGAAGAGGGCCGTGATCGATCAGTACTCAATATATATTTGACATAGTCATCGAAATAGTAGCTAGTAAGTTCTGACAATCTGTCTTCTTCACTGTTAGCGATATCGTCGACTTCTTGTCGAATGAACATTCTGTGCGTTCTGTTGCCTGTGAGAGATTTAAATTTAAAGCTTGTGCGAGGTCTTTTGTTATCTTTGACATCTCTTGGAACTTTAAGTTTTGTACAGTGAGGACCATGTCGTCCTGCGTTTCTTGCCCGGGTGGGTTGAATTCATTGTCGTGTTGATATATATATTTGTCAAAAATTGGATTGTTACTGTTGCAATGGAACCTAAAATGAAAAATTTAAATTAGTGTCAGACAGACGAATTTATTTATTACAATAATAGCACTCTCATTCTGATTATTGTTACTTTTGTTTCATAAAAAAACTATTTGTTGAATAATGCTAAGTCTAATTTGTTACAAGCGCTTTAAGTACTTATTTCTACTTTTTAGTTTCCTCCTACAGCCTCACCTCTTGAAAACGTCATTCCACCTCGGATCTTCGTTATGTTCAGGGTTGACCATCACTTTCTGGCAGTATCTCCTTGGCTTCTCAAGCTTGGGGGGGGCTTCCGGGCTATCGGTTTCGATCTTTCTTGAAGGTTAAGTCGAGAGCACTTCATGTTTTCTCCGTATCCTATTTGGACAAATTAAATAATTATTTGTACCATCATAGACGTTATTGATCTGTAGGTAAATCACTTTATGACCATTTTTTTTAATTACGTATCAAATATTAATGCATAGAGCTAAAATACAATAAGTAGAGTTATATCAGACTATTCAACAAACCCACATATTAAATGTTTTAGAAAAATATGCCATTTTCTACTTATTTAATCACAACGTTTTTATTCTATTATTTTGCATGAAGTTGGTTAGAATCAAAGCTACACTTTTTATGAATCACCACGAAAACTTAGTCTGTATCGTATTTTCATAAACTTTTTAATTAATTATTTTCATAAACTTTTTAATTAATCATAAGAAAATCCAAGGTAAAACTACAAGTGTCTTCAACGGTTCGTTGTATCTTTTCTAGTTCGTGTCTTTTGGCCTTCTGAAGCCTGACTTCGGTGGTTTAAGTCAAATTGCGTTGAATTAATTTCCTTAAGCTGGCTCTAGTAGGGATCGATAAGAAGGTTGATATCGATACCATTCGACAGATAGATGCGGTATGTTAGTACTGTTCTGTCTTATTAGCATCATGTTTTTGAACGTTTAAAGTAGCACCTTTTATCTTATAATAGGAATATTGTATTTCATTTCCTTAAACTGCTTAAAGTTGTTTAAAATTTGTGTGTACGTCAAAATTTGGAATTCAGATAGAATTTGAATTACTCTATACAATATGTAATGCATATCAAACTTGTCATTGCATTTAACCTCCAAAATAGTTAGTACTTAGTTGAGCTGCCGGATCAACTAATGGTAAATAAATGATCACCATCCTCTTAAGTTAAAACCTTCATCATTTCAGCTAATACATGTTTGCTTACACGTAGTACAGCCAACTGTTCTCCACACGGATTCGTCCTGTGTCATCCGCATCCAAGGAATTCCCGCAACTCTCCCTAGATCGTCAGTCCTCCTTGTACTACAACAAAATTTGTCGTAAATTTTTTCGGCTCCCCATACAAGATGCAAATGTTTACATCATACCCTGTATAAGCCTTATGGTGGTGTCTAATTAATATCTTTATGGTATAGAAGAATGTAACAAGTGGTGGATGTATCGATATCGACAAAGAGATATTTAGCCCGTCTCGCAGGCGATGCGCTGTGCTGGCGCTGTACGTCATGCAAAGCAGCAATTCCCGTGTTTCTGTCTAACAGACGCGATACAATCAGGGCATGCAATTAGAAGCTTCAAATTATTCGTGCAAGCAGCGAAATGGTGCAGGCCTTTTTTACTTCTGCTATAAGCGATAAGCCAGCAGTCAGTCAGCAGGAACATTCGTTGTCTGTTAATGTTAATGCTATCTTATTTGTATTAAGTACTGGAAGATACATGGGTTTTTTTGCTCATAATATTTACGTCTGCTAGGTAAATATATGACTGCAGGAATATTCGTTGTCTACAAAATAAATGTTATGCTATCTTATAAGTATGAAGTTACTGGAATACTCGTATACGTTACAGTCTATTACTGTTCTTTTGACATCAATTTTTAGTGATAAGACCAAACCAAAGGTCTGAATTTATTTCAGCAGTCGAGAATAATATTATGTAACTAGGAAATTTAACTAGCACTAAATATTATAATGGATGACTTTGTAAAATGTAATTTATTTTATGAAATATGAATTTAACAATTAGGTACTTAGTACCTTTAAAATATTTTCATGTAGGTAAAAAAATAGCAGCACCTTCGAGTAATTTCGTTGGGAAAAAAAGACATGTCATATTATTCTATATAGTCAAGTTTAGGTAAATAGCTAAGCGTCTGATTTTTCGATCAATACTCATTAGATAGGTACAAGCCATTCCAAATGTGTATTTACTCTGATAAGTATTGTATATTTATTGCTGAACGCTGTTCCTCCTACCAAAATTAGCATTGAATATCGTTTTGTATAATTACATTAAGTTTACATGGTCGTTCAAATTCAGCTTAGATGTGAACACTGATAGAAGGTTCAAGGGCGCAACCAGTCATTCGAATTGATACGATGACGTGATTTCTCGCCATGATATAAACTCGAATGGTTGTTACAGTTAAATTCGGCGCTATGTCCTCTTCAGGCGGGAGTTCAAGGCAAGGAGGGATCGCCTTAATCACTCCTGGCATGAACATGAGCCTCTATGGGTGCATTTATGACAGAGTGCTGGAACCCTCAAGAAATGTAAGTACCTATTGTTTATTTAAATATAAAACAACAAGTAACACTAACCTAACTAACTAGTAGAACTACTATACCTAAGTAGTGAAGATGATGGAGTTCGGCCGATTTCGGCCACGGCGACAGCTTTCCAGCTGTCGTTGGTGGGCTCGCATGTGGCTTACGTAGCCAATATTTTTCGCCAAAACTCTCGCACACTACGGGCATGTGAAGTCGACATAAGTATTAATAAGTATACATACTACTGGGTATGCTCGCTCTATCGTAGGCTTCTTCTCAGCTCTAGGGTTTAGTGTGAAACCAAGAGCAAGCCCGTTTTCAGTAAAAATCCTCGCTGGTCTAACAGTGTCTAACTTTAAGTTTTCCAAGTATGTATCCTCTCCCGAACTCTGCTACACGAACAGAGAAATGATGAATCCTAACTGTTTTAACTTACGACGAAGACAACAACTTAGGACAAGAGAAGAGCTAACTCCTTTTTAAAAGGTCGGCAACTCGTCAGCTACCTCTCTGATCTCGCTGAGCCCATGAACATGATCTCAGATGTTTAGGGGCTGCGGAGATAACTTACTAACAGGTGACTCACTTGAACGTATGTCACATCTAGTAATAAAAAAAAATCAACATTACATACTCAACTTATTCTGTCTCAGTTCATTCTTGTTTTTTACCACCACAAATTTAAGCTTTTTTATAGATTTTACCACGTTTTTTTACACTTTCTCAAGAAGGTTTATATAAGGGTAAGAAAACCCTCACCGTTACCACACCACATTTTTCATTGTAATAAGTTTGATTTCACGATTATGCTCACCTGTTTTTAAGGTAATTCTGTGCCTCAAAAAGAGTTCAGGGTTTACATTTTGTTTTATATGGATTATCCCAGAAACGATCCTCGTGCAACTCGTCCATATGTTCAAGTCAAGGCTGCCGTAACAATCCAAAATACCTCAAAAGCCTTTTATAGCATCGTCATAAAGAAACCACATCGCGAAACAAACCTAGCATTGTGTCCTAGCAATAAACGAAACTACACAAAATCCGTGTAAAATAAAATAAAACACTTCGCAAGACTTGTCATTCTACAGATGCATTGTTTAAAATCTATTCATTCTACCAATTATGTTTAGTGCGTCTCTAAACTACACCATCTCGTTCTCACGGAAGATTTGACGTCCGGGTGAGAAAGAGAGGGGCGGTGCACAAGGGTTTTTTTTGGAAAGTATTGATAAAGGAACGCACAATGGTGGCAGGATAGTGTGTTTGATCTAGCAACGTAGCGGTCCACATGTTCTTGGGAACAGCTTGGCGAAGATGCAAAAAAAAGTTTCTCTATGTTATTATAGTGGGACAACATAATTTTGATCTTTAATCTGGCCTCTTTGACAGTCCGATGCTTTGGGAATGTTCAAATGAGTTTAAGTGATGTTACCTAAAATAACTTATATACTTACTTAATTTTTCGATAATATAAAAGAGAAGGAACACTTAATTTGACGATATTATCCAAACGTCAAATATAAAATTTGTCTGAAATAAAGTTTTCGTATCTATTAAATAACATATTCACGTATGAATGTATTGAGAAGTAGCGTTGATCAAACAATTTATTATAGGTATTTTTCAAATCAATCAACCTTTCTAAAATATATTTTATCAAACTTTATCAGTAGAGATGATACTTCTATTTAAAAAGTTTCAGTTTCTTTTAAGCTATTTGGCTCGTGATCAATAAGTCCCTTTGCATAATTACCCGCATTAAACACACGCTGTATACTCGCCTCCTCACTTTTTTCTTTTACACAAATGACAAAATGTCACGCAACCGTTTATAACATAATAAGAGCGGCGAACATTTTAGCGGGTATTTTTCACGCTAATGCCTTAGAAGCTACGATTAAAAATCATAGAACTACACAGACAAATTGTTGGAGACCATAAAAACAATCATCATAAAATATAGTAAATAATCAAAAACCCCTGACGTATGTACTGGATAGCCGTTTATGATAGTATTTACAACACCCTAAATAAGTTCAAACAATGTAGAGATGATTATAGTATATCATATCAATGAGGCTTTTAAATTTACTTTGAACTTAAATTAGAGACTTGCTTAAAGCACCAAAAAATTAGATTCATGGAAAATTATAGATAACTAAAAAGCATCAAGTCAAGCCTATCGCACTATACACGCACACAACCAGAATAATAGGCACATCTGCTACGAGACGCACACATAGCCGCCCTGGTGCATCGCGTCTTGCTCGGATAACAAAAAACGCATTATTATTATCCTGGAACAAGGACGAATAGCTGCAACGAAAACGCGACTTTATCTCTTTGACCTAAAAGTTTTATGTTACAAAAAAGGATCTTGTAAGCGATTAACTTAGATTTCATCCTTGACGTCTTGAGATGCACGTGAATTTGGGCTTTCACGTAGGTGTACAGGGTTGTTTTTGGCTTGGTAGGGTGTATTAAGGAATTTAAGTTTAATAATTGTTGTAAAAAAACTGTGTATCTTGCTAGGCGCCAAATGCGCGTTGCACTACGCCTACGATGGTTTCTATGAAATTTGTGGAGTAGAATGCGCAAACGTGATATTACTGCGCGCATCGTCATTACCATGGATTTTATTGATAATGTGATGTTTTCATGAACAAAAAGATTACTGAATTGTTAACAATATACCTTGAGTTTTATAAAATTAAAATAATAAGTACCTTTAGTTAATGGGAAAAGTAAAGATCAATCTTCCAATATTATAGGCTGATTTATATGATTTATGTTCCTAGTTATGGTAAATAGAAAAAATAAATGTAGATGTGTGTCTTATAGTTCGTAGATATATATTCGGAAAATATTTTAAAAGCTTATTAAAACATTTGATTATGATATTAAGATGTTTAACGAGTACAATCATCTAAATGTTGTATCAGCAATATCAATTTAACTTAATACAAAATCTTCTAGACGATATTCAAAGATGAAACTAAAAAATATATTTATTGATTTTATTATGTAGATAACGGTTGCGAGTAATCATAGAGTGGCAAGCTGAAAAACCAGGAATTAGTAGTTAAGTAGCAGACTTATTTATTCAGAACACACATGATACGCAGCCCCATCACTAACAAGACAAGAGAGCGCAGTCCATAGACTATGCACCATACCTACTATTAAATAATATGTAAAGGTTGTTTGCGTATACACTTTTCCAACATATAGGTACATAATTAATAACCTAGATACTCGTAAGTAATAGTAAGTTAGAGATCGGTATTATCTAAGTTCATGCTGGCGTAATAGTGATTAGTAAACAAACCAATACTTCTAGAAATTGTTGAGCTTTTAGAACATTTAACCCGAAACGAAAATATTATCAAATCCGAACAATAGGCTTCGCCAAACCATTATTCTGTACTTAGAGCTTTCGTTCTAACGAATTCCACTAACTTCCTATTTTTGAATGAAAATTATGAGAAACAAAAGAGCTTTGCAAATAATTGTGAAACCGGCTCGCTGAAAAGAATCGCGTAAATAAGTTTCCGAACAAATATTTACTTAGAAGAAATTGTTTGGCGAGTTTATTTGTGATAGATTTGAAAACGTCGTTTAAAAACATTAAAGGGGTACCTAAGTACCTAAATAATATTGATCAGCCTAAACTTTATAAACTTTTACGTCATTTAAATATTAAATGACGATTCATTTATAATAAAGTGTAACATTTACAGTTTTTAATGTATTGATAATAGCTATGGTGAAAACCTAAATGAACCTTAGGGCCTAGTTTCACAGTAACTATACGGACTAAGTTCTACATAAGCTATGTGCTACATACTGCTACCATTAAGACTGTTGTTGCGTTTCGAGACTGATCAAATAAGCGTTTTATATCACTTTACGTCCATGAGTTTGACAGATAGAAATCGCAACTTTAATGGGGATTAAAGTTAGACTCTAAACATTATTATTGGGGAATTAAGCATAATAAATTTAGAGTCTAATTTAAAACTTCATGTTCCTATATATTTGGGACTAGAATCTTTATATGATGGATCAATTTTTTAGTGAGCTACGTCAAAACGAGTCTGACTCACACCTAATATAAATAGCACGTGTCTTATTTTCTCTCTTTCACCTAGTAGTTAGTCGCATTAGGTACACACAGATTCAGAATTTGGCAAGTATATGATACGCTTATACCTATATCTATAATAATATAAGTGGATTTTAATGTATGGCTACTAAAGCAAATACGTATTGGAAAAGCAAAAACTATCACGAGATGGACTGGCAGCTGATAATAGACGTATGTCTTTAGCGGAGCTTTAATATAATTTACAACCGTTCATTTACTAGATAAAAGTATTTATATAATTAATAAAAGACTACTACTTTCCAAAAGGAAAAACATACTTTTTTTATTAAACTACAAGTATTATGCCAACGCTTGACCATAATCACACCTGATGGAAAGTAACGATGAGATTTACTGAACACTGAACTTATCCATGCTCAAACGCTACCACGGAAGGACAAAGGGAAAAAGTAACCGGAAATATTCTTGAATTTATAAACCCCATACCTGTGTCTCTATAACTTGACCTTAGTCCCTACACCTTACTCGAAAACAAGTTGCAAAGTCCACTTGCACTCGGTGGGACCCGTGGGGCAACTTGACCAGTACAATGCAACCTGTCACTGGGTCACATGGACAAAGGGCGTCACCATAATCCCGAGTCCCGACTACCGGGTCCCATGCTTTATAACTTTTATAATGCATACCTTTTTCGGAAGTTGATATTATATGCCTGGGAGTTTCAAAAGAAGTGAACAATCAGTTTAATTGGTAAGCCGATCTTATCGATCAGCCATTCGATTCACGTATGCAAAATATTATAGTGATCAAGTGTGCTCAAACGCAGGTGTACTGTCCTTTTCTTACCCCCATATTTCGATGGGCTACCCGTTTGATGCGACCGAAGAGGTATTGCGTGCAGTACCAACAGCTTAAAGTTATTGCCGTGATAAGGGTAGCGTCGCTACCGGAACAATAACCAGATCGCTACCGTACGATCTGGTTATTGTTCCTAGGCCAGCTGACATCAATACAAATACCTTTTACTCTTTCATATTTTTCCTTAAAATGCATAATTTACGAGAAAAAAAAAAATATCTTCAATATTCTAAGATATTCTGAACATAATATAAAAAAATAAATCACGCGCGACCACTTGCGGCTTTGCAAGTTAAGGATGTCACAAAAACGAAAAAATGTTTTGTATATTTCGCGAATATGTATTGATCAATTGGAATTTTTTGGTAGGTGGTACAAGACCGTCAACAACCAGACTTCGAGCTGACACTTTCTCAACAGAAGAACTCAGATACAAATTCGGGACCTGAAATTTTTTGATAGAATCCCGGACCACAGACGCAGGCATCGCTTTAAATTGCGACTCACTACCCACTGCGCCACCGACGCAGTAAACTCCATACATTTTGTATGTAAGAAGTAGCTCACTGTACAAGCTACGGTCATTACTTTCATCAAAGGAATAAGATCCTCCACTGTTTTGTATTCAATTGTGGTCTCGGAATTACCATCACAATGCACTCCCCGGAATCGAACCCGCCACGCCCCAAACGCACAGCAATTTAGTTTTTGACTGATTTATCTCGCCCATTTGTTTTTACATCTCTAGAGAATAATTAACTTAAGCTGTGATTAACCATGTATTAAACTGAAATAAAGGTTATGCTTATAGACTCAGAGGCACGTTAGATTTGCCACATACTGCAGTACTCAGAGACGATATTTGATCTTAATGCTTATTATCTTAATTATGGATCGTTTTATGTCAATTAAATATTTTTACTTAAGTTACAATTAAGATTTAAGTAACGTCTCTGAGTGCGGCAGTAAGTCTATAAACATTTCCTTCCAATCATAGCGTATATTTTTTGACTAGGCGTTTGGTCTCACCTCTTGCTATTCGGAAAAGAAAAAAAACTTATCTACTTTTTTGTATTTTCACTTGTACTAATTAGTGAAAAACAACATGCGCTGTGTTTCTTCGTGAGGGTACTTACCCTCACGAATTTGTCCTCCGGTACTTACCGGAGGACAAATTTGGGGGGAAAGGGTTAAAGTTTGGCAGCGCATTTGTGATTTTACTAGTGTTGCAGGTATCTGTGTGCGGCGGCAACCGCTTACCAGGTGATCCGTCTGCTTTTCTGCCACCTATCAAATAACAAATAAAGTAATTGATGGTTCTTCACTTTAATTTCTGTTCTATAATGTAGGATATAATAATAAAACTAATAACATTCCCAATAGTTCCCATACGGCAAAATAAAGCGGAACACCGCTAGTGACGTTGCATAAAAACCTTTCAATAGCCAAGACCCCTTTGCCCTACAATCGGTGACAGACAAAGCATGGTGCGCGAATATGTAGCACCGAGTAAATAAAGGGATGATATATTGTGAACACTGATGTGATAAAAAACCATTTCCATTAGTGCTGTTGGGAACTCATTTACTTAAAAAGTAAGCGCCTAAACCATAGATTATGTATAAAAACATAAAAAATAAAAATCATTTATTTTCAGACTCGTGGCCCAAAAAAGTTAGTAATTGTATGCTGCTTCTATAACTGTTATTATGAAAACAAAAATATGAAAAAAGAAAACTTGAACTAAACCAAAGAAAACTTGGAAAAATTCGTGAACAATTTATGACCAATTCTGTCACCAGGTTGTAGGGAAATCATTTATTATTAAACGTAAACGCATC
Organism: Cnaphalocrocis medinalis; assembly: GCA_014851415.1. Lineage (NCBI taxonomy): Eukaryota > Metazoa > Arthropoda > Insecta > Lepidoptera > Crambidae > Cnaphalocrocis > Cnaphalocrocis medinalis. The sequence goes on along the minus strand of CM026273.1, from coordinate 1,759,869 downwards.
AACCGTAGATTTTGTATATGGCCTGCTACGTTAGCAACAGCTGTCAAGGTGCATATTGATAGAGATGTGGCGAAAAGCTGTCTTCCGTGTATCGATACGGTTCGTATGGCTACTATGGGTGTCTGTCTTTCTGAAATGTTATGATATCGCATTTCCTCCTATTGGCCTTTGCCCTGCAGTAGGACAGCACATATAGGCTGGTACTTTTACATTTCCTCCAAGTATTTTTATAACTAATCTAAATTATTTTTTTAATTTAGATTTTTTTACCGCTAGACTGAATTTTACAGGCAATGTTAGCCCTCCGCATGCTTACACTTAATACTTATGTCTCAAACATAAAAACGGTCTAATGGGCAAAAATAATGCTGTATAGAAAAGTAGTTTTTCGAACAAGTGCTGTAATCGGTAAAAGTATTGATTTTATACCCATGGTTACTTCGCAATAGGGTATTTGACTAATCTCGATATAGTAAAAATATTTATTTTCCAAATACTGTAAATGAGAACCCATGGCCAACATTTTCAGTTAAAAATATAACGTCCTAGCTGGTTTATGAGCATTCAAAGTTTCATAAGCAAGTCCATTTTAAAGTATAAAATTTAAAAAAAGAATTATATCATTGAACTACCCGTACATTTTTCACCAACTTTATTATGAAACCATTTACTTAAACGAAACATTGATATAGCTACCAAACAAAATTTACTAGACGCGCATACAAGATATGAGCGTGTGACGTCACTTGCCTGTAGCCATTTGTATAGAGCGTTTTTGGGCTTGCCCAAAATATGTGCTCTTAAGTGTTGATATATCAGGTGATTCAATCAGAATCGAGCGATTCTTTCAATAATGTTCTTAAATTGAGAGGTCTTATGATTAAACACATAATTTTTTTTTGTCAAATACCCTAGTGTTGTTCGAGTAATTAAAAGCGTATTATTTACGTACTAGCGGCCGCCCGCGACTTCGTCCGCGTGGAAAAGTAACTTTTTAACCCCCCTTTTAACCCCTTACAACCCCCTTTTCGCAATAAAAAGTAGCCTATATCCTTTCTCAGGGTCTAGATCATCTGTATACCAAATTTCATTTAAATCCGTTCAGTAGTTTTGGCGTGAAAGAGTAACAGACAGACAGACAGACAGACAGACAGACAGACAGACAGACAGACAGAGTTACTTTCGCATTATAATATTAGTATGGGATTAAAAAACAAAAAAAAGTTTAATTATTCCTTATTAAATCCATGAATCCTTTTATATCTAGTGTTGGGGCGAAAAAAATATCGATATTTTTTGACTAGAACGTCGCATCTCTCAACTCTCAGGTGAAGGTAATCATTGTGGGAACTATAACGTCCGTCTCACCCAAAAATGCATCTATCTCCTTCTAAAATTGTTTAATAGACAATCTTATAGACTTTGAATAGGATAGAGGAATCAATAGCGTTTGCAGCTACACGTCGGAAATGAATGGGGCCGACTTCAATGCGCAATTATTGTTATTCACGGAATTTCACATGAAGTTTTTGAAGTCATTCAACGTTGCCGTGATGCAAATATTAGAAAACAACATTTTTTTTGATAATTATAATAATATATTTAGATAATTAATTATTTGTATATACACAGTTACTAGTCGTGTGGGTAGACCACCTGCCCGTTGGTCCGACGATATTGTATTGGTAGTGGGGAAACAATGGTTGAGGCTCAGTGCTGTAACTAGCCCTTTATGCACCCGGTGCGTGCTTTTGTTGTTTCAATATCGCTTCAAATTGCGATACAGTACAGTTGGGCGGTCTGGTCATTTCTGCGCCCCTGGAGGGTCTGCGCCCAGAGCCTGGGCACCGCAGGCACCGCCCTATTTACGGCACTGTTGAGGCTGGCGGCGACCGTAGGGAGTGGCATGATAAAGAAGAGGCTGGGCTAATACGATGATGATGATGACACAGTAGACGGCGTCAAGTGGAGTAACTCTTTTTGGACATAGCCCAGTCTTTATAAATAAATTCTCACAACATCTCATACCTGACTCTATAGTAAATATCTTAAGCACTTGTGTTACACTATCAGACAACACTGACACTGAACAAACATAAGTCTTTATGTCTGACACACAAGTGATATTTTGGCACTGCAAGGGGGTGGCTTGACCTGACACCCGTATATGTGCTTAATTCTCGCAGTGATTTGAGTCGCGGGTTCGATTACCGCACCAACTGAAACATTTTGCGTTGGGTCTGAGTTTGTTGTTTCTGATCTCTATAGCACAATAAAGAATTCAGTTTAGGACCAACATTTTTGTTACTGTATTTTGTCTATTGATTCTATTATTACTACCAATATATCGCTGAATAATCTTTATGGTTAGATCAAAAGCTCTTTACCAAATTCTGAATTCGAAAATAAACTAAGTACGATAAGTAATAGATCTGAAATCTGCATTGATATTGACTTGAGGATCAAAATTGGATGGGTCGCGCGGGGCAAGCCCTGTCCTCATTCTCGGAGTAAAAATTTTACATTCATAAATTACCTAGATGCATCGCATGAGACAAGGCCAGTCCGAATTTCTGCAGCTTGTCAGTGACGTTTTTCACGCTATTATTTCACAAATTTAATTTTATTTATTTTTAAATAGTAAGGGTGCGTTTCCACAGAAGCGGAGCTGCGTGGAAATGAGCGGAGACTTATAAAAATGACCAATCACATTGCTCATCAGAGATGAGACGTGTATTTAGAGCAAGGTGATTGGTAAATATTTACAAGTCTTCGCTCAACTTCACGCAGCTCCGCTTCTGTGGAAACGCACCCTAAGTATATCTTTCGACCAAATGGCACAAAATCAAATGGTTTCAGAATCCTTTCGTCAAAACCAATCTGACACCGTTACCCACTCACGGTAATATAAACCTACGAAGCGACGACACAAAATCGTGACGTCACTAACTAATCACTGTCCATATTTGAGCCTTCAAGTTTCCATTAACAGGTCTTCGCCAATAATGTTTTTTACACAGAAATCGATTTTAATGCCCCGAAGGCAAATACTCGTCGGCACGTTTGAACTGTTCAAAGGCACCGCCAAAGGGGCGATCAGCTCGTTCTGTGCTATTGTTATCGCTTTATGGAAGCTCTAAAGCTTAGAAAGTATAAGCTTTTGTCTCATTTGTTAATGTGAGAGTAATTTGCAACTTTGAAAAAGATACAGTTTTTAAAAACGTCACTAGGCGAAGAAACGGTATCTGGAATACTTTAATATAAAAATGTGTAATATTCAAATATTATATCTTCCAAGCTATTTGTGATCGGATTGTTCGTAGTTTATTACAGTAAGGGAATTCTAGCTTTTCTACTAGCTATGTTTGTTATAGTATACGTACATAATATGCGTCTCATTTGTCGTGAATCGAGAATGACGGAAATATGGATAGGAATTATAAATAAACATAAATTAAAAATTACATGTAAATAACAAGAAACTCCTCTTTCAACTCTGCCAGGAAAGTAAAAGAGAAAAAGTTTACAAAATCATTTTAAATATACTACAAATCTGTTTTCTTAACACATAGTATTAATTGATTAGAAACATTAGTATTAGTCATTTAAAAACTCTATAACATAATATTTTTAATCCAAAACATTCGCGATTTAGCACACAAAAATAGATTTCGCATGGACTGCCAAATTGAAAATGTGACACGAATTCTACTTCAAATCTAAGATACAATTGGAATTTTCACGAGACTGGCAATATTGTGCATAGCTTTAGTGACGGTGCGACGCCCTACCGTGAACCTTGCCGGTATTAGGAGCAAAAATACAAAATACTTAGAAAAATATTTTGTATGTATTCGTTTTTAATAACCCATAGTTATAGTTATATTTGTAGCCTAATTGTAATTTGAACAAATGTCTAAAATTTCAGCTTTGATAATGACATAGAGTACTTTGTACTCAATACAACTTAGGGCAGTGCTAGTATTTTTTTAACAGGTGCTACTTAAAAAATATGAAAGTTTTTAAAGTGATTAAGTATTTATCTCTAAAATAAATAAAAGTACTTTCTGTCAACTTTTATAATTCCTCAACATTAAAAAAATAATAAAAAGTTGTTTAAATGTAAAATTGTGTAAAAGTGTAGATGCAGTAAAAATTCGAAAGCTTCTGTGCAAAGGTTGCAACTAGTGAATATCAGCTTAGGTGATGGTACCGTGTGCAAATTACCCGGTCGTGTGGTGAGGGCGGGCGCCGCGCCGCCGCCTGGCTCGCGACTAAGCGGCACAGCCATATCATAACCGCGGTAAGACTACGTTCACACTACGACAGTTAAACGGACTAAGCGGCAATCTATAATATAATATATATTATGGTCTACACCTTTTTAGTTTCACTTATATCACTGCCTCTTTTTTCATTGCACAGGTGCCCATAAAAACCTTTTTTCAAAAAAAGATTATCTATGTCTAAGGGACCGTTCAATTATTACGTAAGCATCGTTTGGGGGGGAGGGAGGGGGGAAGGGGGGAAGAATTGTTAAGAAAAGTATATTTTTCGACCGTTTTTGCTGACAAGGGGGGATTAAATTTCCCAAAAATCTGCTTAAGTAATACTTGATTGGTCCTTAGGCATTATGCTGGGGATCACCGTTTCAGCACAAAATGTTTAGTTTTATGAATTAAAAAGTTGCTTGAAGCTAAATAAATATTTTTCTGTTCTTTTTAATCATAAAATGACTAGATACATAATCCCATATGTCCAGATACTCGTACATAATCCCATACTAAATGAGTTTGGAAAAGTAATCCCAACAGCGCTGGAATTAAGTAGGTAGTAAAATTTAAATTAATTTCGAACCTGTCGTAGAAGTCGAAGATAGAATAATGTAGCTTAAAAGTGTTAAATAAAGCAAAATAATGTGAAAGTTAAGTCTTACGTCAGAAAAAATACTGCGTGTGTTTGTCAATTTCTTATATTCCAACAACATGTTCATCACTTTGTTATATTTAAACTAAGTTTACTTACTAAAACAAATATAAAAGTATCAAATCAATACCCTCGCCTTGGACGCAGCTTTAGGTCGTGATTCAACGTGTAATGTCATACCTACAGGGTGTCCCACTTCTGTTGTCGCGCTTCACGAGCTAGGCTCATGCTAGCTGCCTCGAGAGCAACGCCTCAGTTGTTTTTTAATGTGATAGGTAGCAGACGAGCAGACGGATCACCTGGTTGTTAGCGATTGCCGCCGCCCATAGACACCTGCAACACCAGTGGAGTCACAAGTGCGCCGCCAACCTTGTACCCCTTTCACCCAAATGGGCGTTTGGTACCCTCACTCACTCATCGAAACACAGACGGAGCCTAAAATATTTTCATGAATTTTCAAAAGTTTTAGAACACATAATATTCAGAAGGGTTGGTAGAATAGTTAAAGGGATGTAAATGCTCACAGATACACCCTGTACTTTTTCTCTATTGTTACTACCAGACTTCACCATCGATCGACGTCTGATAGCAACTTTATTGCGTTAATGAAACAGATTGAGTACTAGATGTTAGCTGGGGCTTCTCCTATAAGCAAATACAGACCATAAATAAGAAGTTTTCTGCGTTGGCCCAAGCGGGAACCATACCAGAGACCATTCCCGCTGGGGCGCATTACCGTGTCATCTACCACTGCTTCATTGAGGTCGACAAAGAGATCTGTAAGTAAATAAATAAAAAATAAATAAATTGAGACAACATCACATACATTGTCCTGGTCCCAAACTAAGGTTTTCCCTTGTACTATGGAAACCAGAAACAACGAAGGAACCACAAACACCCAGACCCAACACAAATATCTGATTCTTTTTCATAAACAAACATTTGTGTTGGTGCGGGAATCGAACCCGCGACCCTTGCGTCTCAACCGGCGCTCAAACCATTGCGCTAAACGGGTCGTCAATATGAATTGTATCGAGTCAAAACTTTAACAGAATATTAAAGACTAGCGGCCGCCCGCGACTTCGTCGCGTGGAAAAGTAACTTTTTACCCCCCCTTTAAACCCCTTTTCGCAATATAAAAGTAGCCTATGTTCTTCCTCAGAGTCTAGATTATCTGCATACCAAATTTCATTTAAATCCGTTGAGTAGTTTGGCGTGAAGGAGTAACAGACAGACAGACAGAGTACTTTCGCATTTATAATAATACTAGCGGCCGCCCGCGACTTCGTCCGCGTGGAAAAGTAACTTTTTACCCCCTTTAACCCTTACAACCCCTTTTAGCAATAAAAGTAGCTATGTCCTTCTCAGGGTTTAGGTCATCTGTATACCAATTTCATTTAAATCCGTTCAGTAGTTTTGGCGTGAAAGAGTAACAGACAGACAGACGACAGACAGACAGAGTTACTTTTGCATTTATATATTAGTATGGATGGATTAGTATGGAGACAAAAGAAGAAAGACCTGACAAAAAATAGTAGATAGTATTATTCTATGTAATCTTTTGTTAAGTATTATTATCACTTTCGCCCCTGTGGTCTGGTCGCTTAAGTACTGTCCGTGATCTCGGGGTCATAGGTTCGATTACCGGGTCGAGCAAAAAAATCTTTTTAATTTTTTCCAACATAGGTGTATGTTGGTGATCACTGATTACAAAAGCGAGGTCGCTTTTGTAACGTCTTAGTAGCGATCTCATATAAATTTATATGGAGGCCATTGTCCTGCAGTGGGACAATACTTTACCATTAGTATTCAAGCTGAAAATTTCTAATTAAAAATATTACGAAAATTGTTCAAACAAAACCAATTTTAATGTCAATAAGTTTTAAACAATAATGAATCATGATCGCATTTGAAATGTTTGAGATTTGAGAAAATTGCAAATAAAAAACCATAAGACGTCTCCGACCACCCAGAACGCGGTAGTTTAACTCTATATCCCTTTCCCACACCACAATAGCAATACACCCATCCTTGTCTTTATCTTTGTAAAAACATTTTGTTTGACTATTAGTTTGACTATTATTAACATTGCTGTTTTGGGGTGGTCCTTTTTTATGTTTTTTCTTTGGTTTTAAATATTTTACAAGCTTTGTAAATGTATTTTTATTACTAATTTTATTTCATTTTAAGTAATCAGTTTAACAATTAAAATGAATCTTGATATAAAAAAAGTGTATTTTTACACTTTTTTTTCGACTGGGGAGAGGTTAAATGCTTTCAGAAAACGATTGTGGTTTAGACTTTACTGTAAATTCAGATGCAAGCGAACTTAATGAGAAGAACATGTCATTCTGAAGTGTTTTTTGTATGATACACAAAGGGAAACGGGCAAGCGGGTCACCTGATGGTAAACTAAGTGATCATCGCCAAGTTTTAAATAGCGCGAGAGCTTAACTCTGATGAATTAGGTGAACTTATAAAAATACGTTCACGCAATTAACTAATCATTTTAGGGAGTGGGTATATTATGCATTTATGTGAAAAATGGTTACGAAATATGCCAACGTAGCCATGGCTGACCGTTTACTACTGGTGTTTTAATTGAATGTACGGTCGTGGTCAAAAAGTGTTTACACCTTAAGGGTCATAATCGCACGTACACACGTAGGTGATAAGTTCTAATTCTCTATTACATAATATTGATCATAGATATGGTGTCTTTTTTAATCATACAACAGCTGACAGCCAGCGCCCTCAGTTAATGTTAAATGTCATGTGATTTCAAAGAAATTTGTTTTCAAGTTTTTTATGGCTGCTTCTGTTCTATCCTCTTTAGTGTCTTTTTTTATATTCACTTTAAAAAGGTAAGTAGGTAACTTGATATGGCATTTTTGACTTTAGTGCAAAAAGTGTGATATAGAATCAAATTTCAAAACTGGTAAACACTTTTTGACCTCGACCGTATATAGTGCACAGTCTCAATCAATCAATCAACACATACACATACCATATCTATTAATCCTACGAGTAATAGAAGCGAATTATGAAACATTCATAAAAATGGTGTTAGTTACCACATTAATGTTATTTACGGTACCTACCATTTTTTATTAGAACTGCAACTAGTTATTATATGTCTGCAATAGTGTCATACGTGTACTACGCAGAAAACTGACGCAGGCCAATGGCACAAAATAATTACACACAGAAAGTAGACTGCCCACTAAGAGCTAAAAACGTGTCATGTACTCACGCATGCGCACTAACGGGGAAATACGCCTTTTCGACCACATTTATCCTAGCCTATGACATAAGATTGTCGAACTGTCAATGTCTGTGGTAGAGGCCGCGCTCTTATGTACTCATGCCGGGCAACAACCCTAGCATATGTCAACGAACTCTTCTAAATTCAAAATCAGGCTGAGTCTACCTTCTGTGTGTAATTATTTTGTGCCAATGGAGACATTAATCTCTCAACTAATTCATCATGCTATACCGATACTATTATATGATAAAAATAAGGTTACTTGTTCCACTAAATGTACAAACAATTTAAATCAAATCAAACCAGGTAAGTCAGTGTACACAATGTATCTTGTGTATGATACTGTAATTAGGTAGTTCTAAATTTAGCTCGGGCTTAGATATTCCTAGAGGGTTGGTACGGTACCTACAAGTCGCGAAGGTCGGTGTCACGCAATCATACTGGTATGTTATTTATTTGTGATAGCTCGCAGACGATAGTCATGTTGCCGCCTATAGTGATCTTTTAACTGTGAGAGAGTCACGCTTCGGCATGAATGGGCCGGCTCGACCGGAGTGATACCACTGCCTCACAGAAAACCGGCGTGAAGCAGCCCCTGTGCTGTGTTTCGCCGAGTGAGTGAGGGTACCGGAGGCCCACTCGGGGGGAAGGGGATAAAAGGTTGGCAGCGCACTTGTAACTCCACTGGTGTTGCAAGTGTCCATGGGCGGCGGCAATTGCTTACCATCAGGTGATCCGCCTGCTCGCCTGCTACCTATCACATAAAAAAAAACTAGTTAAGGGGATATCGCTTGTGGAAATTTCGCTAAACAGAAGTCCAACTGCATAAATTGTTTTTTTTTTTTCCAAAATAACAAATCGCCATCTAGCAAATTTAGCACCAGTCTGCATCTTAGGATATAAAGTATCAGCCTATGTACTGTCCCACTGCAGGGCAAAGGCCTCCAAGGTAGAAATCAAGTCATCGCTACTATGACGGGATGAGGCTTAATCTGCACACTAGCCTAATGAATGGTGATCACAAATCAGAGGCACTTCATTGTAGTACCACCAGTATTCCAGTCTACTCCCGATAGGATAATCTATACCATTTATAAAGTGTATAGACAACGAGAAGGCTTTTAGGGAAACCAAAAAAACATTTGCGCGATTTAATCGACTCCCAGCGCCATCTATTGGTTATGGTCCGAAACGCCGTGAGGGCGTGCCAGTAGTTAGTTAAAAATCTAGCCCAGGCTTAGGTAAAGAGAGGAATACCAATGATAACATTCGTGACATAGGCCGGTGTCATGGCTAAAACATTCATAAATTTTATTTGATCAACTTAGCTTTTACCTAAACGTATACAATTGTAATTAGTTTTAAAGTAAACCGAGGCTTAGGTACACTGAGTGGGTTGTGGCTATAATAATAACACCGCGTGTTGCGTTAGGTCGGTAGCACAGTGAGAATCTTAATTCTTTATCTATTTTTGATAATTTTCTAGAAAAAGTTAATTTACACTTTTTAAATGTATTTGTTTGTATCTGCCGCCGATATAGTTCGCACAAGGTTTAGCGTGACTCTGGTTTTCATTTGTAATTTACATTTAGCTAAGTCATTTCTTAAAAGAATCTTCGACGAGTTGATAGTATTTTGTGTCTCCCTAACATGTCGTGCTTTCATCTTGTTGCATATCTATTTGGAGTATTACTCATATCCGCACGAAAATGCACTAGGTGTCCCAGTAGATCGTAAAACTGTAAGATTATCGGATTGCGTGCGTGGTATGCGGTAACGTGTCAACAGGGTCGCATCCTCTTTGAGATGAGCTGTGGATCAAAAGGAGTGGGATCACAGCAGAAGGTAGGCCTCTGAACACCGCCAAATACAATCATTGTGTACAATATACAAATAAAATTTGAGAGAGGTTGACTGTAATCCCACCGCGCTTGGCAGGCAAGTTTACGGTTAAGTGATGATTAAACTTTTCACTGGAAAAGAATGCTGCCCATTCTTTAACTTTGTCTTTGTCGCCTTGTACAACACCTGCGGAAGAAAAGGGTGGTGACGATATATTATTATATTGTATTCTTCACTGGCGTCATCACACGACAAATTCTTAGATAGATTAGATACTTAGACACTTTTGATTACACAAAAGGATCTTAATTTACTATGTTCTGGTCATAATATAAGAGGGTCATATTTTAATATGTTTCGGGACATAGTTTTACCAATAGATGGCGCTGGGGTCGATTACATACTTTTTTCCGTATTACATAAGTCTTGTGCTTATCTATAGACGATTATCTATAGTCTTTATTAGTTACTAGTGGCCCGCCCTCACTTCGCTTCGGGACCGTTATTCAGAAACGAACCAATAGATGGCGCTGTGCTCAATTACATCGCGCAAGCGTTTCGTGTTTCGGTTTACCTATAACCCTTGTCGTTGTCTATTAAAGTTATCTCTTTATAAATAGTATAGAAGATATGGCCTGGTTGCAATATCTCATCGACATTTTCTCTTTTCTTGCAGAAATCTTCGGCAAGTTTACCGCCAGGTGTGTCACCACCCGCGACGTGGTTGGCACAGGGTTGCGCTACCGCACAAAGCCCTGTGCCCGGAAACTGATAGGGTATTCAAAGTAAAAATTAACTACCCGCCGATGAGGCCTTTCGCCCTTTGTTGTCGACTTTTGTGTGTCACCAGCGAGTATTGACACGCATTTGAGAAAGTTTTCTTGTGTTGTTTTTAGGGTTCCGTGGCCAAATGGCAAAAAACTAAAAAACGGGACCCTTATAGTTTCGTCATGTATGTCTGTCTGTCCGTATGTCACAGCCATTTTGTTTCGAAACTATAAGAGCTATATAGTTGAAACTTGGTAAGTAGTTAGAATTTTGTGAAACACATGGCGCGATTATACAAAAATAGAAAACAGTAAAAATGTTTTGAGGTCCCCTATACTTAGAGCTATGACCATTTCTTTTTCTTTCAAACCATACCTGTGGGGATTAATGGATAGGTCTTCAAAAATTTGGTCTCTATTAAATCAATTCTTTCCAAACTGAAGAAAAGTTTGAGAGACAGGCGAAACGTCTGCTCGTCTGCCACCTAACACAAAAAAAAAACACTTCCAAAGCAGAAAAATATGTCTCGCCCCCTCTAATTTCTAAAATAAGGGAATGATAGCACTAACATTATATGACGTATATTACTACCAATGATAAAAAGAGTCGGTGGGTATCGATGGCTTAAAGGGAAAGTCGCTTAGATAAGGAATCTGTAAACCACAACGCAACGGAAATCGCCTGGACTTTTCACTCGTACAATAGCTTCCAGTCATTTCCACATATCAAATCTCTTCAATAACGAGAGCGTCCATCTTGGATTGATTCCGAATTTCCGATCCTTGGCACCTGATCCACAGTCCCATAATTAATCAGCGATCACGGCGACGCGTCCGCCCCGGGCCGGGGTCCGACGCTGCCACGCGATATCGCGTTTATGTGGAGCTGCTGTCGCCACGCTTTTCAAAGGACCGGAGACGCCTATGGAATCTATAGGCTTTTGTTCCTCGGAGAGCCACGCTTCAGGATGAATGAATCGGCTCGATATGCGAGATACGCCTTAACAGAAAACCGCGTGAAACAGCGGCGCTATGTTTTGCCGAGTAAGTGAAGGTGCAGGCCTAATCTAGGGAAAAGGAGATTACAATATTGGCTGCTCACTTGTGAATGTATACAAAGGCGGTTAGTTAAGCTATCGTTTAAAATGTGATCCGTCTGCCCATCTACCATAGTAAAAAAAAGTTACAGACGTAAATCATATAATGTTTATGGGTATTTTTTACCGAGTTTACCAGAAGGACTTCTACATATCAAGCCTTTCTTTCTCCTAACACATGATTCTAGTCTATATACGGGGCTACGTTTTGATCGTGGTCAAGGGTTTCGTAGTTAAAATTATGAAATTGCAGTGACATTGGCAGTCAATGCGAAAACTAAACAGGACAAACAGAATCAATATAGTAAATCACCAGGTGGCCCGATAATCGACTAACTTATGACTCTTACTCAACGGCGACTCGGCAAACGTAGTGTTGACGCCCTGCTACAAGATGGGATGACGACATTCGAAGGCTGGCTGGAGTGAGCTGGATGAGTGGCCGAAAATCGGAAGCGTTGGCGTGCATTGGGGGAGAACTATGTCCAGCAGTGGACGAGCGTGGGTTTCTGATGATGAACTTATGACGTGCAGTTTCTCTAACTCAATGGTAATGCATGGCAATAACTACCTATAAAAATAAATAAAGAAGCCTTTCACGTGCGTGTCCGACACTCTCTTGGCCAGTTTTTTACAATCGGATTAAACAAATTATGTCTTATTCTAAAATTTAAAACGGTCACTTATATTCTTGAGTTGCGTGTTCTTCATCGACAAATTACTGAAAAACTCTGATCTTATGTTTCAGTTTCATCTTAATTAAAGTTTCGATAATGTTGTCAACGGAAATAATTGATCAAACCTTCAAAAAGCGAGCGTATTCCTTCTTAAAAGGTCGGCAGCGCATTTGCGACTCCTCTGGTGTTGCGGGTGTCCATGGGCGGCGGTAATCACTTACCATCAGGTGAACCGTCTGTTCGTCTGCCCCCTATCTCATAAAAAAAAAAAAAAAAAAAAAAATCGTTGATTGATTGCTATGATGATATTACATAAAAGGATACACAGAACATCTATACAATCTCGGCGATCTCATCGCTTTTATTAGACATTTAGACAACCTCTTAATACAATTTCATTATTTACCATGAGTTAACATCTAAAACTGGCATAACGTAAACTATTGCTCTGTCTCTTTCTAATGCATCACAATGAAAGCGACAAAGCGATAGTTTTCGATAGCGAGGATAGTATTTCAAACTCATGGGAAGGCTACTGGTCCAGACAATCCAGATTGACTTCTGGAATGACAGCCACCCTACATTATTCTTTCGATTTTCTCAAATTGCTCTATAAAAGTAGTAAGAATGCACAAGTGCCAAGTTGCCGAACAACTTGTAAATGCCAGTAATACTGCAGTGTCTGTGTTCTTGAACAATCGCAAAGTTAGAAACTTTATCTACTACCCGACTTATCATCATCGTTTCAGCCAATAGACGTCCACGGCTGAGATAGGCCTCCCCCAAAATTCTAAAAACAGATCAGTCCTGTGCCACCAAGCATCCAAGGGACTCCCGCGACCTTCACTAGCTCTACTACCCGACTACGTAAGGCCTTATCTCGGTTGATGATACAGTTTTACCATGGGAGAGCTACGTTTCATCATAAATGGGCCAGCTCGACCGTTAGTGATACAATGCACAGAAGACTGAGTGGGTTAAAGATTGGCAGCACCTTTGTGAATCGAATGGTGTTGCGATTGCCACCGCCTACAGTCACCTGCTTACCATCAGGTGATCCATCTGTTCATCTGCCATCTATTCCATAATTTTTTTAAAAAAACAAAGACCTTTATGGGGGATTTAGACTGTTACACTAAATTCAATGTTACTTCATAAAAAAGGCAAACATACGTACAAAGTCTTGTATTCCTACTGCCAAAATCAGAACTTTTTATTTTTGGCTTTGCCGTAGACAATATAAAAATAACTAGAATGCGACTCAAATACCTAGTTCTGAGAATTTCAATCACGAAGTTTGACTGCAGTCTGCCACAGAAGTTACGACCAAAGTGTAGTAACACAACATAAAAATGTTGTTACAAAACTGTCAAAGTTCTTCAATCGATTTTCACCTTAATGTCAAACACGTATGGTTCAATACAAATTGAGGCACGGAACTAAGCTGATTTGTTTTTTTTGCATAAACTCAAACTTACTGTGGGAGAGCTTCGGCATCAGCATCAATGAGCCAGCACGACCGGACTGATACCACAGCCTCACAGAACTTTTTATACTTTATTACCTACCTTACCTACTATTTACTACGCCCCGTTCGTCTAGTGGTTTACTTAAATACCGGACCGTGATCTCGGGGTCCCAGGTTCGATTCGTGGGTCAAGCAAAAGTATGATTCAAATTTTTGGACATAGCTCGGGTTTGTAATCACCAATCCGCATTAGGCAAGCGTGGTGATTAAGCCTAATCCCATCATAGTAGCGATGACTTGATTTCTATGATGGAGACCTTTGGCCTGCAGTGGGATAGTACTTATATAGGCTGATACTTTACTATTTACTAGGTACATACCTACCTACATTTTTTTTCTGTAACATCATATTCCGTCATTTTTTTTATTTTAGCTTTGTTCCAATAACCCATCGACTTATTGAGCCAAACTTTGTGTCAACAAAGACAAATAAAAATGCATAATATTTTTGTCGCTGCATTTTAAAGTGCAATACACCTTATGACCTTTCCTGCAGTATACAATAACCTTTGTAATTAAGTCGTAAGAAAGACACATTGTACCCATTGCTAGTATTCACCTATAATGTACCTATTTTGACCCGTTTAGCGCAGTGGTTAGAGCGGTTGAGACGCAGGAGTCGCGAGTTCGATTCCCACACACATATGTTTGTTGATGAAACAAATATCTGTGTTGGGTTTGGCTGTATGTGGTTCCTTAGTTGTTACTGGTTTCCGTAGGACAAGGGAAAACCTTAGGTAGTCCTGGGACAATGTATGTGATCTGTTCTCAATTTTTTATTAATTTTGAGAGAGTTGGTCAGTGCTTAAGAAGAAGCCTTCCATACGGGGAGTCATAGGTTGAATCCGCGCATGCACATGGATTCTTTATATCTATATGCATATTTCCACCTTAGCTCGGCGGAGAGGGAAAGCATCGTGAGAACACCTATACAGGGTGTATCTGTGAACATTTACATCCCTTTAACCACGTGATCAAACTTTTGTTTAACAACTCTTCTAAATTCTTCGAAAAAATTTTTTACTCCCCATCCAAAATGACCAAGTCACGTGACCGACTTTGTATGGAAAGATGAAAATTTTTTATGCGTATTTTCAAAAGTCATAGAACAAATGTTGTTTAAAATGGTTGGTAGAACACGTGGTTAAAGGGATGTAAATGTTCACAGATGCACCCTGTATAGTACTTTTCGGGTAGTTTCTGATAATGTGGTCAGCGGTGGTCGCCAACAGTACCCCTTACCCCGTTAATTCAGTGCGGAGTAAATTTTAAAATAATCCAAACTTATAGGTATCTATCTAGAATATAATCTAAAGATAAAAACGTCGTACCTAACACTAATGTTATTTGAAGGTGATAGATCAGTAAAGCCGCAGCCGTAAATAATGCAGTTGGATAAAATAAAATTAACGTGGACAGTGTTATTAAAGTCGGAACGAACACCCACCACGTAGAGCTAGCTACTTGGAACCGTCTTCAAGTGGTGATCATGTTTTTTTTTTGCCTTGAACGAAATTAATGGTTCATCTATTCTATTATTACATATTATTATTATATATACATTACATAGAAATAATTTCCAAAGACAACGACAAGACCTTTAGGAAAACCGAAAACACAAAACCCTGGTGCAATGCTATCAGCACCCAACGCCATCTATTGGGTTAAGTTCGGAACTACTACAAAAACGAAAGGTACACTCTCGGAACTACTACAAAAACATAAAGACAGCACCAACGCCATCTATTGGGTTAAGATTCGGAACTACTACAAACGAAAGGTACACTCTCGGAACTACTACAAAACAATAAAGACAGCATTTTTAATTAAAAAAAAAGATAGGAAAGTAGGTAAAATTTAAAACGATTAGAAGCATATTACTTTGTTTATGGATACACCTTGCATGTAAACACTCAAGTAAAAGCACTGAAGGGTTAAATACAACCCATAGCAACAAACAAGAGAAACACCATTGGCCATTTTCACTCTCATTTTAAAGCCACGTTTGCAATACACAAACAAATTAATCTAAATTTAAATTTAGTCGTTAAATAAATTGTTTCAAACAAAACCGTGGCCGAAAAGAATAATTTATATTAATACGTAAAAGATAAAAAACTAAGCACCAATGACCTATGAGTAACCGCGGTTTTTTTGTGGCAAACAGGAATCCTGTGAAATAGCTGCGACCACACTCTGGCACTTCTCAGGATAAAGTCATTTATCATCCAATTGAAACTTCGTTCATAGTTTATAGTTGTTATATAAAAAATATACCTAAGTACTGAGTTTCCTGCAAGTGTCTTCTCAGTAAAATGACATTCTGAACCACAGCACTAAATTGCTTATTTGAGTTGTTTTGTATGAATCTAAAATAAAAAAAACACACTCTAATTTTGCAAGCGCTAATATTTTATATTATATTACCTACTTGCCAAACAGAAGGCGTATGTAAATCTTCGTCATTTTAGCGTTAAGCGTTAGCATAAAGTCTTAAAAAAAATAATCATTGTGATCTTGATCCTGCTGGATATCATTATGCTCTTGATAATGCTAGTAGGAAAATATACTTTCTTAGAGCTTATTCTATATTGTCTCGAGGAACTCGTTTACTGATTTTTTTTATGTCCACAATCAAATATTTCACTTGTAAATAGGTACAATATAGGTAAGTAATAGTTATCTCAGTTTTGCTTGGCTGCTTTGAATGAAGAATGTCATAATTATTGGGTCGAATCATGAAACGAAATTAAAATATAGTTAATCCATAATAACTACCAGTAAATCTTATGTTTAATCTACTTTGAATACCGACTACCTATTCTACTTTTTCTAATGCTATTACAAAGAAATGGCTTAAGTCCTATGACAAAGACTATGTTATGGAAATAGGTATTTAAAATAATGAATACTCATACTAATTCTTAAGTAACATTTAGAATTTTATACTAAAAGAACAGTAGGACAAAGAAATATTAATTTGGTCACCCTAAATCAGAATACCACGAATTTGCTTCGAGGTCTTGAGGTGACCACACATGCCTCCGGAAACGATCGGATGCCCGTATCTTCAATGGTCACCGACTGTGATTGTATCTATAAGAATGAACATGTTTTTATATAGTCTACTGAGTTATGACCCTCAATGTTGAGATCAGTTTTATATCGTAATGTCCACTTAAAGTTTTTTACAAAGGAATGTTTGTTTTGTTCTTCCAAGTTCAACCAAGAAGTCTTCGTTTAATTATGCACTTCGCTAGTTCGTGATCTCATTCTTTATTACAAATAGAGCAAATAAACAAGCGAGTCGCCTGATGGTGGGTGATGACCACCCTAGTTAACAGGAATCAGATCAATTTATATAAAACAGTGTATGAATTATTATTATCATTTTATAAAAGTAAATATAAGTACTTTGAGATAATAGTTTGAATGGAAATTATTATTCCATCATAAAATAACAATCTATCGTTTAGGGAAAAATATTTCGCCTTTTCTTTTAACTTCTAACTGCTTACTGTTATGTAGGTACAGAAGAACAAACATACCTATACATATGTAGACAGGCAACTACTTATTACAAGAAATATTAAGACTTTGAAATTAATAACCATAGATTATGCTAAATTATACGTACCAGCTAAAGTTTAGTTTTTTTTGCAATAAAAATCTCCAGCATTTTTTGTCTGCACAGTGGGATCTATTACCAAATGTGGTCACCCTATCAAGGAATACTGCGAAAATTTAGCAACATCAGATGAGCCCACACAATATCACCGGAAACCATCTAAATATCTTTTTTTAATAGAGTGTATGCCTATTTTTGATCAGAGCCATTAAATTCCATTAAAACCTAAAAAAAACTAAATTTAAGATATGCGTATCAGGAAATAACTCGTTTCATTTTCAAACTATATGAATAAATAGACTCTTGAAAAGGTGAAAATCCAGAAAAATTAGGTTCACACAGCCACATATCAGGTTACTACAATCTGTCAAATTTTCTCAATTGATATTGCACCAAACGTGTCAGATTAAAGATTTGAATCATTTGAAGAAATTCAAGAGAATTGTATATGTGTGGGTGTTTGAGCATAGAACAATGCTGTCCCATTGCAGAACCTCCGTAATGGAAATCAGTTAATCACTACTATGATGGGATTAGAGACTTAGTCACCACGTTTGCAAAATCATTACAAGCCCAAGCTATTTTCGATAACTTCGTAACACACATTTTGCACGGCTCAAAAGTCGAACCCGGGACCTCGAGCTCACAGCTTCGTACTTAAACCCTTAGAGCATTGAATGCTCTAAAACTTAAACCGCTAGGTCGACAGGTAGAACGACACAATTTAGAAATTTTGACCTATGTCATCCCTATAGCGTTGCAGGGTGTTACTACATCCATAAAATACAGGGTGTATCTGTAAACGTTTACATCCCTTTAACCACGTGTTCTACCAACAATTCTGAGCAACTTGTTCTACGACCAACTTTATATTAAAAGAAAAATTCTTTTCAAGCGAATTTCTAAAAGATTCTGAATCGTTTTGTGAACCATATGGTTAGGAGAAAAGCTAATTAAAGTGATGTAAGTATCGAGTTGTCTTGTTGATAATGTGGAACGTAATAACAATTAAATAAAAATATAGTAGTTATTTATCCTGTGATTATACAACAAAATTAAATGTTCAAATTATTCAAACTGACAAGCAGTTAGTAATGCAAGTGCACGACTGCCGATACCAGACATCGTTTAATTATGAATGTAATGGCTTTTATTTAAAATTCTTTATCAAGATTCGAGTCTAGAGGGCCTAATTTGAAGTGGACTTCACAACCAAATCGGAGTTCCCTCCCTTTCACACGCGTTGAGCGCGAATTTTGTTTGAATGTGACAAGCATATACTCATTTGTTACGGGACAACTTCGTTATAAGCCACCAAAGAACAGAGGTGCACAACCTTTTATGAAATAAAAGACAAATAAATGGGTGCTAAAATTCCGCGTGTGGGTAGTCAGAAGTGACAAATATCTGAGAATGCATTACCCTTTTACTTTAATACAGACTTTTAAAATGAATTTGCAATAAAAGTGTCACGTTAAATGTTAATTCATTTATATCGATTTTGAAGGAATAGAGTATTCTTTGAGGTATAACTTTCGTGGACTACCACGAAGGTTATTTAGCAAATTCATAATTCGCTTAAGGTTTACACCAAAATTTTAAAAACAGTGTAATTATTTAAAGAAAAAACCTATTGGTAGGTATATTGGATTTAAGGACCATGAAAGTTAAATGTTGAAGAATGACCTACTCGGAACGGAATACTAGTTATTATTTTTATTTTAAAAAGGAGTTGCCATTATTAAAATTGAGAGAGTAATTACCAGATTATTCTAAAAAAAAGTAAAATAGAAATATGTAAAAATATTTTATTAAGATCGCTCCAATATCTTATTTAAATTTCAATTGAGACGATATCACGTATTATTGACCTGGGCCCAAACCAAGGTTTTTCCTTTAATGTAATAATTAGTATGTTATTTGAAGAAACAACTTTTTCCAACCAAATTCTCTAGATCTGGGTAAGTTACTTGAAAACTCCGTCCTAATCCGAATAATGAGCACTAGTTTAAGACAGTTGAATGTGCATTTTATTGTGTGGTTATTTAAAAATCGTCACTAGCTAATAGCATTGAACATTAATTTTGGGCTATTCCATCTAATTGATAATGCCAAGAACAAGAACTTATTTTTTTGTGTTCTCGGCGCCGATTGGTGCATATATCTAAACGTATTTAAAAAGACATGCAACTAAATAAAAGATCATCGTCGCCTCGCAGCAAATTAAGTCTGTCCTTGAATCTCAGACGACCTTAGGGCTCCGCGAGATATGCATAAAGGATCAAACGCTTAAATTGGGGCTCGGATGAAACCGGTCGGGGCACATCGCGGGTGACGTCGCGCCGTCAGTACTTCCGAGGATAGAAAACAAAAGTTTCGATCTAACTGTTATTGTTTTAGCTGGACCAAGGTTGTCTGCCTCTATTTTGCAATCTTAACTTTTGGTGGCTGTAAAAAGTGGAAGCTGATGGGTATTAAGTTGGTCATATTCATTCATTCAACTCAGATTAATTTATTTATTTCAACATTATAAGAATAATTCAATATCAATGCTGAACGAATAGGCAATGCACGAGAATTTAATTTAGCAACAGTTATGACTGGCTATGTATGTGTTATGTGTGTATGGAGTTATGGAGTCAGGTCAATCAATGAGATGCTTTGTGCATTAAAAAAAAACATGTTTTTCGATCGTGCGAAGTGAAGGCGTTGGGACGCAACCGGGACTAACGCTAAAATAATAATGAGCTGTTTCCGATGTGCATCTATGGTATACAAATAATTAAAAAAATATCAAACAGTTTATTATAATTTTCATCATTTCAGCCGTTACCCTAGGAGAAGAACTTAAAAGCTATTATAACTTGAATATAACCTCTTAGAAATATACCCCAAGATAAATTGTTTTATTTATTTATTAATTCAATTGCACCATGTTACATAGCTGTCTTAAATCTAAAGGATTGTTTACAATTAGTACCGACTAGCATGTATTATGTCGGTAACATGGACCCTGTAAGAGTGTAGCAATGGCACTACTTACAGTAGGTACATACTTATGTGGTAATGGATGGCACTGTTTTATTATATAATTTTAAAGCTTTACGTACTATTAAAGAATGTAAGTAATCTACTTATATTCTATCCTTAAATTACTATTATATAATATGCAACACATACTATGACTAATAAATATTTAAACAACTAATTATGAAGAAAAACTATAATATTCCCTATTGTTCTCGTCCTACATCACACTTACATCTCTGTAGGGAGTTAAGTTAGTCTTACTGGTTTTTTCTAACTAACTGTGACATGAGAAAAAACTCAAGGAGAAATATTACTTATAACATATTATTGTGATATAATTTTTCCTGTCTATTTAACTAGGTACCTACAGTGCAAGCAGAGGAAGTTTTTGATAATCTTTCTGACGTCATCGCAGTGTTTAGAGGTTTAAAACCGCAGGTTATAGCGAAAATTTTCCATATAAACGTGAGTCTATCTGTTGCACCGGCAGAGAATAGGACTCTTTTAGTAGCAACGTAGGTGGTTAAGATTTTCGGCTACGTTGCAGCAGCCGGCACAAGCGAACTAAAACAATAACAACAATAAACGTTTATATTTTATAGTTATTATAATGTAACTCGAAAATCTAAAGAACTATAAAAAGTTACTTAAACTTGTTCAATAAAAACATACTAAATACTAAAACTTTTGAATTGCATCATTCCCTCCCAGAATTATCAAAACCTATTGTTTATTACACTTTAATCCAATCTTCACAAAACTACGACAGCTATTGGAACATTTTGTCAAGGTTCCATAACCAGTAGCGTATTTAGCAATACTTTAATATAAGTTAGCACCAGCTTTGACGTGATTGTAAAATAGCTGAAGCACTGAAGCGTGATTGTGTGACGTGCAACGCCCTGTAGGTCTAGTGGTTCAACTAACAGGCCGTGATTATGTGGTCCCGGGTTCAATGCTTGGGTCGAGCAAAATAATGTTACAAATTTTTTTAACATAGCTCGGCTTTTGTGATCACGAATCCGCTTTAGGCAAGGATAGTGATTAAGTCTAATCTCATCATAGTTGTGATAACTTGATTTCTATCATGGATGCCTTTGTCCTGCAGGGAGACAAAGTAAAAGTTCTTTATTATCAATGAACACTTTAACAGTAGGTTACATTATGCTGGTCCTCACACTAGGCTAGGCCTTTCCTGTGAGGAACAGGCCTAGGCTGATACTTTACTTTTAAAATAACTGAATAATAAGTTATGTGAGAAGAAAGTGAGATCGTTTATTGTGCTATTTAGGCTAATTTAGGCGTTACTAATAGGGACTCTTAGGTGTATATTAACAATACCCAGTTTCATCAGTTCCTTATTTGACTTGGGAATATAAATTTGTCCTTGCTGATGACCAGATAACCCCAAGTTGGTTGGTCAAGTAATACGTAAATAAAAATGATTTGATTTTTAAGAAAAAAAAGCATCGTGAGCTGTGGTGACTGGCCTTGTTGTTTGAAGGAGGTTGCAAGGGGAAGCGTTCTTTGACCCACATTGAGTGCTCGCAAGAACTTCGCATGCATTCGCAACTAACTTTTGCTGCGGGTTTCCTCCTTTTTGGCGGAACTATCTGGTGCTATATAAGAGCTACCGTGGGAGAGCCATGCTTTGGCATGAATGGGCCGGCTTGACTGGAGCGTTACCACGGTCTCATAGAAGACTGAAGCAGCGGGGTGCTGTGTTGCGTCGAGTGAGTGAGAGTACCGGAGCCCCAATTGGGGGGGATTAAGGTTGCCAGCGCACTTGTAGCTCTTCTGGTGTTGCGAGTGTCTATGCTATGAGCAGCGACAATCGCTTACCATCAGTTGATCCGTCTGCTCGTCCGGCTACTATCACATAAAAAAATAAGAGGTGACCAGTAAACTTACGTAATGTAGGAGTTTGTAACAAAAGTGATTTCTGAGAAGTGGCTGCAGAATGAGGTCTGAGATATTCATTGTCAAATGGCAGCTATCTGGTTAAATAAAATTTAACTTACTGTATTTGGAACAGGCATCGAATTATTAGTTGGCAGCATCTGCCAGACAACCAACAATCATTGGCATACGTGTTTTAACAACTCGATTAGGAAAGCGTATGAGACGCCCTGCCACTTGACCTTAGGAGGTTGAAAGTAAATTTTCGGTTCATATCCGGCTCGAAGGACCAAATGAAAGAACATAATGCAAACGCCTTTGATTGACTGATGTTGCTTATACTCACTTACTTAGGTACTCCGATGGCTCAGCAATCCGGAATGTGTCTTCGCCTCTGATGTATGATTGTCCCGAGCATGCGCAAGTCAGCGACTGGCGTTGTTGATTACCCATCCATACTAATATTATAAATGGGAAATGTCTGTCTGTCTGTATGTTTGTCTTTGTTTCACGGCAAAACGGAACTACGAATTGACGAGTTTTTTTAAGGGGAGATAGTTGAAGGAATGGAGAGTAACATAGGGTACTTTTTGCCCCTTACTAACCCCCCATTTTAGGGAAGTGGGGGGCGTGAGCGAAGCCATGGGTAAAAGCTAGTAATTAATAATTCCGCCATGTACTTAATACCTACAATTGGGACCAGATCAAGTTACTACCAAATATATAAGTTATCAAGCTGAAATGTTAATAAGTATTTTACCATTATTTCTCCATTATATTCTAAATAGATATCTGCCAGTCTCAGGCCTCGTTACATGCCTTATCAATGTTTTATACATTATTAGATAATCATTTTCCATTTATTTAAAATTTCGCGATATATTTTTAGGATAATTAACATGGTCAACTGGTGATGATGTTAACATGATGATCGGAAGAAAAAATGTCATAGTTGTTGCTTTCCTAACGTGTGCCTTTACGGTAGTAAATCTGTTTGTCAAATAATCTGATGATGATAATTATATCTTTAGTTACAAAAATATTATCATCTCAATACATTTTAAAACTGTAACTACAAAATATTTCCCCGAGGCAAACATACAACCAGATTGTATGCGTCAATATTACTTAGTGCCAAACTAGTCTTGTTTTGGATGAAACGGCTAAGCTTCCTTATTTTTTGGCTCTCAATAATTCTAATAACATGGTAAGTTATTGTTTTGTTATTAAATGGAGCCCACGCAATTTGTATGAATAAATTAATACCTTGACTGGCCACAGCACTTAGTAGAGGCCTCATACGGTAAAGGTAGCAGTTTCGATTCTCACTCTGGACAAACATCAGTGTGACGAACACTTATTTTGTCCAGTATTCAAGTAGGTACTAAGTAATTAAGTATTATAATTCCTCTGTTTTCTTATATTCGCACCACAAATGTTGGAGCTACTTGGTGCAAAATCAGGTCATGTAGGTAAAATAAAGGTAGATTTTGAATAAATTTATCTTAAAAAATACCTTTGAATAGGTGAACTCTATTTATGTTTTTGGGGCGAATGATAGTTGTGTGGGTAAGTTTTGTAAGTTCTGCCTTGTGAATGGGCGTTTTAGATTCCTACTAGTCCAAGCTTACGGGTTCGAAGGTCAGGGCTCCAGGAATGGCTTCATAGTAATTACCAAGTCTCCAAAATCCTGGATCATAGTTCAATCTTTCCCAGGTTCTGAATTGATAGCTTTCGCACTACTGGAAATTGCATTCTAGGATCATGCTATTATGTATCTATTACTATGGTGCATTTGACATTTTTTTTATAATAAGTAAGCTAGCAGAGAGCTAATCACATTTGCATAGGTACCATTATTACAAAGGCGTATGTTTGTTACTGCTTATTAGTTCTTCTCGCATAAATGGCTAGACCTTTGTTAAATTTTGGTGTCCATTAATTCCCTGGATTAACTCATAGGGCTTTGTTTTTCATAAGGCATTTTTTTATAAATAATAACATACCGCGGCCGCGGCTAGCACTAATTTACGAGTAAGTCCTAATCACATGTTTCGGATAGTTGAGAAACTATCTGAAACTTGTAGATTTCCTCACAAAGTGTCGTGGTGAATCATCATTATCATCATCAGCTACCCACACTCGTCCACTGCTGGACATAGGTCTCCCCTAATGCACGCTACTGCTCCCGATTTTCGGCCACTCTCATCCAGCCCACACCAGCCAGCCTTCGAATGTCTTGTCACAGGGCGTCCAACACTACGCTTACTGAGTCGCGGTCAATACTTTTACCAACGAACTATGTAAGAAATCTGTACGCACATACATTTGAAAGATGTAGATGGATTCGTACCTACGACTCGTAGATACTCGTATTCCTTACACTGTGCTTCACTAATGATAAATATATTAATGAAGACGAGACAGTGTGAACATGCGCTCATCTAACTTATAATTTCAAAACAGCGGCGTCAGCTGACATTGACCTCGACATTCAAGTGCAAGCGGTCATTAACACCCAGGCCCGATGCGCACGCGATTCGAAGCGAAATCGAAATTAACCAATTCGATGGAAGAATTTGGTATGCGAATTTAGACATAGTGAATGTCTTGGTGTTCATTTTTATGTCAAGTATGTAAATTGCACTGTGGTTGAGTACAGTCAGCAATGGTAGACAAATATTTTTTATAACGTATTATTTTTTATTCGTATTAACGTGTGACTTTCTGCACCTGTTACGAGTATATCAATTCCAAAACCATATTATCTAGTGATAATTTGGGCCTATATACTGATGATTGACAAAATCGATCGCCTAGAATACTAAAGCGTAGGTAGACATTAGTGGCGTCTATCACTAGATTTGTCATTTCTCTGAGATAGATTCGCGCGCTGGATACCAATTCTCGTGCACTCCACATTGAAGATGAATCGGAATTTTGTATGGACGAATGTATGGAAATCTCTCATTCGATACGTACCTATACCGAATGCACGAGAATTGGGTTCCTGATACTGTTAATTGCGAGTGAAACTATATGTTATTGCTACCTACTTACAAATTGTAGGGAGCGTACTTGAATTTAAATACAACTTTACATACGAGTAGGCAATGCAAACTAGAACCAATAAGTAACTTTCGAGATAACTAAACTTTTAGTTTAGAAAACGCAGTGGAGAGTCTATTACAATATAATATGACTCGATTTCTTCCGAAATGAGGATTAATTCTTAATTGCAAAACTATGCCGAACTAGAATCGTTGTTGATAGAAATCCTACATAAGTGATCCGTTAAAGGTCCTACAAACAGAAATTCTATAGATGGACCAAAAGGCAGTTTGTTCATGAATCTTCAGAAGACATGTACCTAAGCATAATAATATTATTATGATCTCAACATAATTGTTGATTCTGAGAACTAAAAATTCACACATAAAATTGCCAAGCGTCATCATGTGGTGTTTGTTCGTTGTTTTAGAGCAATTGTCTCGCGTGCGTCATCATTACAATCATTGCAGTTGTGAGCAAAATGCCGTATTCTAATTTTTTTTTTTGTTTATTGGATAGTAAGTTTATAAAATTTGGTCTCAGATAAAATAGACTAATGTTTACGCCCAGAAAAATAGATCGTTTATCGTTGCGTGAGCAATTTGCCGCGTTAATGTAATGCCGCCAAATGAAGAGATTTTAGGTTTTTTCCATGTGATAGGTGGCAGATGAGCAGACGGGTCAACTGGTGGTAAGCGATCACCTCCGCCCATAGACACTCGCAACACAAGCTGCCAAACTTTTGAATCCATTTCTTCCCCGATTGGGCCTCCGGTACCCTCACTCACTCACCAAAGCACAGTGCAGACGCTCGCCTTCTAGTTCAGTCGTTTGTGATTAATTGGACAGTATGGACGTCAAAACCTGAATCCTTTGCTGACTTAACTTTAACTTTCGGGATGCCGAGTGGCGCTGGTTGCTCATCCAACAGTGTAATTTGTATGGTATTCGGTTAATTTCCGGTCTCGCACTATCCGTATCTGTTGATAGCATGAATTACGATATACGTAGGTGGAAGGGTTTTTGTGGTAGGCTACACTAAATTTATTGATTGAATTGTGTCTGGATATGTTTCCAGTAGACCACAGATTGACGAATAGATTTTGAATTGATTCAAATTATGAAAAAAAACTTTCTTTTGAATTTGCGTAAACAATGATAAAAAACTTTCTTTTGAATTTGCGTAATAGTAAGTAAATAGATTCGATGAGTACCAAAAAACCAATGACTCATCCTGGGTCAATGATATCTTACTATTGTGACTGTCTCCAAATTCAGCATTACCCTGAAATTTACATCAGAATCTTAAAATATATCTAACAATACCAAACCCTATATAGAAGGCTTTTTCCTTAATAATATACGTCCCGTTGGTCTAGTGGTTTAAGTAGGTACCGGGCCGTGATCTCGGGGTCCCGGGTCGAGCAAAAGTAATTTCAAACATAGCTATGGTTAGTGAATCACCAATCTACATTTAGTAAGTGTGATGATTAAGGGAGACGGCCCTAATTTCGACAGTGTCCCAGTACCCGTCAGTTTTCAAAAAAAGCCAATTATCTTTGATATTTTACTATACGATGTGCTATTTTTTTTTTGGCAACATATTCTTGAAGATATTTAGCACATTTAGAATATTAAATATCTTTTTCAAAACATATAGTGACTTCAGCATACGCTTTCGAAAGTAAGCATAGCTCATTTTTGCATTTTTTTTTGCCAATTTAGGTGCTGAATTTGACGTCTACCCTCTTAAGTTTCTTTCTCTCTCATGCAGTGGTTGTTTTTCAGAAGACACTGTAATTACTTTTTGTAATAGTTTAGTACATTGTCTAGCGATATTATCTATAAAATCATTCATTTCTAATATTTAGATAATGTTTTTAGCACGTGACATCTATTGGGTCACTAAAACCGTCACATGACCCAATAGCCGTCAGTTTTCACATTGATCTGACGGTAACTAGGACACATTTTAGTAATGAACCTAATTCCGTCATCAAAGCAATTTAGGTCTTATTTTTGTTAGTAATAAAGTCTATTATTCTTCTGTTAAAAAAAGTTATTCTGCCGGTTACTAGGACATGTTTGAACTATTGAACCTGTATTCGTCAATATAAGAAATTAGACTTAATGTCCCAGGAATAAGAGTTAAAATTAAAATGTAATTTGTTGGTATCATCCAATCGACTTTGGCACTTTTTTAAGTCACTCAAATAAAATGATTAGCCCATCACAAAGTGGTTCTTGCATTCGTTTTCTTAAAATGTATACCTTATAGTAGGTATGTTTCAAAATTATTGTACAACTCCTGTTTTTGACTCGTAAGTAAAGGCAGGCCAAGTCTTAGTGCCGTAAAGGAGAATCGGCCTGATAATGGACTTCAATCAAAGCCAGTTTGATTGAAGTGGGTCTACTGCAAGGTGTGCCTTGATGTCGCATTTAATTTCATCGTACAAATGGAGCATTATCCCAGGCATTTAAATCTGTTTTGCGCTTGACTTCGCCTAATAAGTGGTTCGCGGTCATAAGTGGGATCCGGAGAGTTGATGGCCATATACTCCGTCTTTGTTATATTTAGTTTCAGACCACCGTTCTCAGGCGACTCTTTCCGTTCTTTCAATCGGCTCACTAACCTGCATTTGTCCGAGTCCACCAGCGCCATGTACGAGTATCAAGCTGAACAAAACCGGACTAAAGATGGAACCTTGGTGTACTCCTACGATGATAGCGAAGGACTTATTGTCTAACAACTGAGGGTTGGTAGCTCAGAACGCACCTTCAAGTCTGAGTGTACACCTCTGGATTTTTCAAATCTATGTGCGACTGTGCGTATTCTTGCTCGGCTCTGAGAGAAAACATCGTGAGGAAACCTGCACGTCTCAAATAGTTTCCGAAACGTGTAACCATAATCAGTTGGTCTGGTTCCCCTGTTAAAGGGTTACGAAGGAAAGAGAATAGCAGGACTGCTACTTCCGGAATTCCGATTCTCTAGTAACGTCTAACTAGAGCATCGGATTTGCAATACACGTTACAGAAAACGTAAAATATGCCACCTAAGTGCCTATCAGATTACTGAACGCGGAACTCAGTCAAATGTTTTTTTGCAGTTCAAGCAAGAGGAGGTGCAGAAGCGTGTTCTTCAATCGGTATTTTCTACGATGACCCTTAAGGCAAAAACAAGGTCTATAGTCAATTTCATCATTTCAGCCAATAGACGTCCACTGATAGGCATAGGCCAATGATCTTCACAAAGATAGGTTCTGTGCCGCCTGCATCCAAGGAATTACCGCGACCTTTACCAACGGTGCACATTGCGTATGCCGTATGTAGGTATAGTCTTCAGTTCTTCACTTCTAGTTAATGTACAGGCGCGGAATCCAAAAGTCTACAATACTATTTCTGAATTTATTCCAGACACACATTCTACAATCCGCTCCAAGACCTTTTGGTTAACGACCTTCATGCCACGGTCTTCGCACCTATGCACCGATTCCTAACCTTTGAAGGTTGGAGTAATTGATAATCAGCCTCTTTTGAAAGTGAGTCCCAGCTCTATGTGCTGCATGCTCGTAGAAGTAAGAACGCCGTCTCTCCTTCACCCAGCTACACAGAGGCACTGTAAGATGTTCTGTTCTGGTTCGGCCTTAAAGCACGTCAACTCCTAAATAAGCTCCGTCCCTCAGACGATCCTAGTTTTTTATAGAATCAAATCAAATCAAATCAAATCAAAATGTCTTTATTCAATTTAAGTCCTTTACAGAACATTTATGAATGTCAAATTTTATAATCTACTGCTGATTCGGAAGGTCAATTTCTACCGAGAAGAATCAGCAAGAAACTCAGTAGAACTTAATCTTTTCAAATTTGTTATCATACATTTTTTAAAGAATTAAATAAAATATAATTTCATAATACATAACACTGTGTAGGTGAACAGTTTATCATTTCCACAAATTCTTGTCATTTAGGTATTCTTCAATTGTATAATAGGCATTTGCCATCAAATAAGATTTAACTTTAGATTTAAATTTATGTGTGGGTAAATCAACAAGGGTTTGTGGTAATTTGTTAAAAATTTTAATGCTCATTCCGTTCCGACAAATGAATTACCAATTTTATGAAGTCTGAGATTTGGAACAGCAAGTTTGTGTTTATTTCTGGTGTTTAGGCTATGCTTATCAGATTTCTTCGGTAATAAATTGAGATTTTTATAAACATACATTATACAGTCAAAAATATACTGTGATGCTAATGTTAAGATGTTGATTTCTTTGAACAAATCTCTAAGCGAGTCTCGTGGTCTAAGTCCGTATATGGCTCTGACGGCTCGCTTCTGTAGCACAATATGGCTTGAATGTCAGCCGCAGTTCCCCACAAGAGTAGACCATAAGACATGACGCTATGGAAATAACTAAAATATACAAGTCTTGCTGCTTCAATATCGGTCAGTTGTCTTATTTTTCTGACTGCATATGCAGCTGAACTGAGTCTTCCAGCCAGAGCTGCAATATGAGGGCCCCATTGTAATTTTGAATCTAACCTAATGCCCAGAAATACGGTAGAATCAATAACTTCAACATCTTCATTGTTCATATTGATCCTAGTGCTGACCTGTCTTACGTTGGGCAATGTAAATTTAACACATTTAGTTTTTTTAGCGTTTAGAAGCAAATTGTTTACAGTGAACCAATTTAGCACTTGGGTGAGAGCATTATTTACATCGTCAAAGTTATCTTTCTGTCTATTAGTTTTAAAAATTAAAGAAGTATCATCTGCAAATAATACTATGTCACACAAGTCTTTAGTAAGGTAAGGAAGGTCATTTACATATATAATAAACAGTAAGGGCCCTAATATCGAGCCCTGGGGCACTCCCATGTGTAAGAGGGCACCGGAAGAGTCAATTCCCATTAACATTGACTTTTTGAATTCTATCACTTAGGTATGACCATATGAAGCTCAAAGAGCTGTCTGTGAGACCGTAATGCTGTAGCTTCATTAATAATGTTTGGTGATTAACGCAGTCAAATGCTTTGAAAGGTCGCAAAATATACCTACAGCATCTTGCTTATTTTGCCATGCATCAAAAATGTGCTTGATGAGTGCAACTCCTGCATCAGTAGTAGATCTGCCCTTAGTAAATCCAAATGTTTATTATGTAATAATTTATTGAGATTAAAATGACCCAATAATTGATTGAATATAATTTTTTCAAATATTTTACTAAGGGCTGGTAGGATGGATATCGGTCTATAATTAGATGGGTCACTTCTATCACCTGATTTGAACAGTGGTAGAACCTTGCTATATTTCATCAAATTTGGAAAATTGACCGTATATCTACGCATTCATTAAATATTACAGCTAAATAAGGGGCAATAATGTTTATTATATTTCTTAATATTTCTACTGATATACCCCACAAATCTTCTGTTTTCTTTATATTTATATCTTTAAAAGTTTTAAGTATAGTTTCCGAGTTGATGTGGTGGAAACTAAAAGAAGTTAAACACTCATCTACACTCGATCGAAGACGACAATAAGCAAGCTGAGGGCTCGAATTTAAATGACTAGTAGTAATAAGGGGTACGTTAGAGAAGAAAGTTTCAAACGCCTTTGCCACTTCAACATCCTCATTAAGTTGTTTATTATCAATTTTTAGAGAGTACTTGTGATCTTGAGTAGTATTTTTACAAGTCTCTTTATTAATCATATTCCAAGTGGTCTTTATTTTATTACTAGAATTTCTAATTTTTTCTTTTAAGTAATTAGCCTTTGCCATTGCACAGACTTTTTTAAATAGTTTAGAGTAGTTTCTAACATATTCAATTATTTGCGGATCATTCGTGTTGCTTTAGTATCATATAATTTGAATAAAGTGCGTCTACTTTTAAAGATGCCTTTGGTAGCCCAATCACTAAATTTAGTTTTAGTGTTATCTACTTGGACTTTTTTCTTTGTAAAAATTATTTCAAATTCCTTTTGAATGACATTAAATAAAGTATTGTACAGCTCATCATATTACTGTTCTTACCAGCTTGCATCAGGGAAACCTTGTGTTCAACATTTCCCTTAAATTTTTCCACACGACTGGTGGTTATTGGCCTATAGACAAAAACGGAGGGAGCAGTTGCATGACGGTGTTCAAAAACAGCTATCTGTCCCGTATGGTCAGAATTGACAAATTAATTATTGATTTTTCAATTACCTTACAGTTACAAAAAATATTATCATGCAAAGTAGCTGAAGTGGGGGTAACGCGTGTAGGTTCAACAAAAGGTGGCGCAAATTAAAAGATTTAAATAGATTCAGAAGCATACCCGAGCTTTGACTGTTTTCTAATAAGTTAATATTGAAATCCCCACATACAATTACTTGCTTGTTGCAATTAGTTACTTTCCTCAATACATCTTCCATGGCAAGATTCAAAATTATGATAGTTACCAGAAGAATACAGACCGTATACACAAATAATGATAAACCGTTCAATCTCTACACAGGATAGTTCAATAGTTCGTTCAGTGGAAAGTGCGACTATATCTTTACGTTCCTTTGCTTTTAATGTATTGTGCAACAAAATAAGTGACCCACCTCTAATAGCCGACTTTCTTGTGAACGCACTTATGACTGTATAATTATCAATATTAATAATAAGTTCATTGGATCAGATCAGAATGGTCGCAAGTGATCACGTACGGTTCTGGCTATAGGTGTTTTGTGGTACGTTTGGCAGCCCTGTATATGTCGCTGTCATCAGTTATGTTTACAGCTTTACTTCTCATTAAAGCTTTATAAAAATTTTGTTTCGCCCTATTTAATTTTGCTGTACCGAAGCTCCTTACCGAATAAGGCCAGGCAAACGATATCTTGGTTGTCCAGCGTCACGATGGGTCGATGATATTACCAAAATAGGAGGTCCTACTTGGATTCGAGCAGCCCAGGACCGGGTACTTTGGAAAAAAAGAAAGGAGGCCTATAGTCAGCAGTGGGTACTACCGGGCTGATGATGATGATCTCCGTTTTGGACTGTGATTGACTTTGTCATTCCACCATCAGGTCTCCTTGTCACTTTGCGGCGGTCTTTTGACAATACCAAGCGCATCGATAATGGATGCTTGAATCCTGTCCTGTCGGTTTGTACCGAAGCGTCCTCCGTGCCGGCTTGTCACCGACAGCCAAACGTACTTTTGGGACATGATTTCATCAGGCTTCCAGCTTCAGGCTCCCCGGATTTGGGATCAGCATTACTTAACACGTTTGTCCTTAGTCAAAACATGAAGTGCTAAGCAGAGGCGCTAAGAAGAGGTTCCTGACAAGCAGGCAGTGTCGTGCTTTCTCCCCGTGCATGACCTTGCAGTTGGGTAGTTTACTTTATTGTAGTGTCTTTGGGTAAGTAGAAAATCGATCTGGGTCACTTGTTTCCTGCTTTAAGTATTCCGGTTACTTTTTAAAAAGATGTGCTTTACGCTAACTTTATCAAATTTTAATAATCATATAGCGTCAGCTTGCATCCATCTATATCCTATTTTTATACGTATTATTGGGCATCGGTAGCAACAAGCGTTTGGTTCGCCTAATGGTCAGCAACTACTGTAGCTCATGGACGTCAGCCACTCCCGAGGATACTCCGCAAACTGTAGGAATGCTACATCCACCCTGTGCCTGAAGAGAATGTCATCCAACTCTCTCAAGATTTCGTGCTTGCAAAAAAATTAAATAAGTATTAAAATATCAGAGTTGATTTCTTGTGGAAAACTTCTTACTCAAAATTGATTTTTGTCACCGTGTCCTGAAGCCCACATTGGACTATTTTTAGATATCTATCGTTTTTGAAATACCAGTTTTGTATCAAATGAAAGCTTATTGTTAGAACTACATTTTACCATCAAATATTGGCCGTGAAATACGTATTTTAGTAGATATTTTCTAAAATAAGTGGAAATTAGAACTTTTTAAATAAGTTTGCGTACTTTAAAAGAATTGCACATTGAGAACCTATTGACTGTATAAATCTCCACTTGGTCTCAAATTGAAGCAAATTTACTTTTATTTAAGTAATGTAAAATAATTATACCGGCCAGAACCTTCCTTCATAAAAATTTTGATCAAAATCCGAAAAGAAGTCCGAATTAAATATTTTTTCTACATTTTATGAACCTTATCTACCTAGTCATAGAGTTCAATTTGGTGTCAAAATTTGACGACTACTGGGTCATTTTGACGATTAATGGGACAAAACTGACGGGTACTGGTACAAATCGCTCTTTTTTCATATTGATGGCGTTTTAATATATTTCGTAACTGTTTTGAACTAAAATTTATATTTAAACAAAATCTGAAATAGATTCTTGACCATATCACGCAATACAACTTTCACCATCTTATATACTTTTATCACAGCATCAGTGCAAAGTCAGCCAAGTTCAGAAACTGACGGATACTGGGCCTTCTCCCTTAGTCCTAATCTCTTCATAGTAGCCATGACTTAATTTCTATGATGGAAGCCCTCGCCCTACAGTGGGACAGTATACAGGCTGATACTTAATATACCTTAACATCCATACTAATATTTTAAATGCGAAAGTAACTCTGTCTGTCTGTTACTCTTTCACGCCAAAACTACTCAACGGATTTAAATGAAATTTGGTATACAGATAATCTAGACCCTGAGAAGACCCTGAGAGAAAAATAACATAGGTTATTTTTATTGCGAAAAAGGGGTTGAAAGGGGGGTAAAAAGTTACTTTTCCCCGCGGACGAAGTCGCGGGCGGCTATATTTTAAGACTAGTGGCCCAGTATAAAAAAAAATCTATTCAGTTTATTGCGTTTCACACGACCTAGTGATCTTCAAGAAAAGAACTTATTCCTTCCTTAAGAGCCGGCAACGCATTTGTGATGCCTCAGGTGTTGCCGATGTCCATGGGCGGAGGTGATCACTAACTATCAGGTGAGCCGTCTGCTCGTTTGTCCACTGTAATGTGAAAAAAATATATGTTTTTTCTTATCTTGAGCAGTGCTCATCGTTTTGAAAATCTTGCCACCTTTCCTTAGATCATACCTACTTATATATTGATCCAAGCACCTCTCAATGTATTCGTAGGCACGCTTTGTTAATTTACTACTACTAAGTACACAGTATGACCAATTGGTATCGATTGAACTCCGTTCTAAATGTTTCAATTGACAAATGGAAATCGCGAATATTGACTCCGTGATGCGTAGGACTGCATCAGATAAATTGGAGAAATTGCTGCCGAGTGCAAGTGGCAAGTGTCGTTACGGCCTGAGCTATTTCTAGAACTACCTAAACTACTCCAGAGTTTCTCAAACTATTGGTTTGCGGAACTTATTTTCCAAAAGGGTGCCCCTTTTGGAAAATAAGTCCTAGATGGAATCCTAAAATAAATCAAAATGCATTTCTATAGCTTAAGCAGCAGCAAGCTGATGTTACAATAATCGAATAAAAATATCGAATGTCGATACTAATTTATTGGTTACTAGCGGCCGCCCGCGACTTCGTTGGCGTGGAGAACACTTACCGTTATATTTTGAAAAAATTCATACAATACTCCTACTACTATTATAAAGGTGAAAGTTTGTTTGGATGTATGGAGGTTATTACTCTTTCACGTAAAACTACTGATGGATTTGAATGAAAACCTTTACTGCAATATAGGCTTATACATCAGAATACAACATAGGCTACAATTATTAACATCATATTGTGTGGATTGTCCAAATATGACGGTCCAAGTGTCAAAAATTCACGATCCACGCCGTACGACAAGTCGCGGGCGGCCGCTAGTGTTTTTATAAATTGTAGCCTATGTGTTATTCTGATATACCTACGAGTATAAGATATATTATTGCAAAGTTTCACTAAAATTTTGGGTAGTTTTTGCGTGAAAGAGGAGCAAACATCCATCCATACTTACAAACTTTCAATAGTAGAATCTTTGACAAATCGAATATATTTAAAAGAAAACAAATACCTATTGATTGTCAGTGATGGACGATAGATTTATTAGTATTCGCAAAACCCTAGTGCTCCGAGGAATACACTTTGAGAATAGCTGACTCGGTACTCATACTGCCTCTGAGGCGTAGTGGCTAGTGGGTCGCAGTTTAAAGTGACTGCTACGCTTGGGGTCCCGTATTCGATCTCTTGGTCGGGCTAAATGTACAGTCAGCCAAGAAAGTCTACCACTTTTGACACAAGTTTCTGCGAGATGTAACGATCGCTAAGGTTGACATAACATATGATTTGTTGATGACTAAATAGCATGTACCTTTTTATAAATCCTACCTATCAATACTAAAAGATAGATTTACTCGTATCAATACTATACTCTGATTCATAATCATGTAAAGTAAACTGACAGATGAAAATGACAAGTTTCTATGTATTTTGACATTTTGCATGTGTCAAATTGAGTGATAATGTATGGGGATGACACATTGACATCTGTCAGTTTACTTTACATGATTATGAATCAGAGTATAACAGATAGATTTTTTTACTGACCTACTCTAAAAATATAGTATTAAAACTGTGTCAATATGTTTATCATTTACCTACTTTGAAATATTCCTCATTTGTCATTCAGATTTTACATTTAGCGTCTCTGTGTTCTGTTAATTAGAACTCCTCCAAGAATGCTACTCGTGTCCCAAGCATAGGACTACATCCGAAGTGTATCGATACAGACGCGTCCGCTCTGCCGTGATTCAGTAACCTTCGGATGAAAGCGAAACCGGTGTAGGTCATCGCGCCGCGGGCGCAGCGTCGCGTTCCCTCTCGGGCGAGGCCGCGCGACCTCCTCGCGACTCCTCCGCTCCTGGTACTCGGCCGGTAAAAACTCACTATGTTTTATTGGCTTACTTACCGATACGACCTGCAAACCTTCAAAAAGCGAGCGTATTCCTTCTTAAAAGGTCGGCAGCGCACTTGCGACTCCTCTGGTGTTGCGGGTGTCCATGGGCAAAAAAATACCTTCACTAACTTTGTTTTGACCCGTTTGGGGCACGGGGAAATTAGGGTCGGGCGGCGATTTCGACACCAATATGTTTGTACAGGCAACCACAGGTTAGCTAACCGCAGTGTATGTCGTACTTAAATGATATTGAGCCAAATGTGTTTGATACATCAAGTGAGAATCGTTTGAAGATTATAAAAATACTGATGCAAACATGTGGTTGTCTGTACATCGTATTCTCTGTTATTTTTGTAAATCAGCTTACCTATTCAAAATGCTTATCAAAATGAGTCTTGGTTTCCAATATGCGATTATGTGATAGGGTACCATTTTTTTTTGTTGGTTGCAATCAACCAATTGTGCGCAATAGCTTGCTTGGCTTGGCCATCAAAGTCTTGAAACCTGCCACAACTGAAATAATTTTCTGCACTTGACCACTAAAGTATTATTATTTAGTTGAATACTTTAAATGTAGCTATTTTGTGAAACAGACCCTTACTCTTTTATACGAATTATTTTGACACTCAAGATAAAGGTAGTTTGTATACCTTGTACCTACAATTAGATATGTAAGGAACAATCGGAACTTATAAGCTACTTACTTGTATCTGTTATGTTTAAATCTAAAATCTTTTCCAGTAAATATTGACCCATATTGTACACATTTAAAATCTTGGCTTTTGGCTTACAACAATCTGTCAATTTTCTCCATACGATTTTGACCTTTATAGCATTTGTCATTAAGGCAAAAATCGTAAGAATTCATTCTATCAACTTATTGTCTGTACTATAACGATCATCAGAACAACTATGTGCTAAGTCCTATAAATAGTACCGATAGCCCTAGTAATTAATACTATTGTGCTTACTAGTTGTCGATAAAAGATCTATGCTGCAGATATTATAACTGCAGATACCTACAAGTGAGAGAAGGTACGAATCTTGGTTAATGGTGGGAATCGAACCACAACCTGTCGAGTGGTTGGCAGGTAGGTATTAATATTTATTTATTAGAAGCAATTCGACTATTGTAGGTAATTTCTGACAAACTTCAGTACGCAAGCGAACTGAATAGCGTTGATATCTTTTGGTCGCGCGAGTTACTCCAAACATGTTGATGTACAGTCGCGGCCAAAACATAACAGACTTTGTTAGATTATGTACTCAAATACTATGACAATAATGTGTAATCTTAATCCTAAGATAAAAAGCCTCTACTGTTTTATTGTTAAGAAGATTTGTTTCCCCGAGCAAAAAATAATCAAGTGTATTGTTTAATTTTAATGGCTATAAATAATAATTTGACAACATTAAATTAACCGACCGATCTGATCCGATCGAGACCAATCCGTGTGGAGAACACTGAAGAAGGCATAGGCCTTCTTTTAGCATGATGAAATGAAATACTAACGCACCACAATTTACACCAAGTAAAAAAAACTATGGTGTTTGCTGTCTGTCTGTAGGTACTGTGAATTTGAAAGAACCCGATACAAATAGGAGCGAATCATACGATCGAGAATCGAACCCGGAACCATTTGCGCTCGGCCATCGAAGTCATATCAGAAATTGAAACCTACTAAAAATGTATTCCGTACTCGACCACTAGGATATTTTAAACTATATTGATTCAATACTTACTCTTTTATACTTACTTATCTCAATCGTTAAAGCAAAAGCTGCCGTATAGCTGGCGGCACGAAAGAGTAGCGATGACCGTTATTTTGCGCACTTGTAAAAAAAAAGACTTTCTATTAAAGTTGGTTTCAGCGCACTCAAGGTCATAACTACACTTTCTGGCCGCAGACTATACCTAAGTATTTTTGACAGTCAAGAAAAAGGTAGCTCGTTTATTTATTATTTGCCTTACATTAACGTCGTAAGACCCAAAAGTTACAATTTCCATTGTGTGACCTGCTGTCTGGGCCTTACGATGTTAAATTTAGGGGTGTAGTTCACTGAATTTTAACAGCTTACTTGACATTACTCGTATTACGGATATCAGTCTAAAGTTATTAAGAAACTGTCTTTCAAAAGTCGTTGAACTCCAGCCTAAGGATTTTGTGTCCTATGTAAAAAATAATAAAGGAGAACGGTTTTTCCTGATTGTCAAAATACATACAGTAGTGTCAGCGTTGTGATGCTCGATCTCTTGAACCACGTCCCTGCGTCGCCGCTCATTTATGGTTTGATGGAAGTAATGCGTATGTCGAATTACGAGTTTTTAAAACATTTTATGGGTTTATTGTTAAATTCAAATTGTCGCGCAAATAAAAAACCACATGTAATTCGACATACACATAACATTGAATACAATCAATGTTTATTTGTGTACTAAATAATTGTGACCTCGAAGGGCAAATCACAAAAGTATAATAAAAATATAAATCAGATATTTTTAAAATGTTTTGTTCGAATGCAAGTAACATCACATCAATATCAGCAAAACTGTCGACTTGGAGTCTCGAATCTTTACAATAGTTTTGAAACTTGTCTTTTAGTTTGTTTATGATAAAACTAGGTAGATAAGAGCCATGGGAAAAAATATTACTACACTGCGTTGATGTGACGTTTATCGCATCTACTAGGTACTCTGACAGATCTTCTAGAATGGTCCCAATATAATGCGATCTATCGTTACGATTAATCGTATACGATATCGGTATCGCAGACGACCATCGTAACGATGAATCGTCTTGTGTATGGGACACAAAATGATCAATCATCACGGCCAATCGTTTACGCCGACAATGTAAAGACGGTCCATAGTCCAAAACAAACTCGAGTTAACTTTTGGACTTTGGGTCGTCTTTATATCTGAGACACAAGTGCTATTTTTGCACTACGGGGGGTATTCTGTCCAGGACGACCGTACTGACTGTACATCCATCTATTCTAAAATTGAAATCTGTTTCGAAATTTAATTATTTACCTAGAATAAGTAATGGCACAAACAACCTTACCTTCTTTACATCTGGTAATAACAGACTGCAACAATAAAAAGTTATAATCTAACATTCGCTTTATGCAAAGGATGGGTGTAAATAAAACAAGAATATTTTTCACATTAAATTTATATTAACTCACAGATCTGAAACCAGCACTACTTCTATCGCGTATAAGACGTGGCACCAACATGGTGAACCAAGATACATGTTTTGGACATTATTCAGTAGAATCGTAGAAATTAAACCCAAACTCATTGTCATACCTTTTCCCAATAGTTGTAAACCTTTTCGTTTTCTTCAAATGTCGAATCAAAATTGCTCATTCTAACAAACTTATCCCTCGATTAAGGAAAATGAGTAAGGATTTAATTTCACCGACTGTGTCATACCGAGCACCGACATCGGAGCTTAACGTCTTTTTGTCAAAATTTCTAGTTCCTGTCAACCGTTAGATAAGGGGAAGAAATCTTGACAAACACACAAATATTCGCTTTGCTTAGGAATTACACAATAAAATTCGCTGTGAATTATGCGATTTGTTCATTCACGTAACATCATGAATAACAAATAAGGTCTAAATGTGTTTATGAATAGATAAAAGGCTGTAAATATAAGTATAAATTAACTTTTGTTTTGGTGTAAAAATTGTATAAAATGAACAAATCACAACGCATAGCAGGTGTAAAGATTTCGCCGTAGCGGAGTGACAGATCTGTCGCCTTAAACTAGAATAATCTATGATCAAAACTTATCTTATATAGGGTTGGGAAACGCTCCGAGGAGAACTCGCCTCGTCAAAGGTTGGGTGTCTCACCGGCGTGAGGCGCGGGCTCACTGTAGCGCAGTCGTGGCCGAGGGTGACCCCGCGGAGCGCCTCTCAACGGTACTGGTTTAATTTTGCGCTACGCTTACAGTAAACAAATGTTAACCAACGAAGACAGCACACTCCTCCTCCTGCTACAAGTGTCAACACGATTGGACGAGGGAACATTGTAAAAAAAACAACATCTTATCGTTATTAACTTTTCCGATTTTACTCAACTCAATGTAACAGAAATTATCTGGTAACTGATCATTAAATTAATACATTACACAAATATAATCATCACAAAAATCTTACACTTTTTATCTTATACTTATCAGCTATTGTTATAAACTTGAAATCGCTACGTTAAACTTATTTCAAAATAAGTCTATCGATGAATACGATA
Source organism: Cnaphalocrocis medinalis (assembly GCA_014851415.1). Classification (NCBI taxonomy): domain Eukaryota; kingdom Metazoa; phylum Arthropoda; class Insecta; order Lepidoptera; family Crambidae; genus Cnaphalocrocis; species Cnaphalocrocis medinalis. The sequence goes on along the minus strand of CM026273.1, from coordinate 1,719,023 downwards.
ATAGAATATGGTAAATAACAAATTCATCGTTATTTTATATTTACATTAGTTAATATCTAATTGATACTACTAGTGTGTGCTTTAAACAGTATGAGGAGAGACAACATATGCCCGTATATATTTATTGTATACATAATATAATATATATTTAACGGCGGGCTCGGCGCCGCGGGCTGCGCGTGCGGGGGTATAATAAATAATATAATAGGTACTAATTCTAACACTTTCGTGGAAGGCAATATGAGGTATATTGTTAGTCGATAGTGTATAATGTATAAGGGAAGCCCGCGGCGCCCCCCTCACAACACTAGGATATTCCCTTATACTTGTTACTTGAGGTAGTTAAGTTTCATATATTGTGTCATTGTTACATTATTGCTATGAAGAAAACACTTCTGTTATACAAAATTTTTCTCAACAATATATAACATTTGTATTCTGTATATAAATTTTACAATAAATTTGTACGGATATGAAATGTTCATGAGACGGGCGTGTTCCGACGAACGCAGCCGCGGTACATGATCTGTATACACACGTGTATACATAATAATATACTATGTTATGAATTAAATATGGAGTCCTAAATTATCGTTTTAAACTTATCTTGAACATTTATTCGTATCTACGAGGTAGGCCAATTCGGTCCAAAGATATTATCATAATTATGACTGATATTGCTTTTCATTTATAGAATAATTAATTATTGTATACTAATATGTTTATGTTATATGGATAGAATAATAGCTGATGAGGTAGATCAACATTGTGTTTACTCTATTTGTATAAAAATATTTCTGCAATATAATCAACATTCAAATACAAACATTATCAAAATTAAGTCGATATAATGTTCATATTGCACATTTAATTCAATGATAAACGAATACTCGGTGCTAATTTGCAATCGACCAATGCAATGATATGTATGTGCAGGCGCATCGAAATGTCCGGCTCGGTACAGCCGCGCGCGGCGGTGCCCCGCGGCCCCGGGGGGCCTTGCGAGTGCTCACATACCTACCAGATGTACAAATATTTTGCTGGCGAGAGTACTTACAAACAACACGTACGTATAGTACTTTTTTAAGCGCACACCTGAGTTCGAGCACTGAATCGAGTGCGAATAATAAATAATAACGAGGACAACATTTCGACGCGCCCGCGCACTCGGCCTTGATATGTCCCATCAAACTGCGAAAGTCATCGATTCTCACGTAATATGTACAAAGAGCTTATGTTCCTCTTAATAATTTGTTTAGTAATACATAAATCATTAGTCGTGAATCCTTTTATTTAATACTATACAAAAAACATTTACATTATTATTTTAAATTATTGCTAGAGAATTTCATTATCATTAGGCTAATAAATCATTAAAAATAAATCGTTTCGCAACAGACAGTTGGCGGATTCATTTTGGCAACGTTCAGGAAGACTACTTTCCTACCACTAACGAAACAGGAATGTATAAACTAAATTCGTTCAAATAACACATGGTAACTTAAATTGGACATAAATTATTTTCATCATTTCACGAAATAATTCAGAATTTTTAAACAAAGAAAGTCAACTAGCTTACATTAAAACAAATGTTAACAGACAAAATAATAATAGGAAGCACCGGGAAATTATTAATACGAGTAATAATCAATAGAAGAACTTTATATCTAGAACAAAACTGCTAAGTGTCTACCTAGCATACTCAGGACGCCAGTACTGATGCGGACACGAGTGGAGCGCGCCGCCGCGGCGACGCACCGCGCGGTGCGCATGCGACGCGGCGCGGCGGGCGCGACGCCGGACCAAACCAGTCCGGCACCTAAGTAGAGCCCGTGCGGACTTATCGAAACACGACTAACTACTACTAGGTGATACACTTATAAATTGATCAATATTCCGATCATATTGTACTCTTGGCGATACTATCAATAAATTTGGCATCAAAACGTTTTATATTCTCAGATAAAATTTCTTTTACTGACATCGAACTTTCACTGGCAAAACATTTTAAATCAAAACATTCACTATTCCACAGTACCTACTTAAAATAAATGGCTGGCAATCGAGTCCCTTTTTTATTTACAGAAATTATTCTACTTAAGTATTTTTTGAAATACAAAAAAGTTTTAACGTTAACAATCATAAGAAGAAAAATAGATATTTAACTAAAATAAATCTATGGTCCATAGATTACAATAAAATTAAGATATGTCGGAGAACGTCAGGACGACCACTACACTCGACCTGAAATAATAATATTGCCTGTCTTTACCTAAGATTTTTTTTATAATTCATATGTAAAATTGATATGATTTGATCTAAACAATATCGCAGAATCTACGCGAACGTCATGTAATTACACGTTTAGCGCCCAGACGGCCAGGCATGTAAGTCACCTTGCGTGCGAGCAAGGTTGCGTTCAATGAACAACAAAAACTAGTCGGCGAGCTAGAGACCTACTGGCGGGCTGGTCGCGCTGCAGCCCGCGATATCAAATCTGCGCAACCAAACCAAATGTCTCGGGAATGATTCATTGCACACAGCGACGATCCTTATCATCCACGCCGCGGCCAGATATAATGCAGCGTCATCACCTGTTCGTATGCACCGAAACGGGATCGCAACGCGTTGTCAATTACAATAGAAACAACAAAACACCGATTCAACATTATAGACTACAAATCTAGGTAAAAATTAAAATTTATTGCAATGTTCCTATTCTCGTATTTGAAAATGATATGTGCGCGCGATTGTGTCGTCAGCCAACATTTTAATTAAAAATAACCTGATGCGTGTTTGGCGGTGACGCCGAGGTCGTGGAGGACACCGGCGACGTGGAGTTCGCCGACGACGACCGCGCGTTCTTCTTGTGGATATCAAAGTGCTTGACCATGTGGTCTTTCCTAATAAACCCTTTCCCGCAGTGATCGCACGCGAACGGCTTGCACCCGGTGTGCAGGCACATGTGCCGGCGCAGGTCCGGCTTGTGGTTGAACGACTTGGGGCACTCGTTACATTTGAATGGCTTGTTATCAGTGTGTTTCTGATAGTGGCCCTCGTAGGTAACGTCGTCGGCGAATCGCTTTCCGCACCGATCACATTTGAACGGTTTCGCGCCTGAATGAAAGGTTTTATTGTGCTGTGTGAGATAGCACGCCTTGTTGAAAATTTTATCGCACTCGTAACATTTGTGCACGGTGACCGCCGCCGGCTTCTTGGGCTGGTTCCTCTCGGTGAGCGGCGTGCTCACGGTGGAGGAGACGGCCGGCGAGCCGCGGCTCTCGTTTTCCGCCTTCGCGCTTTCCGGACTCGCCGGGGACTTCATTTGAGTCCCGTAATTTTCTTTGTTCGCGTAATCCATTATATCCTCTATTTTTAAAATCTGAAGCTGGCCGGAGTCGGTCCGTAGGATATCATCTTCGCGTTTTATCGTTTTACCGCCTACTGCATATCCGTATGGGTATACTTTCACGTGTTCCGGACTGTAACTAACCATATTGTCTTTAGTAGCTCGCGGCGAGTAGCTATAATCGTAATCTATGCTTTGTCCGCAAATATCGATATTATTGTATTGCAAAGGAGAGTGTACCGGATCGACAATGATGTACCCCGCGGTCGACTCGTCGGCGATGACTTGACCCCCCACGTTAGGCTGAGTGATGTAGTTAGAAACATAAACGCTGAAGCTCTGCGTCTGCAGCTGGGCGAAGCTGGGCAGGCGTCCACCCGCAGGCTCACTCGACGTTTCCTGTTCCATAACTTCGACTTCTTCTGGTGAAGATTCACCAAAAGTAGCCGGACTGGCTATAGGCAGATTGTTGATAGCCATATCCATAACGTGGGGGGCCATCCCGTTTGGGTAACTCGGTGCTATAGTCTGCTGAAAATTCTGACCCAAATATAATGGGGTGTGCGTGGGGTCCGGAACCGAAGGCGCCAAAGGATCCGTAGACCTCGGGCTGTACGGGTTGACACCCAAATGACTGAACGGAGGCAGCGTGTGCGCCGTAAGAGCCGGCGTACTCTGCGTTAGCGGCGGAGTTGAAATATTGCTGGTTGATACTGATAGCAGGCCCCTCATATGATGATTTTGAGAAACAGAGGGACCTGCTTCCCCGTTTGGGGGATTCCCAGCTGATGATATTGCGACACCTTTTGAGCCCTGTTGACTACTATCGTTCGGATTCCCTATACCTGGCGGCTGGCTACCTATATTAAGTGGATGCGATCCGACTTGATGCTGTAAAGGGTGATTAGCTAAAGGATTATTACTGAAATTATTATCTAAATTACCCTGTTGAAGATGCGTATATGGTGACTTGGACTGCATGGTGGCGACACGGTGCGAGCGGTCGAAAGTCTGCGAGGCGTAGGGCGACTGCAGCGCGGCGTCGTCGACGCTGCGGCCGTCCTCCGAGGGCACCGGGCTCTGCGTGTTGGAGTCGGCCGACTGCTGCTGCGCGCGCTGCAGCGACTCGCGCGTCGGGTGGTGGTGGCTGGAGATCGGCATCGAGGCGGGGTCGGGCTGGCCCGATGACCTCACCGCATTCTTGTGAAGCGTCGTGTTGTAGTGCCTTTTTAAGTGACCCGAACTGGTGAACCATTTATTACAGGCGGTGCAATTGTAAGTTTTTGGTCGTCTAGCTTCATTTGACTTCCAATTAGCCCCTTTGCCACCGATGGAGGGCAAAGTTGATGATGTTGGATTTGCAGGCTGCGTGCTAGTTATTTGCGGTGCCGCTGGAGAGTCGTAGGGCCTATATGGAGGCTTCATATCGGGATTAGATGAAGACAGCCCCGCATAATCACTCAATGGAGGCATTTGTACACCTGGATATATTTTTTGCTCGACGTGCATAAATGGCTTTTGTTCATGATGTCCTGGTAAAAACTTTTCTTGAGCGTAAGCGAATTTTTGATCGGGGTGAAACATTTTTGTATCTGTGGGATAAGGAGTTTTTTGATCTGCAAACATTTTTTGTTCTTTGAATAGTGATACATCGCCATTCATTTGAGGGTTACTGTACAGCTTCTGGGCTTCCCACGGCATCATTGGTACTGTCCTGGTATTAACCTCTCTGCCAGGTTGTGGAGCTTCTTCATATGCAGGGTTCGGCTGGTCGCCTTCGTTGCCCTGATAGACAACTTTTTGTGAATCCAAGTCTAATATATCCGATGATTCTTCATGTTCCTCTTTAACTTTAGCAGTATCATTTGGATAGCCAGAGTTATTGTATTGCTTTCCAGGAAATTGTTGGAATGGTAACGCCGAAGCAGGAGCGGAACTAGCGCCGGCGTGGGCGGAGTTGCAGTGCTCGTTGAGTTGCACCGCGGAGTCGCACACAAAGCCGCACTTGTCGCATTGGTTCGGCGAGGGCGACGGCGTCGGCTGGTTCAGCGGCTGCCCATACAAAGGGCTCGACGATGACACTTGAGAAACACGCTCCTGCATATTGTACGGGTGGAATCGCGTGGGCTTGTGATATTCTTGGCTGTATTGCGATTGTTCCCAATTTATTTGCTCCGAGTGTTGATTTTGGGGAAAACCCGAATGAGAATAATTGTTACCGAACTGCGCGCCCGGTGAGAAGTTGGTCTGGTCAGGGTTCTGGTAGGGCGACGGCGCGCTGTGGTAGCTCTGCGGCGTGGCGGGGTGCGGGAACTGCGCTGAGGTCTCCGGCGTGGCCCGCTGCTGGAACTCGGGGCTGGGCTTGGTAATCATGCTGTCGCTCGAGTCAGCCGGAGCCGACACTGTGGTTTCAACCTTCACTTTTCGCCCCGTTATTATTATCAGTGTCATTTTGTGAGTTTTGCGTTCCCCACTTAACAAACAAGTTTTCTTTATGATATTGTAAATGTACTTCTAAAGAATCAACAGTATCCAGGTATAGATCGCAAACCTTACAATGGTAATCCCTCGACGGTAAGGTCGACGACACGGCGCTGCTGTTAGCCATTTAAATCATCAATCCAAAGGAGAGCACCGTCTCCTCCAACGAAAAAAAAATAATAAAAAAATAACACTTCTCGTGTCGACGTACATGTAGTCCGGAGTTCAGACGCCACAGGTTAGAGTCATGGTCGCGGGTCTGCGTCCTCGCAATCCGACTTATACTACGGTGATGTTTCCGAAGAAAGTTTTTCGCGGCATTTCCGCGGGCGGGCGGGGGCGCGCCACGTGCGCGCGGTAAACACTCCCTACGCGCTGCTCGCACGCCACAACAAACTTGCCGCGACTCCACAACACTCAATGTTCACACAGCTGCACGGCTTGCTTAGTCCTCAAAAACTTTCATACTTGAAGTCCACGAATTTTATTGTCACAGGAAAAAGTCTTACTTGAAATCAGTGTCTTTAAAAACTAAATCACAGAGAAGTTTGCGGCGTTATCAAGTTGGCACTTGTTTGTAAACCCGGCAGCGCGTCGTAGTTTGTAGTGGAGATGGCAGGCTCGGCGCGGACGCGGCGCGGGTCACCCGGGTACGGACGCTGCGACCGTTTACAAGCAACTGACAGCCTTCCCGAAGTCGCCTTCGGGGGCATGACTTCAATAACAATTCGCAACGTCGTCCCCCACCGAGGCGTGCGTGCGAGTGAGAGCGGCGCGCGGTGATGAAGTTATCGCTCCTTCGTCCTTTTGTGCGTCCTTGGTGCGAGCGAGACGGGCGAGCGGAGGGAGGCGGTGGGGCGCGGGCGGCGAGGCTGGTCCTACTCTTTCTCAAAATTGAAATGCCCGGTCGAAATGTCCGGTGATGCTGCGTCCGAGTGGGACAGCGATAGCACCCACCCTTGCGATGCGGGCGGCCAGCCGACTCAGCCCTGCGACGAATTTCTATAAATTTTAAACCTCGTCTTATTTTACTGTGACCGGACCATCCGAAATTGTTATCGACAGTTTCACATCTTTTCACAACAGAGAATCAAACAAATAATCACCTGTTGTGCATCGAATCGTACAGATCGTATTAATTGCTGCTAATAATGCTATTACAAAACAGGAAAATTTCATTCAATCTTGACCTGCCTTGACACTCGGTGATACATAGCCGAACCTCGCCTCGTCATGTAGTATTTACCAAAACAACTTTGTCGTTTGTCTTGAATGCAACCACTTCGACATTCAATGTCAATAACCGACCAACTTACGCCGAAATAATTCTCCCATTTGTGTATGGCTTGAATAAAAAAGCGAATCTAAATGTTTTATGGATTTGAATATTTTTATAATGGATACATAATGTATGTGATTAAATACAACGAGGTATTCTGTTTTAATTAGAAATGTTTGCCGAGTAGGTATATGCATAACAACTAAACAATGAACGGCTTAAATACCACGTGAGGAGTCAAGGTCATGCTAGTGTCACTAGACACGGATCGAGGCTAGTCTAGCAAGTCGTCGATAGCTCGCAAATGAAACTGCGGAAGGAGGCCTGTATGCAGGACATGTAGGAAGGGCCAGCGTGCGCAGGCCTCCAAATTTTGCATCGTCCCTTCCGAGTGACGACGCGGACCGAGCTACGACCGATCGCTTTAATTTTTTCTGAACATCTGACACCGGCCGTGACGAGTTAAATATTTTAAAATTCGAAGTCCACTTAGTCGGTCGAATCTCTCGTCACACGGAAAACTATTTTTGAATATCTGTTGGCGCTGACCGGAGCAAGCCGGACTCCGGTCATGCAAACTATGGGGGGAGTGACCATCGATTTTCTCCGGGGTTCTCCGATCGCTTCCCATAGCGTCCACCTCCCTTATTTTACACTGGTCCACCCTCCCGGGTGTTTATGCTTAGCATTTCAACTATTTCGCTTTAGTTTGCGATTTTAATCTTTAAGGAAGTTATAAAATTGCGATCCTGTTGTGTAATCAAATGTTACATTACATATAGACAGATGATTGGTAATAGTTTTGATAGGTAAAATAATTAATAGTTTTCCTAACAAGTTACTGGAATTCAATATGTATTGAGATACTTATCAATAAAAAAGCAACTCAATAAAAGATGTTTTAATATAATAGTAAGTATGCATCTGTAATACAGAAATAATAATTATGTCCGTATTCTGATATTATTACTTCTCCAAATATTAATATCACTTTGTGCATTTTTCAATAACAGTCACTCATTATTTTTAGTTCCTAGAACAGACTAATCAGTTGGTTATGGTGGGTGTATATTACCCATCATTTTACCCTGACCGGGAAATCAACATGGGCATTTACGACATCGTAGAATTACCCCTTTTTTACCAACTTGCACTATGAAACTTTCATAGGGCGATTTGGAAGAGTAAGAGTGTAATCAAGGTACGTACAGCTACACATCACAGTATACAAAACTGTCCAAATTTTTCAATCAACTTTCATCTTAATGTCATACACATTAGGTTGAATATGTAAATTGATGTGGAAGAGCGGGACTCCTGGCACAGGCGATGCAAGCTTAACAGGAGATCCCAATCATGTGTTGTTAATGTATAAGTGGAGACGAATAAAGAATTTATTATTTATTTATTATTATTTATTTAATATCAATTGAGGAAATTTGACAGATTGTGGTAACCCTGTAAACGCTACCATGAGTTGACATCTAAAACTGACATAACGTAAACTATTACTTTGTCTCTTGCAAATGCATCACAATGAAAGAGACAAAGCGATAGTTTTCGATAGCGAGGAAAGTATTTCAAACTCATGGTAATGCTACCGATGTGTGCCTGACTGTACTTAGGTAGGTATGTTTAACAAAAAAAAATCCACTATTGTATAGTTTCTCAGACTTCTAAATTTAGATATGTATATTAGTTCGATTATTAGTTTTATACATAAAAATAGGTATTTATTTCTTGAGATACTAAATTATTTTAAATAAAAACCCGAAAATTATATAGATTTTTTTTTAACTTACTATTAATTCTAAAATACTTACTGGCTGACAAGCGCAATAGCGCACTGAGTCACAGATTCGATTCCTGCCTTGAACGAACAACGTCTGGGAGCTTCGTGGCTCCCAAACTCTTTCACGCGCGCTGTTTGACTTTGTTTGAATGTGACAGGTAGGTATATTCTTATTCACTATTTGAAAGTTTCGTTATAGACCACCAGAAGCGTTAGCGACCCTTTAAGATCCAAACTATTTTTTTTGAAATTTTATACAAGGGATCACCCCTTGAGAAACCTTTCCAAAATCGGAGTGTTCGCGTAATGAAATTGTCTGAAACATTTTGGTTTTATAGAAAAATAATGAGGATAAGCGAAATATACAAAATTATAATAATATCTATCCCACACTACAATACAATACAATGCTAGGAAATGTATTGTTAAGTAAGACGGGAATTTTGCCAGGGAAGGAAAGAAAGAAAAATAGAAAAAAATCTACATATATTTGGGCACAAAAAATATTTAACACTAGCGGCCGCCCGCGACTTCGTCCGCGTGGAAAAGTAACTTTTTACCCCCCTTTCAACCCCTTACAACCCCCTTTTCGCAATAAAAAGTAGCCTTTGTTCTTTTTCAGGGTCTAGATTATCTGTATACCAAATTTCATTTAAATCCGTTGAGTAGTTTTGGCGTGAAAGAGTAACAGACAGACAGACAGACAGAGTTACTTTCGCATTTATAATATGGATACTATGGATAACTTCCACATTAAAACACGACTTAAAATTATTTGAAATCTTTGTTTAACCCTTCCATGCAATCAAATCGATTTAAGTTATGGTATCTGAAGTTATTATTAGATACTTAATTTAATAATAATATCAAATTACAGCAAAATATTGCAGCCACTAAAATACTAAAACATGATACCTATATACAACTCCAACCTCACAATGGCTTTAACTCAAAACAGACTGCATAAATTCCACAAATGAAGGTCAATCTATAAACACCTCTGTCGTGTGGAAGTAAGGACGAGATTTGCGTGGCGAGAGCAATGCAACTGCATTCACGTTGGGAGATGACCGCCGACAGATGATCTTGTGTTATCGTTTTGGATCATTTCTGTTGGCACAGTTCGAGTTTTGCTAAAGGTCTATGCACTATACCTACATACATACAATGCATAGTGAAAGTGTTAACTCATGAATGGGCCGGCTCGACCGGAGTGATACTACGCCTTCACAGAAGTCCGGAGTGAAGCAGCGGCTGCGCTGTGTTTCGCCGAGTGAGTGAGGGTACCGGAGGCCCAATAGGGAGGAAAGGGGTAAAAGGTTGGCAGCGCACTTGTGACTCTACTGGTATTGCAGCTGTCTATGGCGGCGGCTATAATGTGGTGGTAGATGTTTGCCATACTAAAATCCTTTAGGAAAACTTGTTTGCAATATGAATAGAATATATAATTTGAGTGCTGACAAAAAATCTCACCCTGTATGTTGCAGCAGCTGCGGCGCCTTTCATCTATCAGTCGGAATGTTTTGACCTTCACCTTAAAACTCGATGCAGTCATGCGTCCATCAAACGTGGTACAGTTGGTACCTACAAAAAGTCGTATGCAGGGGCCCTAATGCACAACTAAGCTAAAGACAGTGAGGAATCTCCAAGCGTAAAATTGATTTGCACTAGTTACATACAAAGTCGACATCGAAGTACGGTCAGCCACTCGACAAAATTATGAACCTACTTATTACTTATCATGTAAGCAAATCAGTCAAATTTTGTTTGGTTCATTATCGACTGATTGTTTCAAAATTGACCGACTGATCTTGATGTGGCTGTCTGTCTATAGATACTTACTTGCCAATTTGTAAATACGTACAGATACTTACTTTCTTTAAATGGTCAGGTTCGGCGCGATTATGTACAAATTTGTCATCCTTTTTGTGACAAAAATTTATGATGAGTTTTTCCCACTTATTTAGAATCCAGTTGTAATCGTCGAGATTAATTTAGTATACTTACTTACTGATGAACACTTTACGGCTCCCCAAAATGAAAAAGATGTGTTTTCACTGTAGTAATTATTCTTAAGTAAATTAAATAAAAGTTATCATTTTAATGAACTAAGGGGTTTCTCCAAGACCAGAACACTCGATTTTGTTTACTTTATAATTACAGCGTTGTATAATAGCAAAAAAATGGTTCCAGGTCTTACTTTAGAGTGGTTTGATTGAAAATTAAGCTACTAGTCATTTAATAACTGTCTCGGTTATGCAATCTGCGTTTGGGGTTCCGGGTTGGATCCCTGGAACGGACCAAAACTTTCACCTGATTTTTTCTGTTAATAAATTTTCAGTGTCAGCCTGAAGTTTGATGGCGGTCCTTACAATCACACCAATAAATTTGGCCTCACACTAGGGCAATCCTTATACAATGAAAAGGTACCAGATGACAATAGTTAACTGGGGGCGTCAACTCAAAACACCCAGACCGAAGAAAACTTAGAAAACGTAGGTTCCCAAATGGACTTGACCGGGAATCGAACCCGGGACCTTTCGCGCTTTTAGCGAACACCTTAGCCACTGCGCCATCGAGGCCATCAAATAAAGCAGCCAACTAGCGGCCGACCACGACGTCGCCCTCGTGGAATAGTAACTTTTCACCCCCTTTTTAACCCCTTACAACCCCTTTTGCAATAAAAAGTAGCCTATGTTCTTTCTCAGGGTCTAGACCATTTGTATACCAAATTTCATTTAAATCTGATCAGTAGTTCTGGCGTGAAAGAGTAAGAGATAGACAGAGTTACTTTCGCATTTATCAGAAAGGAAATATTAGTAAGGATAAGGATTAACTTTACTGTAGTGTAGTGCGCTGTGGCGGGTCACATTGAACGTTCTATGAAGGCGCGGGCGCAGCCTCAGGCCTGTAATTATTTGGCGATTACTAATAACAATTTGGCCGTCTGCCTTCTATGCACTAGGTAAACCTATATGCAACTGTGACCCCTAAAACCCGCTTTGTTTTATTTACATTTTTATCTCATTCCTCGCTCGATGGAAACTTTTATAAATTCTTAAGATAATCCTGACACGGTGAGGTTTCAGCAACACTATGTACCGCACTCAGTGACATCATTTAACCTTAATGCTCAGTATCTTAATTATGGATAGCCTTTATGTCTATTAAAATAAAGCTTGAAGATGGCTTTATGTTTAAGCCATAATCCTCAGTAACCTATAGCAATAATGCCCAAACTAAAATGCGAGAATTTATTTCTTACCTACTACGACGATTACAAGACTATTTTATGGCATTGTGCAATATACGTTTTCATTTGAGATTTCAAACATGAGGATTACAGCTTGAAGCACACATTGTCACTACAACGTCTATGAGTACGGCAGTATGTCAATAGATACAGAATAATTGCTGTCTACATCGCGAATTAGAAAACTGAAGTGGCAGTGGGCTGGTCACATTAGCCGCAGAACAGACAACCGTTGGAGCCGTAAAGTCCTTGAGTGTAGACCGCGACTCGGTAAGCGTAGTGTTGGACGGCCTCTGACAAGATGGGATGATGACATTCGAAGGCTGGCTGGTGTGGGCTGGATGAGAGTGGCCGAAAATCAGGAGTCCTCTGTCCAGCAGTGGACGAGTGTGAGTTGCTGATGACGATGATTTAATTTTTACAAAAGCTTTGCTAAAACTTTTTGTTCTAAATAGTTGGTTCATTCTCTTAATTGTCATTACCGTAACAGTCCTCAAATCCACATTATTCTGAAATTGACATCACAATCTTAAAATATACAGTAGACCGCTGATTATCCGATTTTATTGGGATTGGGACCGAGGTCGATTCGAATAATCGAACATGGACTTGCAATACCTAAAGAAAAACAATCTTTCTGTAGGTACTACAAAATTATATCTGAAATAAAGAATATTTAATTTTAATCTTTAATTTGTACTGTCACACATAGAATAAACTAAATTAAGTTTAATAAACAGTCCTACAAAAAAGCTCAATTGAACATTTCAACTCAATCACTTAAAAGCCGCAACCACATTAGAGGCCTTAACTATTACAAAGAATATGAGGAAATAATTGGTTTTAATTAATTTTATATTAGGTACGCTAAACACTGATTCGGATAATTGGCGTTCTTTCTTTTACTTACCTACTTATAGTAATATGTAAAAGTAACTTTTTAACAGACGAAGCCTTTTTATAATCTGTAAATTTTAAGATTCTAATGTCAGGTTGGGAGAAATAATAATATGGATTTGGTGAATGCGTCGGTAATAAAATCTCTATAGTATTATGACTCAGCTAACGCCCCGTTTGTTTAAATACCAGGCCGAAACCTCGAGGTCCTGGGTTCGATTCCTGGGTCTCGAAAAGTGTGTTCCGAATTTTCCTAATAGGTTTGTGATCACCAATCCGCATTAAGCAAGCGTGGTGATTGAATCCAATCCCAATCACTCCCAATCGCTGCTGCGATGACTTTCATATTTTAGATGTTAGAATGGATGGGCACACATTTCACTAGTTTTGGCTCAGCTTTGTCCCTCGGGCTTTAGACAAGGTGACCAACTCTAGCGCGATGTAATCAGCATCCAATGCCATCTGTTGGCAAAACTTGGAAATAGTAGCGATTTCAAGTTCTGAATAACTTATCCATGGATGGACCACTAAGGGCCTCGTTCACCACCTCTGAGTAAGGTGTCAAGTAATTTACTTGTCAATTATAGTGGGTTCGGAGAAAATTTTCCCCGTACCCACTATAATTGGCAAGTAAATTACTTGACACGTTACTCAAAGGTGTTGATAGAGGCCCTTAGTTACATATAGAAACCCAATTTTTTTGACATCGACTGGTTTAGCTGATCGCTCTGAATATCGTAATTACCGTATTTTCTTTTATTATGATTCCCAATAAGCTACTTACTTTACTTTTCTTTAAAAATAGCATCTGTCCTGAAAAACACTTACACAGGTGTACGTACGGGAGTACGGTTACCTAATTTGTAGCAAAATTCGCATCAAGCAAACATTTATTATGAGACGTAAATAAAACATAACACATTTTGTAAAAATTATTTTTATTCACAGATCTGAAACAGCACAGCTCAAAAAACTTACAAAATTCTTCGCTTATGCTTTATTGTAGTTTAATGAATTAGTAGGTATGATTACTTATATTACCTATCAGTTGATACTTATTATGAAGGATTTGCAATATTTATTTATACCTTAGAAAAAAAATATATATCTTAGGATTTAATATGCGTTTTTGTGCAAACACAAAGTATAATTTTATATACTGAAATAATTACTAAGTAAAGTATGTTCCATTAAGACAGAAAATTGTGGCTTGGTAGGTGTCGCTCTAAATTTAATGCTTCGTGTACACTTGCCCGCTTGGCCGTCAATTTTTTTTCTTTGAACTTTGGCTTGAAACGCTACCGCGTGTCTAGCCAAAGACTAGATAAATTGGTGTAGAGATGGTAGGTACTTTTAATTAGACTAAAGCGGCGCGCGTGTATTCCGGTATTATGACATTTTTTCTGTAGTTAAAATATTTTTGTACAGCAATTCTGTATTAGTGAAACATACTTTATTTATGCATGATGGATGGAAGGAAATACATTCGCTTAGCTCGGAGGAGACCAACAATGAATTAGTTTAACGGAAAGGTTATTTTGAAGAATAAACAGTGCGAATGAAAGGGGTTACTTATATCCTGCAGGTGTATAGAAAAGCGCATCCTTGTAACGCAGTATAATGAAAAGAAATAACGCTTCAACGAGTGATGCCCAGCTGTTGACCTTTTAATTATAAACTAAGGATAATCAAAATAGTACGTTAAATTAATAATTAGCACGTTTCACCTTGATCTCCTTGACAAATAAATATGCATAGCAAGAATAAAATTTTCGCCATAGCCGAACAGATCCGTCGCATAATATCTAATTAAGATCAGTACTTATCTAAATTGACACGTGCTGTTTTTACTATCATCGCCACGGTGATAGTAAAATACCATGACATCGCCTTCAAACAACAATACATCTATGTACCAATAATATGATCGACAAAATTACTGAAATTGAATGAAAGAGACATATTACTTTTAGTCAATTATTTATTTTATTTTATATAAAAACATTTAGTACATTTCACACCATGGACATTTGGCATGTTTGACTCACAAAATAAATTAATTGGATTTCATATAACATAGTGACAATTATTATGTATTACAATGTTGATGTACCTACTTAATAGTTTCGTTGGTTGCTTTATATCACTTTACAAATTTTACATAACTGGGCAAAGTGCCTTAGAAAGTGCTATTAAAATATGTTTGTATATTAAATATAACTACTTATTAGCAATTCTTTAATTTATTTATACACTTTATTTCTGAGGTAGATAGTTAATGAAGATTGTAAATTAACAGCGACTGTAATGATGACTTTACAACGCTATATGGAAATACATATTATGTATATGAAACTATAACAAATATAGTTTAATGTTGCAACATGTTTATTGAACAGTAAGTCTAACGTTAACATAATTGAACTTAATATACCAACGTTTAAGAAGAACCAGCCCTTCTGTCGCTATGATATGATAAGGTTGAAATTGAACTCCAAACTTAACTCTATTGGAGATTAATTTTTAAAGCTCCAAAAAATGTACTTGGCATCAGTTCTTTAACGTTAATATACTAAATTATAGCTTCACTGGGTATACAACAAATATTAACACAACGCAACATATTGTTAGATTACAAAAACTATGCACTTTATTAACAAAATGTTTATTTCCTTATTGCACTTTAGTAGATCTTTGATGAACACAAATGGATTTTCGGTACTGTTTTGTAATCATTGTTACGGAAGACTTTGACTTACAACTAAAGGTAAAAAAACATTATAAGTATATTGTTTAAGAAGTAGTAGTAACATTTCATTGGTAACTTTAATTTAACAAATTATTTGTATCACTTAGTTCAACTGGAGCCATGAAAGCTACTAACATTAAAACAATATTTCTACATACTAAACAAAATAGGAAGCACCAGAAATATAACATGAAAGTTACACAGATCATACAACAATCATCAACAGTGATTGATGATTACTTTTGTTTTATTTAGAAAATTCAAATATTTTTAACATTGTCATAAAATCTTACATCTGATCATCTGATGAAATACGTGTAACTTCATTAATAGGAAGACTTTTGTCTCAAGTCATATGCTAATGCTCTAAATATACTAATTATTCATCTTTAGTCCATCGTACTCGAGACCCATTTTTCTTTAAGTGGATTTCGTAGTGTTTGACCATATGGTCTTTCCTAATAAACCCTTTTCCACAGTGGTCGCAGGCGAAGGGCTTGCTCCCGGTGTGCAGGCACATGTGCCGGCGCAGGTCCGTCTTATGATTGAACGACTTGGGGCACTCGTTACATTTAAATGGCTTGTTATCGGTATGTTTCCGACAGTGCCCTTCGTATGAGACGTCGTCGGCGAACCGCTTTCCGCAGCGATCACATTTGAACGGTTTCGCGCCAGAGTGGAAAGTCTTGTTGTGCTGCGTTAGATAACAGGTCTTGTTGAAGACTTTGTCGCACTCGTAGCACTTGTGCACCGTCGCTGCTGCCGGCTTCTTGCTCGGGTTCTTCTCAGTGAGCGGTGTGCTCACCGTCGATGTAATTTCATTCACATTCTCTATTTTTACGCTCTCAGGACTCGATGGACACTTAACTTGCGATACAAAATTCTCTTTGTTTGCGTAATCCATAAAATTGTCTACTTTTAATATTTGAAACTGAGTAGAATCAGTCCGTAAAATATTATCTTCATCTTTCATGGGAGTACTATCTACTACATTACCATAGGGGTATAATTTAATATGGTCCGAAGTGTAACTATCAATACTATCTTTAGTTGCTTGTGATGAGTAACTGTAATTGTCATAATCCATGCTTTGTTCGCTAATATCTATATTATTGTATTGCAAAGGTACACTCTGCACCGGATCGACAATGATGTACCCCCCGCTGGGTTCGTTTGCAATTATTTGACCCCCCACGTTAGGCTCAGTGATATAGTTAGAAACATAAACGCTGAAACTCTGCGTCTGTAACTGGGTAAAGACAGGCAGGCGTCCATTTTGAGACTCATTCGACGTTTCGTGTTCTACGACTGCGACCTCTTCTAATGAAGAATCACCAAAAGTAGCCGGGCTGGCTATAGGTAGGTTGCTGATAGCCATATCCATAACGTGGGGGGACATCCCGTTTGGGTAACTGGTTGTTATAGCCTGCTGAAAATCCTGATTCAAAAATGTTGGATTGTGCAGGGGGTCCAGAGCCGTAGGCACCAACGTGTCTGTAGGTCTGGGGTTGTACGAGTTGACCAAATGACTGAACACAGGCAGCGGGTGGGTTGTGACCGGCATAGTTTGCATGAGTACCGGGGCTGAAGTGTTGTTGGTTGATACTGACAGCAGGCCCCTCATTTGATTTTGTGAGACAGAGGGACCTGCTTCCCCGTTTGGGGGATTCATACTTGATGAAATTATGACACCGTTATGCTGGCTATTATCGTTTGGAATGCTGATGCCTGGAGACTGGCCGCTTATATTAAGAGGATGCGATACAATTTGGTGCTGTAAGGAATGATTAGGTAACGGATTATTGCTAAAGTTATTATCT
Organism: Cnaphalocrocis medinalis; assembly: GCA_014851415.1. Lineage (NCBI taxonomy): Eukaryota > Metazoa > Arthropoda > Insecta > Lepidoptera > Crambidae > Cnaphalocrocis > Cnaphalocrocis medinalis. The sequence goes on along the minus strand of CM026273.1, from coordinate 1,701,403 downwards.
ATATTACCCTGATGCGTAGGTGGATATAGTGGCTTGGACTGCATGTTGGACAGGTGTTGAGGGTGGTCCAGGTTCTGTGGCGCGTAGGGTGAGTGCAGCGCGTTGTCCAGGCCGCGGCCGTTCTCGGCCGGCTGCCGCTGCGCGCTGGCGTTGTCCGGCTGCTGCGCTTGCGCCTGGGTCGTGCTCTCGCTTGGGGTGGTGGTGGCTCGAGATCGGCATCGTAGCGGGATCTGGCTGGCCGGATGATCTCACAGCGTTCTTGTGCAGCGTCGTATTGTAATGCCGTTTTAGATGGCCCGAACTGGTAAACCATTTGTTACATGAGGTGCAGTTATAAGTTTTTGGTCGCCTGGAGTCATTTGACTTCCAATTAGCACTTTTACCACCAATGGACGGCAATGTTGATGATATAGGATTCGTTGACTGAGTGCTTGTAATCTGAGGAACTGCTGAAGAATCGTATGGTCTATAAGGAGGCTTCATATCTAAATTTGATGGCGATTCAGAACAATCAGCCCGCGGAGGCATTTGTGCAACGGGATATGACTTTTGTTCCATATGCATAAATTGATTTTTTTCATGGCCTTGTACGTATACAAAAGTTTGGTTTGGATGAAAATTTATTTTTTGATCCGCAAACATTTTTTTATCTTTTAGTAAGTCGTCTCCATTATTTTGAGAGTTTATGTACATCTCCTGTGTTTCCCACGGGGAAGTTGACATTGGTCTGGTTTTTAATTCTTTTGCTGAATGTGATTCTTCATATGAGGGATTGGGTTGGTAGCTATCAGCTTCACCTTGGAATACAACATTTTGTGAATCCAAATCTAGTATATCAGATGGTTCCTCACGTTCTTCTTTTATTTCGATAGGAGTGTTTATCTCAGAAAACTGTTGGAACGCTAAAGAGGCCGAAACAGGAGGATGGGCGGAGTTGCAGTGCTCGTTGAGTTGCACCGCGGAGTCGCACACAAAGCCGCACTTGTCGCATTGGTTCGGCGAGGGCGACGGCGTCGGCTGGTTCAGCGGCTGCCCATACAAAGGGCTCGACGATGACACTTGTGGCGCCCGCTCTTGCATATTGTACGGGTGGAATCGCCCTGGCTTATGATATTGTTGGTTGAATTGAGATTGCTCCCAGTTGACCTGGTCCATATTGTGACTTTGAGAATAGTTCGACTGAGAATAATTGTTGCCAAATTGTGAAGTGGGCGAAAAGTTGGTTTGATCGGGATTTTGATATGGTGATTGAGCGTTGTGATAGCTCTGCGGCGTCACAGGGTGCGTATACTGTACTGAAGTCTCCGGCGTGCCTCGCTGTTGGAGCTCGGGGCTGGGTTTGGTATTCATACTATCACTGGAGTCGGCCGGGGCGGATACAGTGGTTTCTGATTTCATTTTATTACCATTATTATTTTCAGTGTCATTTTGTGAGTTTTGTGTTCCCCACTTAACAAACAAATTTTCTTTATGGTATTGCAAATGTACCTCTAAAGAATCTGCAGTGTCCAAGTACAGATCGCAAATTTTACAATGATAATCCCTCGACGGTAAAGTTGATGATACGGAGCTGTGGTCGGCCATTTAAATTCAAATTCATAGGAGAGTGCCTCCTGCATACAATGTAAAATGAATAGATAACTTCTCTTTACGTGCAACATGTATTCCGCAGGTCAGGCACAACAGGTTGAAGCCATAGTCGCAGCTTCGTCACTCGTCACATTCGAATGAATACAGCGGAGTTGTTTAATAACAAAGATTTTCGCGGCATTTCCGCGGGCGGGCGGGGGCGCGCCACGTGCGCGCGGTAAACACTCCCTACGCTGCTCGAACGCCACAACAAACTTGTTCACTCAATGTTTCGTTCACTTTAAACTTAGTCCCAGAAAACTTTTATTCACGAGTTCCACGTTAAACTGTCACAGTAAAATTGTTAATAAATGTAGTCTTTAAAAAGCACTGCGGTAGAGTTCGCGTTAGCGCGGCAGGGTGCGTGTGCGCAGGTCACCCCGGTGCGGACGCTGCGGCCGTGTAAAGGCAACTGACAGCCTCCCCGAAGTCGCCTTCGGGGCACAACTTCAATAACAATTCGCAAGCGTCCCACCCATCCGTGCGCTTGAGTGCGAGCGGCGTGCAGTGATCACACAATTGCTAATCCTAACTACCTGCGTCGTGAGTACAGAAGAAAGGTAGAGAAAGATAGATGATAGTGTTCGGAAAAAAAAATTGTGCTGGTCAAGTTAGCTTTGACGATCAATATTTTTTATTGCAGTTGATTGCCTAATGTCGATTAATTTTGTGTATTAAATTAAATAAAAAGTATTCAGAAAGGTAGAAAAATGCTAACCGCTATAGTATACTTATGCGCTAAGCTGTTATTTACACATACCAATACGACACACGACACCTCTCATACTGATCATAGCACATTTATTGATTTTGAACATTGAGCTATTAATAAAATAAGGTTCAAGATTGAAATATTAAGGTTACTTTAGTGTAGTGAGTAGATCGCGTAGTAAGCAATAAATTGTTATTTATGTTTGCGTAATTGGTAACGTTTGGCTGAATATGTTATATCATGTATGGAAATGTGATAATGATTTTTTAAATCAATCAATATATAAACCATCCAAACATAATAGGTAGGTATATTTTATTTGACCACCGAAAACAATAACTGATTGCGGACGCTACAGATTATTGTTGTGCGACTACAACCCGTATGTTACTGCGATGTATGTATGTGTTTTGTGGACTTAGGAGATTTATAAAAGTTTTATATATATTTTTTCATATACTACTCTCAATAAATAGATAGCCACTCATGATCAAAAGATTTATCTCTGCTAATTGATGTAGATTTAGGTGCACCGGTTATTGAGAAATAGTAAGGATAACAAAGATTTTTTTATTTATATAAGATGGGTTTGCACTTGACCTCATCTCACCTGATGGAGAGTGACAATGAGGTCTAAGATGTAGCGTGCATTCCAGAAGAAGCCTATTCACTCTCGACTTAAAGACACCCAAATTGTAGCTCTCTGGAAATACAGAAGCCGGCAAGTTGTTCCATTCCTTAGCAGTTCGTACCAAGAAAGATACGCGTCTGATCACAATTTTGACGAAGCTATCAACAATTCGTTATGAAAAAACCCATGTTTATAAAGTGGACATACACACACAAACATACCTACGCTTGAAAATCTCCCATTCTGAAACAGACTAAAAATACCACATGAAACAAAAACCAACTGAAGTTGCATCAAAAGTTTGCAACAAAAAGTTCTATATCCAATAAGTGTTGATAATTATGTACATACGATTGAGCTAGTCTCTTTGTTAGGATGTGTTTAGTCCACGCGAATAATGGAAGAGGGTACTCCGAACACTCCGATGGCACCTCTCTGATAGCGCGATTTGCTAAGTACTCAAGCGCGTTACCGCCAACTCGTTAACACAATAGAGTTATAGAATAAAACACCAGGATCTATTCCGCGATAACACAGACAAATGTTTTACACCATGTAATCTGTCAGTTAAGACAAAGAATACTTTCATGGAAGTAAGACAAAAATAGATAGGATTACAATGAGGTGAAAAATACAACGTGAGTATTTTTATTATTAGATATTTTAACACTGATGATTCTATACTATCAGTTACAGGGTTTCAACTCAAATAAAAAATATCTAATCTTATTATAATTACAAGTGTTGTGGTAGATCATTTGGTAGTTTTAGACAACATTCTATAAAAATTAAAATTAAAAGAGTAAAACAATAATAATAAAAAAAAGTTCCTCTGTATACAAAATATTATTTTGTATCATGTAATCTTGAAAAATATCTGTAAAAAATTTAAAATAATATTTTTAACAAATTATTATTATTTTTCAATTATAAACACTAATATAATTGACACAACATCATCTTATATATTGACCTGACTTAGTACTAAGTAGTTCAAGCACTTCAAGATATCAGTCAACAGAGGAATCACAAATATAATTTCTTAGTTAAACATTATACTTTGTAACATTTCACGCGTAAAGAGGAAGTTACTGAAGTTGGCGCCAGGCTTATGCGTAACCCTAAAAGACAAAACACTTGCGCAATGAAATCGGCGCCCAGCGCCATCTATCGGACAATATTGGAATTAATATCAAAACATTAATTCCCGAAACGAATTCAGGGCGGGTCACTAGTAAATTAATAATAGTAGGTACACTTTAATCATTTTGACCCATATTCATTTAGGTACCTACTTTATGTAACTTGTTCAAAACTATCTACAAAATGTAGATGCAACGCCGACTGACTTTAGCAACCCTTAGAATCAGGGGAACCGGAAAAAGGGGACTGGATCGTGATTACACGTTTATTTATTTATTTATTAAGGTTCACGTTTAGAATCATTGTTGCAGTTGTGGCTATCCAGTATGAGATACTATTCGAAACGTTATAAAGTTTCCTTGGCAAGTTGTAGAGTAGGAGATGTGCGTTGATTTAATAATATCCTTACTATAGTGGAGTCTGTTTGGTCGGAGTAAGGCTGGCTAGAATAGCCGGGACCCTACAAGGTCGACTCCAAAAATATGTAATATGCTTTAGGACCTTGTCACAATATATATTATAGAAAATAGAAGTCGTTCTACTTCCTTATATGTATTGTGACAAGGTCCTAAAGTGTATACATACATACTTATTTTTGGAGTCAACCATACAATGGACCAAGTAGGAGTCTAAGTGCGGAAAAAGGAGACCTAAAGTGAGACTTACTTACTAGAAAAGACTTACTACAAATATTTTTTATTACCTCTTAATAAATAGTATAAGACAAGGGATAGGTATTTGGAGTGGCGTGCGCGGCGGCGGGTCACATTGAACGGATTCTATGAATGCGCCGGCGCAGCCCCGGGCCTTTAATTATTTGGCGATTACTAATAACAATTTAGTTGTCTACCTTTTTATGCACTATAAAGTGACCCCTAAGCTCACTATTGCTATTTTTATAGGATACCTACTACATCCTTTGATTGATTGTTTTCACTGACTCTCTACATAAACTTTATACTTAGAATAATAACTCTGTTATTATAGTACTGCATCAAATTTGATTTGAAAGAAACGATCTGCAATGTATTAAAAAAAACCATTGCATTGGTCACATGAATACTTATTTGTAAATGTATTTTAATGTAAGGGAATCCTATAAAGAGATAAAAGAGATCTCTGAATAATAAATTACTTAGAACGGCTGGACCGGTTTTAATGATCTTTGATTTTTTTGTAGGGTAATAATTATGGTATAAGCAGTGTTTTTATGTTAGGACAGAGAGGCATTTGATCTCAACCACACCTAATGTTGAGCGTTGTAAAGTAGGAATGCGTGTTCATTGAAGTAACCAGATCATGAATATAGGTTAGATTCCGTGGGAAAGTCACGCTTTGGCAAAGTAAATGAAAATAGAATTTGAGAAAATAAATGAAATAGTAACTACTTAGTTACTTACTTATACTTACCAAACGGAAAAAAATATTAAAATAATGTTAGTTACATTATAAAAATGCTCTTCTACTTTGCGCAAGCTTATTCTATCCTACTTGATCTGTGACTGTGGAATAGCAAAAAAAAACTTACAAAAGTTACAGGTACCTATATTATTATCGATTGCTTAGCAATGTTTTACAATGTTACAAGATAGGTATTGTAATTTTGATATTTGAACAATTCAATATTTATCAAGAAAAGTTTCTAAACCTTCTAAAATCTCGTCAAAAAACCTAACAACAACGAATCACCCCGTAACAACGAAAGATGCAACTTTTATTAGACTACATTAACAATGGCATTTCTCTAACTCAACTAGAGAAGGTGTCCGAATCGTGCGACGTTGTCAAATTTACACCAGTGCAGTGCTAGTGCGCCGAAAAAATGCATCTAGCAACGCCGCATCCACCCTCGCTCTGGACGCACACAGCGACGCCTTCGGTAGGGCTGCCACTGTGAAGTTATGCCTTATAACTGACAACTACCGACATTCAGATACAGCTGCGGAACATTTATTTATATACCTACCATTTATAAACGGACAACTTCTACCACGAGGTTTATGTGTAACCCGAAAAGACGAAAAATGATAGATGGCGCTGAGTCAAATAATAAGCGCCAAAAAATTTGAAGAAATGAGATATAATATAAAATGAATAATTTGCCAATGCAAAAATCTATTTACATTTTTAATTTTATGACTACTTGCCATTATTTGCAACCTATAAGCATGAATTTTAATCTTTGAGTCAAATAGTTGAGTATGTGTGTATTATTAGTGTTTGGATTTGCAAAACTTATAATAACACACACTTACTTGAAAGTTTTTTTGTTAGCTCGTATTGCCCCCACTGCTGGGAAAGGCTGGCTAGCCTCCACTACTGCCTAAAAGTTAAAACGTTACTACTACTTAAAAGTTAGTCTGTATTTTTTCTTGCTTTGCTCACTAACAGTGGACTATTCAGTGAATAGTTTCACAATGTGCATCATAGATCACCAAACCTAGTGGCAGCCCTACCAACAGGTGTAAAACTCCAGTTCACGCACACCGCCTCCCTCAGAAGGATTCTCAGAAACGCTCGACGCACACAGGCGCAATGCGTTCCGTGTAAAACACCACGCACTCGCAAGACGGGATGCGCAGGAGTTCGGCATTGAATAAGTTTCGCGATTTTGACTAAACGGCTTAGGAAATTATGTTTTTGTTAGACTGTTATAAGTAATTATTTATGCAGTCGGTTTTTACATTACGTTATTTTGATAACCTTAGTAGGTATCAACTCGTATTTTTTTTGAATTTTCTTCCTTATAAAATAACGAAAACATTTGGTATGTACTGCTGTAAATTTTTATTTGTTGTGTGTTTTAATCATCCCCTTCTCCCCATACCGTGATTGATAGATACTTAAAAAGCTAATAGTTTCTAGTAAGTAACTTTCCTTATAAGAGTAAGTATCATTAGATGTTGCTTGCTGATTCGATTAACGCAGTGACATTTAAATAAGTCAGTACGAAGTTCCAAAATTAACAATTTAATAAAATTAAATATTTTGTACTGTATGGATATCATTTGTACCTGAAACTGAAATGATCTCACCTCATTACAAATTCATCTTTCTAATTTTTTCATCCTATTCTAAGCCTTATATCACACATTTTTAAGTTTAGAATTCAAGTATAGGTACAGCTAGCCTCAAGTCATACTTTAGGTTACGTGTGTATGAACAATGTACGAATTTAATCATAAATTTACTATCGGTTTGTAAGTAAAACTTCTCAAGCGTTTTGAGTCCACAAAGCAAATTGCGCTTTCAAAGTGGCAAATACACGAACAGAATCTCCGAACAGAACAGACAGTTGCGTTTAATTCCCAGATCGAAATCAGTACAGGACGGCAGGATAGGGGTGCATAGGAATGCAGGGGATAAAAAACGATTTACAGTTATACGGGGTGGCTGCGACCGGTCGGGGCGTCGGGGTGTGTTTTAGAATTTAATATTGGTCAGCGTTGATGCAACGGAATTGGGTTTTCAATGTTGTTGTTTACATATTTTGCTTTACCGTTTTTGTTTAACATGTTTCTAGAATACGAGAATAGTCTAAGTCTCTAGGTACATTGTCTTTGGGAAATAAAAATGCTTCGGTATCTTACTAATATCTTCCAACCAATATTCGGCTACGGCGAACAATCTTAACGATCAGCCACGTACGCAGGACATACTGCTCAAGAGTGTGCGCAAACACAGGTGCACTCTCTATTTCCTTACCCTCTTATTTCGATGGCTGCAGTATGACACGACCGTAGCGAGGTAGAGCGACATTCATATTATATCGACGAAAGTTTGCAGTCTATGTTTGTTACTTCTTTGACACAGAATAGACTTGACTTGAAAAAATGATAAAATTAGCGATGGCAGGGAATATAGGATACCATCGTTTTGCATTTTTTGCATGGTAGGTAAGCTTACTAATAGGTACAATTCAGAAACCGAAATGCCGCCTAGCGCCATCTATTGATGCAGAATGGAACTAATATCTCAAGTGAAGGCGGGCCACTAGTTAGCAAATATACCCAATTATATCTTTTATCATGTTATAAGTAGCATCTTAAGTAGGAACAGTAAGTAACTACAGCTGGCGGCACGAAAGTATGGTGATGACCGTTATTTTGCGCACTTGTAAAAAAGAAGACTTTTAATAAAAATTGGTTTCTGCGCACTCAAGGTCATAACTGCTGTTTCGTGCCGTAGACTAAGTATTACATTTACGCTCGTGGCTGTACATACTGTACAAACCAATTCGCGTATTACTGAAATAATATTGTTTATTGGCTATTGTTTTACGAGTTGTCTCTCGAGTCTGGCGGGTTGTAAACAACCTCCGCGCGGCGACCGCACCCTGCTCCGCAACGACGAGACACATTGCGAAGTACTTCAACGCGGAAGGTCCCGGGTTTGCTTTCCGGTCAAGTCCGAATCCACACCCAACTTAGAATTCGCTGGGAGATACCTCGGCTGTCGACATCTAGTACCTACAGAGAGTTCCTTAGGACATTCAAACTCTTAGGTACCACGTGACTAGGTAATCGGTGTTAAAATAGGAGCATTAATACTTTACTTGGAAGTAGTAAAACTTCTACTAACCAATTTCGAAAATGATCTCTAAACATTACCACGATATTATTCGTGCAAAAAAAATAAAAAACCATTCCGTTCAAAATATTCCAACAATTTTCAAGGGAATATTAATGAGCGGGGATAAGGTTCCGAAACGTTTTACTTTTAAATACGATATGTGTTAAATTTGAACAGATCTCCCAGTGGGTGGCTGGTCATCAATTTGGCGGTGCGGGCGGGGTGCGGGGGGGTGAGCTGAGCCTCGTCTAACCCCTTATTTTACATTTCACACTCCGGGAAAATCGTTAGAGAAATCTGCGTAACGTGCATGTCTCGGACACACGCACACTCGCTCACGCCCCCCTCTATTCTATCGACGAAACTTCAAGAAATGCCCGCTCGCTACGTATTACCTACTCACATATGTAAATAAAAATCATATATTCAATTTCTTCACCTTCATACAAGTTTTACACTTACGTATACAGGTAAGCACTTGTTTCAGTACACGCTTTTAGAGATTCAATTTAACTTCCCGATTAATCCCAGCTGGTCTTCTAGTAATAGATTACAAAAGCAACAGATATTGGATCGTAGATTCTGAGTTAAAAATAAGTGGAGTTAAGTAATTTAAATGGTTATATAACATAGATGTATTTTAATTAGAAAGCGGCAGCGGAGATACGCCGGGCGTGAGGGTAGCGAGGGAGGCGGCGATCTATTGAAAGATGTCGCCGCAGCTCGCAGGGCCCAGCGGAGTGGTCACATACATTATTACCGTACAATGTCACTATGCAAATGTATGTGGGAAGGCTTTGTGTGTACGCACTTACGCATACGGGGTGGGAGTCGCCTCCATAATCCGGGGGCCTCGGCTCTCGCCAAAGATGTACGCATGTGAGTGTAGATACACACGGCACTTTCTCTTGAAGCTCGCCACTGGCTTTTAAAGAGGGTGGCAGGGAGGAGCGGGGCGGCGGGTGAGTTCCGAACGGGTGACCACGGGGAGGTGGGTCCGCGCGGACTTACGAGGCAGCGCCACCTAGCGAGCGCGCGGACAAGCTCAGCACGCCGCACGCAGCACGCGTCACGCAACAGGTCACCACAGCATCCAGCCCGCAGTGACCTATCCTAGCCCGAAAAGAATCTCGTAATTACGCCGCTCTAAAATATAAATGTAAAAGGAAAGGGCTAGCCTGATGAACCAGAGGCAAGGCGCGGCCGGCCGGGGGGGCTCGTTTAATTGAGTGTACTCAGCGCCCTTCGCCAAATGATACTCCTCTGTTCCCGAAATACCTGTAATAGATGTTAATTAGAGCGCCGCTCCGCACGGTGCAAAGAAAAAATAATAATTTGAACAGGTCGTAATTAGAGATGTTTACACAACTGTAAAACAAATATTTTCTTAATTTTAAATATTTTTTCCTCTTTTACCGGCGCAGGGTCGGGTTTAAGCATATTTATTTTCCGCGGGAGTTTCTCGAGGCTACAAAATCTGAAATTACATCTAAAAGACGGTTTCTGCAGTGGGTTTGAGTCGAAGCGGGCGGGCGCTGGGAGTCGGCAGGGTCCGGCGGACGCCGCCAGCGTGCTCGCCCGCGTGCTGTGCCGCACGCCGGCGTGCTGTGCGGCTCGCCCGCGTGCAGCGTGGCGTCACCGTGCATCGATAGCGGCCCCTGGCGGCGAGCCTCGTTGAAATCGAACGCACGTCCGGGCTCCCCCCCTGGGGTGTGTAGTGGACTTTTCGCTCGGCTTGATATATATTTTCCATTCCTCCCGATGTAGGCTCTGCGGCCGTTGGTTCCGGGCCGCGCTCGCATTTACATGCGGAACTCGGACGCCCCCCCGCCCCGGCGGTGCGGTGCCGGCTCTCGTATCAGCATCTCGATCAAACTTAATTAAATTTGTTATCATTTCACATTCATTACGCGCCGCTTGACTTACAGTTAGTTTGCCGTAATGTAAGGAGAGGAGATAGCAACTATTGCAAGGGTGCTGGTTTTATTACTAGGGTAGGTAGGGTGAGAGTGCCCAGTTTGAGACGAATGCTTTAAATATTCGCCGGTCCATCAATAAAAGGAACCCTTACAATCATAGATTATGGAAGCTGTTACGAAGTTTTAGGAAAAAGCTCCTGTGATATAAAATTGAAGGTAACGCAGGGGTTGGTGACAGAGCGCGGCGTCCGCGGAAAGGTCGCAAACCGAGCGAAAGGTTTAGGGTTCCATTCAGATCTCGCCGCTCGCTCGACACTAAAGGAAGAAAGGAAGATTCACAAGTTGTTGCGGGAAAATGCTCCAGTCTCTCATCAGAGACGTAAATGAGAAGACAGTTGGCTTCCAAGTTAATGACTTTTGTAAGAAATCGAAAACTACTCGTTAGTAATTAAAAATTTAGGTACATGTCGACCGAAACACAATTTCTAAATTGAATGATATGATTTTCCAAACGATATTTAGTTGAAAGTTTTGAAACCACTTAAAGGATATTAGAAATTCTCGTATCTCAGCGTGCAGGTACCTAATTCCCGGTAGCGTGTATACCGGGAATTAGGTATAGATAGTAGTCGCTTTGGAGCCCACGGTACTGTCTGACCGTGGTCCGGCTAGTGTTTGAAACGTGTAACCATGATACATTTGGTCTGGTTTCCGCGTAAAGGGTTGCGAAGGTCAGACGGCAGTCACTTTAGAGTAAGTACCAGAATCTTTAAACCCTAAATCATGGTCTAAACGTACATACCCCGGGACGCACCGAAAAATGCATGTTGAGATAAATAGAGATAGATTAAAGGCCCTACCAGTTAAACTTACAAAGAGTTTATTAATTAAATTAATTTATATATTAGTTTTTGTTCTACGAGTAGGTATTGAAACTTGTAATCTTGCACTGTTGGTACTGTTAATATAGAGTTAATAACTTAGACCAACTTGTTTCAACTCAGTTAAAGTGCAATACCTATGTTATATTAAATTACGAGTGCAAATAATCTCCAACCCACGGGCAGGAACGACTAAGACCGGACCAGCCATGTTTACACCGAGTTAGTATTGAACTTGTAGTTACAACTTCAGTAGCGCTACCATGAGTTGGCATCGAAAAGTAACGTAACGTTACTACAGTCGATAGCGAGTAAACGGGCTTCGAATAGATTTCGATTGAACACGTAAACCTGGCTAGCGTTAGCTCGATAGCGAGTGCGTTATTGTTTACGCAGAAAGCTATCGAAAACTATCGCTTTGTCTCTTTCATTGTGATGCATTTGAAAGAGACAGAGCAATAGTTTACGTTATGTCAGTTTTCAATGTCAACTCGTAGCGCTACGTAAACGCTACTCGCTAGCGAATACGTTTCAATTTGACAACTCGATACTACAGATTTTAGTTTCTCAAGTGACCGCTAGAGGCGCTGTACACTTTTTCATACATTTTTTTTACGCAGACGCTAGCGAGTTCTGTCACTGTAAACTCATGGTAGCGCTACAGATTGACTTAGCTAATCTCTCAATTGAATACAAACAGTGCTACACGAAGTAGGCGTTGATAAAAAGCAAGAGTTACTGTACCCAAACAATCAATGGATCGGCAGTTTTTAAAAATAAAAAATTGAGGGTTAGGAAGGGGCAAAAAGTAGCCTATATTACTCTGCATCCCTTCAACTATCTCCACTTGAAAAATCACGTCAATCCGTCGCTCCGTTATGCCGTGAAAGAAAGACAAACATACAGACAGACAGATACACTTTCCCAGTTATAATATTAGTATGGAAGTACGGATATTATAACGGATTTTAATTTCTCCTTGACTGCCTAGGGTTGCCAGGTTTTAAAACCAACTAGCCGGACTATCCAAGCAGTTTAGTCAAACAAAACAAACGGACACTCGTTTAGTTCTAGTTTACAAACGTCAAGTTAAGTATAATGAGGCAAGTTTTTTTTTTATGAAACTACTTATAGGCCAACGCTTGACCACAATCGCCCTTCATAGAAAGTGACGGTGAGGTTAAAGATGACAAGCGTTTGCCTAGAAGATGCCTGTTCACTCTTCCTTAATAAAGATAATACTCGTAATAAAGCCCATAAAAATCCGATCCGGCCATATACGTCTTATATTACCGCACAATTGATAAAAAGCCTGGAGTGTCAGGCTTTATCTGGCCGCTTGGCAAGGCAACCTGCCAGCAGTCCTTCTAGAGTACACAGTTAAAAGTGAAGCAGGGCTGCCTACACAAACTTATTTTTGATAAGTGGTTAGTAGACCTGTCTTGAAGTAAAGAAGGTAATTAATTAGCCACGTTTTCCACTCACGCCTACTACGCTAACTTGATATCTCCCGAGGATAGCCCTTTTTATTACCTACTGAGCTTGATTCTTGCCTAATTGTTCTCGAACATTTTTCCGACTTTGATCGACCAAAAGACGCAATTTATGCAAACAGATAACTTACCTGGAAGAGATCGCTCATAGTGATAAGGCCGCCTTTGTTGTACATTACTCTTGTTATAACTAGTTTTAAGTTTTATACCTCTGTTTTGTGAGCAATAAAAAGCATATTCATTCATTCATTCATTACCTTTGCGGCCTTGGGGCTTGGTTACCTGGGTAGAGCATCGGCATGAACGGGGTCCTCTTAATCGGGGTGATGCCACCAGAAAACCAGCGCAAAGCAACCCTTGTGATTTTTCATCTAGTGAGTGAGAAGGAAGGAAGAAAAATTGGGGGAAAGGCAGCTTAAGAGCGTGCAAGCTGAAAATTCGGGAAATTACGTTTTTGTGAATTTTTCAAAGGTCATATCACGACCATTATACAATATTTTGATTAAATATTATATTTTTCCGGTAGATCAACTCTTTGACCAGTGAGCTGCAGAGAGAAACATTTTTTTATGCGCCCTTTTCTTAGGTAGGTAGGTAGTAGGCTGCTCTCTGACCAAATCAGTAATATGCGGTTGTCAAAAGGTCGTGCGTTTTGACAGAAGTCGAGATGGCAGATTTGGTATGCGCAGCCTTAAAGGTTGGCGGCGCTTTGTTTAGGAAAATACATACGCGATTTTCTTAAAAAAAAAGACATGCAGAATCGAGCAGTGGGATATAGTCTACACCAACCGTTTGACAAGGTTTTTTTTCTTAGGATTTCCTTACTCTACTTATCAAATCGTCCCTTAAAATTTAAGTGAGAGCAGTTTCCCATTAACTGATTCGCATAATTGCAAACAAAGATCAAGGTCCAAGTCTCTTTGGGTTACGGGTTTGTATACAAAACAGGGATGTATGTGAAAGATGTTTACGGAGGTGCGAGAAACGTTTGTCAGTGATGAGTAAGCCAGTGAAATTCATGAAGGTTAGTTATTGTTTAAAAAGTGTTAATCAGACATTTTACGAAATATGAATAAATTAATGATTACAAAAAAAAATCACATCTGTCATTTATCACTGATAAAAATACTTTTTACAAAAAAAAACACATCTGTCATTTATCACTGATAATAATATTTTTAACCATGACAACATTATGGACTAGAGATGTCGATGAATTAAAATGAGAAACACAACAACAAATCGAATCGATTGAATGATCAAAGCGATTGACTTGCATACAATTTTAAAAAAATAAATGAATTGGATAGAGAGCGATGGAGGTTAAGAGGGATTTGTCCAGGAGTGGGATAGTTTAGGCCAAATAAAAAAATAATATGATTTTATACTTAACAATCTGAGCTTGCTACTTTCCCCAGTGCAGCTCGCTCATCTCTCATCTGCGCATCATTTCTTCACCTGACACATCTTCAATTATCATCACATCTTTGGTAGAACGCAGCCTTAATCCAGCGGAATTAGACTTAATCACTTGAACCAGTTTTATATTAAGGGCGGAGAGTAGAAAGCACTTTACTACTAGAATGCTAGTCACGAAATAAATATCTACCTGTTTAACCCAGATCAACTCGATCGAAGGCAAGGTCACTACCGTACTCCATTTTTTTAAATGTTATAGTTGGCAGACGAGCAGACGGATCACCTGATGGTAAGCGATTACCGCCGCACACACAAGTGCGCTACCAACCTTTAACCCCTTTCCCCCCAATTGGGCCGTTTATACCAACTATAACAATATTTATCAACATAATATATTATAACCACGTCACAGCTTTAAAAAAAACTGTGACATATCTCCTCGATTTTCTTTGTTCTATCTACCATTTATTTGTAATTATTTAAACTCGTTTTGTTTCTGGGAAATGTCCGGTGTAACATTCATTTACTTCTGTTAGAGCAATTATCCATATTATTATACAAATAATATTTAAACCCTTTCATTTGGTCTCTATTTATCTTAACGGTTAATTTCGTTTCTACTCTGGGGACCTACGTTTATAACCAAAGCCTAAAACGAACCGGACGTTCGGAATCCGAGTTTCATTCTCTTTCATAAGCGATGTGTCTTACCTTTGTTTGGATGCGACAGGTATATTCTCATTACGGGACTTCGTAACAAGCCACTTTAAAAAAAAAATGCGCCAGACAATCACACCATTCAACCGGGTATCAAACTAGGGCAACCCTGACGATAAATTACTGGGGGCGTCAATCCAAAAGAACCAAGAAAACTTACAAAATGTGTGCGAAATTTACATATTTTCTAATTGAAATTCAATAAAATATCTGAAGAAAAATATTAATAATCATCATAACCATTATTTAATTAACTATGATATTTAATTTAGAACGACAAACTTAAAGATAACAATTACATAATTGAGCTATGGAGCGCAGCATGCTTGGAGTAAGTCTTACAGACCGCATTAAGAATACCACATTGCGCTCCAGAACTCAAATCACGGACGTTACCAAAAGAGCCGCTCAACTGAAGTGGGACTGGGCTGGACACGTCTACCGCATGTCGGACATCTTTTGGGCCAGAATAGCCACAGAGTGGGAACCCAACAATCGACGGCGGCCACGAGGTAGACCGAGGAGGCGATGGCGGGATGAGCTCGACACCTATTGCGCCAACTGGACCGTAGTCGCCCAGGATCGTGAAACGTGGAGGAGGGGTAGGGAGGCCTTTGCCCAGCAGTGGGACACGACGGGCTTTTAATAATAATAATAATAATAATTGGTACCTAAACTAACTAACTAACTAGGTTGGCGCACGGACCCATCGTGAGTCTTGGCCTCCGATAATAAATTGGTACCAAAATTTTGGTTTTGGCAGATAATTTTGAATATATTTGAATTTGACAAAATCATTGGGCATAAATTAAAAACAAAAGTACCTTCCTCAAATCCTATCTTTTCATCATTTCAGCCAATAGACGTCCATTGCTGGACATAGGCCTCCCCAAAGTTCTCCACACAGATCGGTCCTGTGCCACCCGCATCCAAGGAACTCCCGCGACCTTCACCAGATCGTCGGGCCACCTGGTGGGAGGCCTGCCACGGCTGCGGCCTCCTGTACGTGGCCTCCACTCAAGAACCTTTCCACTCCAACGGCCGTCTGTTCTCCTCGCAATGTGCCCTGCCCATTGCCACTTCAGCCACGCAATTCTTTGGGCTATGTCCGTGACCTTAGATCTCCTGCGGATCTCATCATTTCTGACACGATCACGCAAGGAGATTCCTATCCTATCCTTTACTCAAAGAATATCGGTCACAGCAATGAAGTGAGCTGAGAGATCAAAGCGCGCCGTCTACGAGTGGCTACGACACTACGACGCTACGCCACGTCGGCGAGCTCCGTGCGTAGCCCGTACTACAACGAGTCGTAGCGTCGTAGTGGAAAAAATACAGGCTTCTTAATTTTGTAATTTTTTTTGGTTTATTTTGTTAGTAATAATAATATAAAATATGTTATATGTTATTGGTAATATTACTTAGTTATAAATAACATCCAGACAATGTTGATGCCAGTTATAATTTAGTTATAGTTTTAAGTTTTACACCTACCTCTGTTTTGTGTGCAATAAAAAGCATATTAATTCATTCATTCAATTTGTAATTTTTTTCTTTTCTATTTCTGCTTTCTTTCTGGGTCCCGGGTTCGATTCCCGGGTCGAGCAAAAGTATATTTAAAATTTTTGAACCAATCCGCATTAGGCAAGAGTGGTGATTAAGCCTAATCCGATCATAGTTATAATAACTTGATTTCTTTGTCCAGCGGTGGGATAGTATAATACTTTACTTTACTTACCAAAAAAGGTAGTCTGGAAAGTCTCTCAGTGTAACCGTGTCTTACTACGAAAGTTGCAACGAGACAACTTACAGTAAACTTATTCCTTGCAAATTGCAAGGTTGGACCGATTTTATGTGTGCAAACTATTCTATTAAGCGAATTGTTTATACTAATATCTGGCTGGATTTTGAAATAAAAAAACAGGACCAGTACGAGTTGGGTCCGCACGCGAATGCTTCTTTCTATACAGGGTGTAACTGTGGATATTTATAACAAACGGCTCTAACCCCCACTTTGTTTCGCAACTGAGCAAGATTCAGTTGGTCTGGTTCCCTCTGGCAATGGGTGGCAAAGGTCAAATGGCAGTCGCTTCATGCGAATCATGATCTAAGTCTAATTTTGGACGCAACTGGATACACGCGAAGATGAAAGATAGTTGAATACGTTAATGTGAGCCTATCCGTACCTGTTGCCTGATGCCTGTTGTACCTACCTACTTCACAGTTTGTAAGCAACACAAGATAGGTTATTATTCAGAATAATATATATATATTTTTTTTATATGGCCTGTATTGTGTTCATGACACATTTAATTTTGCCAATGTCAAGTGTAGTTTGATAAAGTGTAGTCAACAGTCGAAGTCAGTCGAAGTCACAGTCACTCAATAAAACGCCGGTGTTTAGCGTTTTAATGTCCTAAGGATTCTGTGGAGACTATCAGAATAATATTATACAGTTACCAAAACAATACGTACTTTAATAAATAAATAAATAAGTTGAGATGACATCACATACATTGTCCTGGTTCCAAACTAAGGTTTTCCCTTGTACTATGGAAACCAGAAGCAACGAAGTAACCACACCAAATAACTAGGTAACTAAGTGCTATCACTTTAAAGAATAACTTTCTTAACTTAAAGTTTATTCTCAAAGTTTTCCAAAGATCTACGCAGGTAGTAAAAAGCTAACAGGTGTTATTTTTTCAGTTTCATTTTAATTGTGATTTTTCATCAAGTTTTCTTAGCTTACTTTCAAAGTCTTTGAAAGTTTCCCCCTGGTTGGACTGGAGGTACATACAAGATGTACTTTTTACTTAAAAGAATTCTTATAGAACAATATTATACAGTCTGCCATAATAATATCAAACTGCGATGTTAGGGTTAGAAGGTTCAAAGATAAAAAAAAAACTACTTTTTAACTTTTCTCATGCGTAAATGGTGTTGCCAAACTTCGTTAAAAGTACTGGATTCCTGGAACATCACTTTTGTAGATAAGCGTAGATAAAAATTTAGAACTAAGTACCTTATTAGTAACCGTGAGAGAACCACGCTACAACATGAATGGGCCGGCTCGACCGGAGTGATATCACGGACTCACCGAAGACCGGCGTGAAGCAGTGCCTGCGCTGTGTTTCGCTGAGTGAGTGAGGGACGGAGGCCCAATTCAGGGAAAGGGGTTAAAGGTTGGCAGCGTACTTGTGACTCTACTGGAGTTGCATTTGTCTATGGGCGGCGGTAATCGCTTACTATCAGGTGATCGGTTTGCTCGTCTGCCACCTATCACTTAAAATAGAAGTAGTACCTTAAATCTTTCAATGAAGCATTGTAATTAACATCATTTTTTTTATTAGATTGTAAAAAAATACTGCCACACAATTTACATAAATCGGGTTTGTGAACATCAATCCACACTAGGCAAGCAAGGTGATTAAGCCTAAATTCATCATAGTGGAGGTCTTTGCCCTGTAGTGGGCTAGGGCTAGGCTGGCTATATAGACAAAATTTCTTTTTTTTTGTAAAAAAAATACGTGGCACGCATGTTTTTTTCAAATTCAGCATTTTTATATGAAAATTAGGTCATCAAATTCTTCCTCGCGAATGTTGAAGTCCGGTCCGAGATACCTATACTCGTATGTATGTATACAAATGTTAGTGAAAATAGCCACCCTGGGAAATTATTTCTGCAAGGCTATTTCTTTTGAGATTAGGTTTTACAACAGAGTAGACATCTAATTATTCTGAATTAATATCATTGGTAATGCTGCTAGCATTTTGGGGACACTGCCTCAGGGGTGTTTTGTACCGACTTTGTTTTAACTTTAAGTTTGGCTTTAGGTTTAAGTTATTGTTTTTCTTTTCTTGGGTTTTCCTTCTTTCAAGAAATTAGTATCATATCATTAATTCTGTCTAAACATTAATAAGTAGTTAACGGGGACTGCTACACGGTGCTGGAACGTGCAGAAGTGGATCTGGTGAACTAAGGGTGTACGAGAGAGACGGGGTTAACGGCTTGGAGGAGAAGACCGATAGGTATAATAATATAATATAATTTGTAATTTGTTTTGTGTGAATAATAATAAATAAATAAATACCTATTTATGACAATGCTGAAACAGAATCCATCAAGTTATGATAAGAGGTGACTTTTTATGTAATAGACGGCTCACGAGCACACGGGTCACCTACTGATAAGCGTTTTCCGCCGCCCATGGACACTGCAACGCTTTGCAGTCACAAGTGGCTACCGACCTTTGAAATTCCCGTCCCCGGTTTAGGCCTCTAGTACCCGCACTCACTCAGCGAAATGTAGCGCAGGCGCTGCCTCACACCTGTCTTCTGAGCGGCCGTGATATCACTACGGTCAAGGTGTTAAGTAAAAGAGGAAACAAATTAATCATCAATAAATACTATGTCCATTTATGCGATTGACTTTAGTAGTTGAAGGGCATTAACAAATACTAGGATTTGTGAGATCTTTGGTATGGGAGTTCTCCCATAGCTTTGTCAGTAACGGTCAATCCTCGAACGCTGCACTACAACCATTAACACCAAACTGAAAACTGAAAGCAGACAATTATCTTCGCAAAACGTAAATCAATACAAACGCACCCACCTTACAACATGCGTAAGCAAATTTTGAAGTGTTCGTCCCTCCAAACCTGTTCCATTTCCTATGTCTGCATAATAGATAAACTTGTATACATATATATGGAAATAAGCACTCCACAACCTATAGTATAGGGCCCGATATATAGTTTAAAGGTATACTTATACATTGACTTGACAATACTAGCCTCCCTCATGCCAGGATGTTTTACTTTCTCTGGACGAGGCCCCCTCCGGCGAGTTCGGAACGCCACCCGGTGGGGCCACCCCCCCTGCCCCCCTGCCCCCTACGCATAGTATACACCATACAGAGCGAACTAACTCTGCTACCAACCTCTATAAACTCTCATATGTGTGTTTATATATAGATACTTATTTAAATACGCAATTTCAGTACCCAACTAGAGGTAGGGCCGTGCATAACTTAAAACAATTTGACGCGTAATTTCATTGTGGACTGATTGGATCTAAGTAAGACAATATTAATTGGAGGTTTGCTGTCCTTTCTCATAATCGCAGTGCTGTAATGGGATTCAGGTTCAAGATTTTCATTTTGTTTGATCTGTCTTTCTGATATTTGAGAGTTAGTGAACTAGTTGTTAAGTGTCGACAGTTACTTTGATTTGAGATTGTTCAAAGATTAGTCACTTCATCGTGGAGATCAGATTCTTTATTTTCGAAAATGAGGGTTAAAAGCAAAAATCTTTCGTAGAAAAAGCTTCGGACTGAGGAGTTTTTGCACAATCGTATATATTTGGAAACATATTAGGCGTTTTTAAACATTGTCTTTCAAGCATTCTTCTGAAAAGCATTTCATTCTATGACTTTTGGCAAATCGCATAAAAAAATAACTTTTCATACTTAGTCGGTCACGTGACTTGTTCGTTTTATATTGGGAGTTGAAATAATCGGAAACCATTTTTGACGAATTTCGAAAAGTCATAAAACAAAATATTCTTCAATATGGTTTAAGGGAAGAAGAAGTGGTTTAAGGGATGTAAATTTATGTTACTTTTTGTTTTAAAAATACCTATATTATGGGTATGTATTGTATGTAGTGGATTTATTTCTATTTATTCCATCCAAGACAGGCTTCATTTGAATATAAGCAAGGGACGCAGGGACAATCCGACCTTCAAATCTACAATACATGTATGTAGGTAGTAAGTAGGTATTCAGAGCAAGCTATCTCCACATCACTCACTTTGTCTTAATGTTAAATATAAATACTGGACAATTGGCAAACGAGCCGGTTCGCCCGTGAAGGGTTCCGTAATGAGGAAGTAAGAATTAGTAAGAAAACTGTGGTCTAAAGTTAGTCTTTGTTTAAAATCTGATGCTGTCACTTTTATTTGTTTCATTTGTAAAAGTGACAGTTTCGTTTTTGAACTATGCCTAACATTAGTCTCCATTTCGTAATTAAGGAAGAGTGTTTTAGCCACCGAATGAACTTAATTAGGTATTCACCTAATGCACCGATTACCTACAATGCCTATACCTTCTCACTTACTCATTTTTACCTATTTCAATCACTATAATTTTTGGTCACCGAAAGTGGGCGCCCGCAATAATATTATTATGTGAGTTCGATTTTTTTTGTTTCAATTCCAAATAGACATATTTTCTTTTATTTATATTCGTAAACCATAAGTACTATCACAGGTATCCCTGAATTTATTATTACCTACACGAGTGCCTATAAAAACTTACCTACGGATGTATAGACTGAAGGACATAGGTAGATATGAATAAATACAGGTTGGACCTGTGGACATTTACATCCCTTTAGCCACGTCATTTCCCAATCATTTTGAACCTGTATTATGATAATAAAATTAGAAATTCGCATAAAAAAGTTTCATACAAAATTGGTCACGGTTGCTCATTTTGTATGGGAAGTTGAAAAACTTTATGACAAATTTTCTTTAGCAAATGTTGATCAGAATCAAATGGTTGGTAGAAGACGTAAGTAATAAAAGGGATGTTAATTTTTACAGATATTACCTACAGCTTGTAGACATGAGCCATCTGTAAATCTTCTGTGTTTGGCTATACGCTTGTGGAACCCTAAACGGTGTAGGTACACACCTACCTACGTAGGTAAAGACAGCACGTTCTTCGTCCAGAGCTCACCTTAACGTGAAACACTATTAAGGTGAGAATCGTGTGAAGAATTTTCACAGATCGTAGTAACCAAACGTGTGGCTGTCCTTAGGTACAATTGCCGACCTGTAGAAACTTCTAGCCAGATCTAAGTACTCGCCAAGAATCAACTTTCTGCCCCGGTGGTAGAATCGCATAATATCTGTTTCCGTGTAAATAAGAAACATTAACAATTGTTAAAGGAGTTGTCCCAGAATGTATGGAGTCTGGGCGTGGTATACGTACCCTATACCAAAATATAGAGAATTATATGAAGAATAGTTTTTGACTATCCAATTTCTTTATTGTAGCGTTGTTTTTTGGAAGGAACAATTTATTTTAGCAAAGGATTGCAACACAACAAAATGGTTGTCAATGTTGGTTACCTATTGACTGACATTACGAATTGGATGACGTTTGACGTTTGTCTATCTGTCTGACGTTTGACGGAACAAACCACAGACTAAGAAATGAAAACTATCCAAAAAACCCTAAAAAACCAAACCGTTTAACGTCACATTGACGGACATTGACATTGACAGTTGCTTTTTTTGTCTTTGGTCACCGTCGTCTCACGCGTCTTGTCATTGGTAAACGTTGAAAAATGGTCATCTTTTTTATTTTATAACCACGAAACTGTGCATTATATGGAATTCATTGTATTTTTCTCGAATTAAGCATTTTTTTCTCCGATTTTTAATTTAGCGTACATAGACCCAACCCATAATGGGACAACTCTTTAAGTAAGTAGAGGTATAACTAGTTTAGTCTTTTTATGATTAGGTAATAGATTTGACGAAAAGCCAACAATACTTAGGTACTTTACCCGTAAGCTTTTAGATAGGTATTGTGAGATACTGAGATGCAGTGTGAATTTATAATTATTTTAATTTTGTTGATTAGAGTTGAGCATACGTTTTCTACATTGTTATCTACTTTAAAGCTGATAACGTTTTCTAATGTTGTGATACCGGATTGAACCGTGCTTGCTATCATCACTGCTATAAGTATTCCTATATTTATTTATTTAGTTCACCAACGATTGTCACATTTAAAACACCCACACATAAAATCATAACAAATTTTAGCATTATTTGTTATTTTCTAGAAGACAATAAACTTTTCTGTTGGTACGGGAATCGAATCCGCGACCCTTGCGTCTCAACCGGCGCTCAAACCAGTGAGCTAAACATTATCTGATAGGTATTATTATATTTCATTCCATTTATATCCTAGCTGTGTTATATGTATACCAATTGGGTATTTGACTAAATTTTTTATGTGTTTAATCAAAAGACGCCTCAATTTAAGAAACATCGTTGAAAGAATCACTTATTTCTCATTTGAATTACCTGAGATATATCACAACTTTAAGAGCACATATTTTGGGCAAGCCCAAAAACGCTCTATTCAAATGGCTATTGTATTGTGACGTCACAATGCAAACTCTTGTATGCGCGTCTAGTAAATTTTGTATGGTAGCTATATCAAATGTTTCGTTGAAGTAAATGGTTTTATAATAAAAGTTGGTGGAAAATGAACGGGTAGTTCAATGATATAATTATTATTTTTTAATTTTATACTTAAAAAATGGACTTGCCTATGAAACTTTGAATGCTCACAAAACCAGCTAGACGATATATTTTTAACTGAAAATGTTGGCCATTGGTTGTTATTTACCAATATTTTAATAGAGTATCAATATTTTTTACTAAATCGAGATTAGTCAATTACCCAATTCTGAGAGTGGAGGCCTAACTATTCTGTTGACAAACAAACACAAAACAGAATATAATACGATGTAAAAAGAAAAAAAACAAAAAGCAGATGACTTTTTTTGTCATAGGAGGACCGCCGGGACTTGAACCCGGGCCACCCGCATGTTCCGCGAGTATTCTACCTCTGAACCACAGTCCCCGAAGGAAAGCTGGTAAATTTTCCAGCTTAATTTACAAAACTTATTTCCTTTAGTCTGCTTACTTGTGACTTTAGACACTATACCCCATATTACAAAACATGGTCTAAAGATAGACTTCGTATAAAACTGATGCTGTCACTTTCATTTGTCACGTTTGTTAAAGTGACAGCATCATTTTTATACCATGCCTAACTTTAGTCTCCATCTTCTATCTATATCTATCTATCTTCTATATCTATATTCTACAACTACCTATTTATAAAGAGATAACTTCTATAGACAACGACAAAGCTTATAGGTAAACCGAAAACACGAAACGCTTGCGCGATGTAATTTAGCACAGCGCCATCTATTGGTTCATTTCTGAATTACGGTCCCGAAGCGAAGTGAGGGCGGGCCACTAGTTTTGTAATACGGGGGTTTGTTTCTTGAAACAAATGGTAGTGTGTAACTACTGTTGTCTGTGTGTCGATTGGTGCGTGAATAATGAAGTTATAGGTATTGGTTGCTAGATATTTTGTCACCAACAAAGTTATTTACGTACAGAGACAAAACGATTTTTTATGTGATAGTAGCAGACGAGCGAACGGATCACCTGACAGAAAGCGATTCCCTCCGCCAATAGACACCCGCGGCACCAACGGAGTCACAGTACGTTGCGAACCTTTTAAACCCCTTTTCCTCCGATTGGGCCCTCGATACCCTCACACACTTGGCAAAACAAATCGCAGGCGCTATCTTACGCCTCGCTTCTGTGAGGCCATGGTATCAATCTGGTCGTTCCTTTTATGCCGAAGCGTGAAACTACGGCAAGAAAGTGTAGTTATGACCTTGAGTGCGCAGAAACCAATTTTAATAGAAAGTCTTCTTTTTTTAAAGTGCGCAAAATAACGGTCATCGCTACTCTTTCGTGCCGCCAGCTATAACAAAGAACTATAAATACGATCACTATCTGGACGTGTCCTTAGACACCAATTTGTCGAAGTGTATATGACAGCTATGCTGGGGGTTTTGGATTTTGTTCCCGGGTTGGGTCAATTTTTTTTCTAATCCTTTTTTTTCTATTAAGTGATTCTCAGTGTCAGCCCGGAGTTTTTGAGTTAGCGGTCTTGTAATTATTTTACTGTCTTGTAAATCTTTATCTTCGACAAGGTAGGTAAATTCTATTAAGGATCTTAATAATCTAAAATAGGTACCTCGGTAACCTAGATAAATAGATATTCTTATTGCACAGAAATATAATACATAAGTAAAGCAACAACGTCTAGATGTAAGAGACGAAGGATCTAACGGAATTACAGTTCTTTTTAAATAAGTTTCCTTACAGAGCGCCACCTAGAGGTGATTGTGCGCACTTTCTTTTGGATAGTAAATTAGAACCATAAATTTTGTGGCATGGCTACGGGGTTCATTTATGGTTTTAAAACCCAGTTTATGGTGTAGGTAGAATAAGTAAGGCAAGGGATGAAGAATAGATCATTAGGTTTATTCTAAAACTGTGGCGTCGTTCTACAATAGTTTTAGGTTAATTTGTTCGATCCAAAGGCCCGTAAAGGCTTGGCGACGCTACTGTTTTAGGAAAACCTTGCCGTCTGTAATAGCCACCTTAAGAATACCAAAGTCACTAAAATAGGATACCTACTAATTATGGAGCAATGATGATGTTAGTTCAACAAATATCCGCAGCATGGCGACGCCCAGTTGGTTTAGAAGACAAAATAAGCTCTGAGGCCTGCGGGGCGATGTTTTTGATATCGTCGGCCTCGGGTTATGATCACCAATTTTCATTAGGAATTAAGAAACTACGTCTATCATAATATCTTTTCTTCTTGTATACCTACTAGGTACCTATTTATAAAGAGGTAAATTTAAAAGACAACCACCAAGCTTTAGATATTCCGAAAAGACGAAACGCCTGCACGATGTAATCTACACCTAGCGCCATCTATTAGTTATGTTTGAAACTAATAGAAATACGTAACGAAGTGAGTGCGGGCCATTCGTTTTTTAAATGTTAATGATAAAAACACATTAGGTAGGTATGTTCGTGGTAGGAATGCTGACGTACAATTATGTTGCTTTATTGCACTGCACATTTTTTTTACTAAGCAATACTTAAGGTATGTAAGTACCAAGTAGGGAACGTCAGCTTCATAAAGATATAAGGTGTCAAGGTACAACCTACCGTTGAATATTTATAAAAAATATGTACCTATTTGGTCATCTAAACACATACATAACATAATATAGGAATTGCGTAGTTAAGTTAATATGGACCCTCGTTACAGTTAAAACAAGATGAACATAAAAATTACTTGTGTCCTTTATATCAATTTGACCACTTTCGACACTATTTACGATCTTTATGAAGCTCACTGTACCTGCAGACATAGGTACTTAGTTGACTAAGGTGCACACAGCTATCTCCCCGAATGGCCCCGCAACCGAGGTTCCTACCGGCCAGCTCCGTTGTCCTCTAGGCTACGGCGGATAGTAAAATAGGTAGTAGGTATGCCTTTTGCCGTCCAGTGGTCAACAGATGCATCTCCGGCGGGACTACCCTGACAAGCTAACCGCTATGCGGTAATTTTTTTTGCCCTGCCGAGGGCCGGAAGACCGACCATAGCTGGGTTCCAACTACCCTGGTAGAAAAGCCAGTTGCTCAGTGCCACAGTAGGGTGCCTTTTTGGTCATTGCCAAAGGTAAGTCAAACAAGATACTGAGGTACAATAAAACATCATTAGAGAGAAGAAAGATTTAATAAATAGGTATAATAATTTTAATCTAAAACAGAGTATCAGAACTAGAAGGTCAATTTTAAAGAAAATGAATAGGAATCACAAATTGACTACACAGAACAATAAATTCTTGAGACAAAATGCATTTAGATTTTCCACCGTTACATAAAAAGTATGATCGCAAGCAACAAGGTTTGACTTTCTAAGTATTAACTTGCACTGAAACTTTGAAAAGTGTAACTTTACTCGAAAGATAACTATGGAAGACGCCCCGGGCTTTCCTCGTCCAGTATTCATAGTTCAGGGAATGTTCTGTTTGAGGCCACCTGGATGATCGGTATTCGTTTATTATTATATGTACCTATGTAATATCTAAATAAAGTCAGACTGTTCCTTAGCACGAGGTGCTACAAACGAGTTTCCAAAAACCGTGATTCGTATCTAACAGACGCCTATCTACGTAGGTATATTACAAATATCTATCTAAAGCCTAATATACTTTTCAAAGTTTCAGTACTTCATATCTTTCATAATTTAAACTCTGAGCACACGGCGATCATGCCCTTTTATATAACTCTTTACACATTAATGTTTGAGCCAAACATTCAAATATTAAATTTCAAGAAGTCTCAGTGAGGTGACAATAACCATGGTACAATTCTCAAAGAGCAGGGTGCTATTAAGAATCAAAATCGATCGATAAAAGCTGTGTATCATGCGAAATGAAGACCGCGCACACCGACAAAATGTTCAAATTGAGTCGAATTGATATGTAATACACAACGATTAGTGAAATACACACGAATCAATTAATAATCGGAGTATAATCCGATAGTTGTACCATTCCTAACTTAGGTACTACCACTCTTGTACATTTTGGTCCTTGAAATCAATTTGAGAGCGATGAGTTGCAATACTGAATTTTGAAACACGTTATCTTCGGTCAGAACAATCCTACCAGAAAACTCAAGCCATTATTAATTCCAAGCCTTCGTATTACCTCGCCCCTTATCTCTTTTCTACAATATAAGTTGCTTTATACACACAGGGTGTTCCACTGCGAGCGCTCTATACTTACCTACTGTTATCAAGATAGAGAACTTTACGCTTTGCGCATTTCCTTTTTCCTACTGGTTGTGATGACATCTGCAAAGCGTCATTCACTTTCAGGTGAGCATAACTAGACCTTCCATGTACTTAAATACACCCTAATCCTAGTTTGTACTGCAATCGAGAAACGTCTAGGATGGACCTTTGAAAACTGCCAAAGACTGTTCCATAAAAATCTGTTTATCTCTCTCAGTAAAACACTAGCAATTGAATCCCAATTTAAATTGGTACAGTCAATACAATATTGACGTTAATTGTAAGATTTAAATTGTTAACACTAGATAAAGGATAACTAAATAACTAGCTTTGACATTATGTTCGAACTTAAAATGCTAAACGCTCAGATCTTCTATCAACTAATGTGATGTCTGCCGTACGGTCACCCCGCGGTGCTCGAGGGTCACTCGCCGCCTGGGGCTGCGGGCGAAGGCCCAGGGTGACCTCTAGATGCCGCACTCACATCTCGAGTCTATAGCACCCTGTGTATTTCAGGTAACATACTCTCTAAGATACCTTTACGTATCAAATAATTATATGCTAAACAGTTAGTTATTCATACTTACAAAATGAAAAGTAATTATATAGATTTATTATCTAACAATCCTTTAATCTCATAGGACATTTTATGCACCATAGATTATATTCAGTGATGATATTAAATAGTGTCGAGTATAAATAAAGGAAGGCATTGTAAGCATAATGTGAAAAGAGAGAAACCTATCTAACTAGGTGTTAGAGGGAAACGGTGACCGTAGGGTACTTTGATAGATAAATATAAATAGTAAATACGAACCGCCCATTGAGTCGCCAATGTTAAAACCAGAAGCGATATAGTTCCATAATGTATGTAAAAATTAGCACCCATGTAATGCTAGCAATAAACTAGTATGGTGCAACTAACTCTTCTAGGTTTAACCAACGAACTTTAATACATAATGGATTATTGTATTAATTGTAAAGGCCAAAATTACAATCATAGTTTAGTCGTCTACTGCTTATAATACTGGAAGACCGTAAATAAATCAATCAGCCATGTGATGACTAAGAACGGTATCTAGGGTACCGGGAAACAGCGCTCAAAACGAACTACCGACGCAACAGGCGCCACCTAGCGACATGCTCGGGTGATATACTCGTGATACATTATTCAGAAGTAAATACGTTATTGTTATAATTGGAAAGCGTATGGTTACGGGGGCCTCCTCAAATAAGTAGCAAGTAATGTACGTATGAAATTCAGGAGACTAATACATAAACAGGGAAAGCTAACTGGACCACTTTTGTTCCACAATTATTAGCAATCACAAGTTATTCAATAGTGTCTACTATTGTCTGTCTGGAATAATTCAAATTGTAGAATGAGTTGTCCAAAACAGAGCGATGTTGGTAGCGTGCTCTTATTTTTTGTTATTTATTAGAGCAACGTACTAAGCGTAAAAGAAATTAGAAAGTGCGTAGGCTGGCCCGCCTAGCCTTGGGGGCGGGGCGTCCGCGAGCGACGTTGCCGCTCCGAGCGTGCGCACGCGCTCACATCTACACAATACTCTTACAGTTCGCGTTTTTTCCGTTCGCAAGTGTAACCACGTGCTGCCACCCTAGCATGTCGCGATGCGCCACCAATTCTACGGCTACCAGCGAATACTTATAAAACTAATGTCGACACTTATTATACAATTCAAAACATGTACCTAACCGTGTAATATTTACATACAAAATATTATAGTCTCAATTAAATAATAACACATAGGAAGTACTGCATTAATTATTGCTTCAGTCAGACTTGTCTAGTATAACACAGATAATAGTGAACACAATCAACTAAACACTCGATCCCGCAAAGAATACCAATATACATTCACTCGTTTGAATTGTATATTAAGCTTAGCTAATCACCCGACACCACTATAACCCTTGAAAGCAGTAGATATCAGGATAGCAATAATCGTACGCATTTCCGATTATAGAATCAACTGCACATGACAACTCATAAGAAATGCTTTATAATTTGGTATGAACGTTGGTACGTTCGCCCCGGTCTACGGTTGGTCTGTTCGTTCATGCGGCGACGCGTCGCGGCGGGCCACGGACCGGCACACAAACATTTACATCTAATTACTAAAGTTTAAATAGGCAATCGTGTTCCGCAGGAGACTTAAGTCAAAGACAAAATTACGATATACGTAAAGGACAGACATGGAAATATAACATTTACTATCGAATAAACGACAAATATTCGTAAAATTTGACGAACACCTAACCATCTGTACATAAATTTAAAATGATATATTAAAAATATTGATCTCTTTCACAATTCAACATCAAGATTTTAGAAATGTATTATTGCAGAGTTCCGCGGCGCGGGCGTCGGCAGTTGTCCGAACCTCGCGGCTGCGGCGCGTGCGCACTGCTGCGCCACGCATTTAGAATATTTACGATCTAATTGTCAGCCGAGTAGGCGTGTATTCCCAGTGGTCCAATTATACTTGTCTCATGAAGATACTGCTAGGATTTTCTTCCAGAAACTCCGGGGAATCGCGGCCGAGTAGCCAGGTGTCGATAAGGCAGTGTTTACAACAGACATGTGCAATACTACGATGACTGTGCATATAGGCTTATCATTGTGTGACTTTATGAGTTTTTAATGGAACAGGGAAGAAAATCTCAGCAGGCCCCTTCCTGTCGAGAGACAATAGTGGGAATACACGATGAAGCAGCGGCCGAGCTCCGCCCCGTCAGCCAAGTCTATAAGACTCGCCAATCTACTTGTACTTACACGGCACATATTATAATCGATAAAAACACTTGATATTATAACATTTAGAAACTTTGAATGGTTACTACGAACACATAGATATTATACAGTAATGTGTGAGGACGATGATTGCAACTTGTACTTAGAAAGAAGATTATCAATATCCAATCAATTCCACAATAAAGACCATAAAATGTTAGTTAAACACCGAAGCATACATTAAACACGTTAATAACGAAATTGTGCGAAAAATAAATAATTGTGCATTTGATTCGATATCCGTGGAGGCAACTAGCCAGCTAATAGAGAAGCGAAATAAAATGTCAATAGATTATAAAGTAATTTATAATACAAATTAAAAATGAGAATTCATTCAAAATACATCAATAAAAAGCCATAAAAATAAATCTAAACATGAGTAACAAAATTAAAGCGTGCATCAAATATTCGTGTTAGTCAAAAAAGCTTAGTGAAAACAATTTAATCCACAGAGAGAGTTAGTAGTAGACGGCCAGCACGGGTGTCCGAGACCGGAGGTGCGAGCCGGGCCGGCGTGCTCCGGAACGACGATCCCTCAAATCGAATCAATACATAGATAAATACACGTATATTCGATGGCATAACTTCTAAGACGTACACGGACGAAATATTATCTTTAACGATGTCTACGGGAACACCGCGCTGATACTCGTCCTTTACAATGCTATAATTGGTTTAGTACGCGTTACTTTAATAAACTACACACGTGAAATTGTATAATGTCTTAAACCATGCTATTTGTACGATTTAACTCGTCGTGCGAAAACATACAAGCAGTGATATGTGTTCAATGCAACGTTTCAAATGAAACCAGTATACCGTACGTGTCCCATTAACTGCTAACATAAATTGAAGCAATATTAACTAACATAACTTAAATAGGTATATTTAGTATTGTAAGTCGGCTTATTTTTACAGTCGATAACTACCAGTTAGCTTATAACAATGTTTTCTAAAAAATGTAAAAGTATGCGCAAAAACTGTCTGTTTGGCGGCTGTTAAAGACGCGTAAACTGACTCGTGGACTAATTTATTAGTTTCAGGCTGCGAAACTCATCATAAGATGAACGGATAAATAGATTAGCAAGATATTATCCGCCTAATCTACCGATTTGCGATCTTGAACCTTATGGTATAAACGTCAATTTCAAAATCTATTGAGGATATGTGTGATTTGTGGAATTCTGTTGTGCAGATGCTGGGGTAGCATGTACACTGCATTGCGATGCTCATGATTGTCTTTCTCGCACGAGAGTGTATGGACTCTGAACATGAATGCTTGATGCATATTTTCCTGCTTGATTAAATAATTTTGCATTGTTAGGAGTCATTTTAGACTTAACTAGCTCTAATTTTACAATGAACAATCATGTATGTACTTAATTATATTCCGTGTCAATAATTTAGTCTTCTTATCGTTGATAAAGATGATTAACATTTAATCTCGTAGTACGATTGATCTCATTAAATCTCATGATTCCTTTAGGTATAATAATAGTATCCTAATGATCGCAACTGTCCTCAAGCAGTCATATATTGTAAACTATGCAAAAACAAAGTCAATACTACTGTCATAATGTTACATAATACACTAACCATACGAAAAGATCCATAAAAATTATTACAAACAACGAAATATTTGAATAATAATACTTAGGCTGACTTCAGGACTATTCTTTTTTTATCATTTTTATAATCGTTAAAAACTAAAACCTTAATAATATCAGCTACGCGAATAGATCAGCATATGTTTATATAATTAAAATTGATTGTATATAATCATTTATTAATAATGTTTCAATCGTTTGATGCGTTATTTCTTCATATTGTGCAATGTACGGCTATCCTTTCAATGCTAGCGCCTGCTTATAACATGTAAACTATTATAAATTAAATACAAAATGTATATCATAAGATAAGGCATTTCCAAGTCCAATCTGTTTGGTTATAATAAATAACATAGTAAATAAATTACTATTAAAAATATTTTGTCCTATTTCCTTTGGTGGAACTAGCACTGAGAAGAAAGCTTTGTAGCCCAGTATTTATAATTACTGCCATCTGTTATTTTCTTCGAGCAACATAAGCGCAATGCCCAGGCACTTTTTTATCGGTAATCCAGGTGTCGTGCTTTAAGCCACACTTCGCGTGATATGCGTGATTACGGCCCGGATAACGGAGCATTGTCCATAGGGCCGCACCCACTGATGTCTTTTTATACAATGTTAGCAGTAAATAAAAAGGTCCTTGAACGACACTGCGCATATGGTGTGGTTAAACATCCCTATGGAAGCGAATGTCTCAAGCTAAAGCGTCTTTGTCTACCAGGTTAGGCTATAATTATATTTATAATAGGTATACATAATAGGAATAACAATAATTTCAATATAAGATCTATGGTTGCAGTACGAGATATCTTGTATCATAAGTCTAGACAACCCTATTCAAACGAGTAATCTCAAAATCTCATATTACAGCCACGTGATGACGTGATGTGTCGTGGAATATTTACGGATGGAAATATAATCGACCTTATTACAGGCGAATTAGGATTATACTTCAACGGCTGAGCGCGCAGAGATGCATGACTCTCGGTGTGATGTCTTTAGTCCCACCGGACTGAAACGTTTAACGTATCTAGAACTAGACCCGTTATGGGAAACAGATTATACTTATCGAATTCAAATCGATCCTGTAGACTGGCTGTTAATTTAATCGTTTACGGCAATTAATCAAGTTAAATCTATCATAAGGACTCTTAGCAGAATCGAGAAGCTTTTATTTATTCTTGTACGATTTCAACGAATTGAATTATTGCAATGTTTCTTTTGTTTTAAAATATCGGCCTTCTAAAAAGTAGTGTACCTTGTTTCCTAGTTTACCGATCATCAACAAATGTAAATAAAAATTATAATAACAATTTTGAGGGAATAATCATCACGGCAAGAAGTCCACAATGTGTCGTAACAAAGCCGCAATATGACCCATAAGTACAATCTACGCTGTTTTTTACAATTAAATTGAAAAGAAGTTTGCATATCGACAGCCAAGCAACAGGATTATTTATCAGTAGAGAATTCTCGTGTAAAACGCTTACGCCGCGCACTAGCTCTTACAAGCATGGTTATAAGGGTGATATTTTACAATAATTATAATATAATATGTGGGGGTAAAGACCAAAAGGTAGTGGCTTCGGTCGTTAGTATTTGAGATATCACTGTGACTGGGGGTCGCACTGGAGCAGCCGCACGATGGACGGGTCGCTCTTGGCCCCCTCTATGAACTCCTCCAGGGAGAGTTTCCCGTCTTTGTTTCTGTCCATCTGTCGGAATATTTTGTCGGTGCGCTTCTCCGGCGTGGACTCGTCCTCGGGCATCTTCATCACGGAACCCACCATTTTGTATATAGCCTGAAAAGTGACAGGGAGATATTTGAATATGAGAAACAATTGAACGGAAATAGTTGAGAAGAAGAAACCGTTAAAACGTATTCTGTTGATATTAAAGTCACATACGTATACTTAAGTTGGGTGACGATAGAACTACTCGATTTACATTGGTTGAGAATCGGATCAAGAAATTAGACCGATTTTAGTAATTCGACGTGTGGTTATATTGTTGAAATCGGTTAGGTAGGTAACTATGGACCATCATGAATCTACGTATCAATATGATTTCTGCAAAGCGTTCCCAGACTCCAGAGGGCCTAATTTGAGGTGGACGTTACGTCCGAATCGGAGTTCTCCTCTCGTTCACACGCGCTGTGCGCGCTTTTGTTTGAATGTGACAGGTATATTCTCATTCGTTACGGGACGTCTTCGTTATAAGCCACCAGTTACGCAAGTGGACTCGTGACTAAGACCCCTCTAGTTCCCCTGTCCACTTAGGTGATAAAATGACGGGATCATGGTTTCCTTCGATGACCCATAAAATACATATTGTTTTTTTTTACATTATAGCGGACCAACAAGCAGACGGCTCACCTGATGGTTAGAGATCACCGTCACCCATGGACATATGAAACAGCTGAGGCATCACAAATGCGTTGCCGGCTTTTAAGAAAGGAATTAGCCCTTTTCTTGAAGATCACTACGTGGTATCTGTTCGGAAACACCATTGTTGGCAGCTGGTTCCACTGTTTCACTGTTCTAGGTAAAAATATAAAAACAATTTGAATGGCAACATACAGTGACGATCTCCAACATCTCTTGCCGCGAGATGTACCCGTTGCCGTCGAGGTCGTACATGGAGAAGGCCCACTTCAGCTTCTGCTCGAGCTTGCCGCGAGAGGTCACGCTCAGCGCGCACAGGAACTCTCGGAAATCTATCGTCCCGTCGCCGTTCGCGTCGAAAGTCCGGAATACGTGCTCCGCAAACTGGAAACCATACATAGTGCTTATTAGTTCCTGGGGTTTGCGCTAGATGCCGCTGGCCGGGTAGTGAAGTTGGGCCTTATGGGGGGCGGGAAAGTTTGTGCCAACTAATTATGAAGTTACGCATGTTGAAAAAATGTGTAGGTAGAAATCCTTGGAATCTCAATCAATTAAAATTTATGATAAGTTTGACTAAAGAAGATTAGGAAAAGCAGGTTTAAGACCAAATTTTATACAAAATGTATTATGTTAAGCATAAAGCTTTAGGTTTACGTACCTTACTTGCATCTCCGTATGGGAAGAAATTACCGTAAATTTTCTTAAATTCTTCTACGGATAAGTGACCACTGGGACAATCTTTTAGAAACCCTTTGTACCATTCTTGTATTTCAGCATCTGTTTCATGAAAAATAACAATTAATATTTGTTTGAAAGAACACTGAAATGTCAATCAAAATTAATGCATAGGTACTATTTAATTTTCGTAAAGTTGTTAAAATATTTCGCGAATAAAGGAGGTAAAAAGACTTAATTTATATAATTATTTTTGGCACAGGTTTTACCTGAAAATTCTGTGTTCTGCTTCAGATCTTCTAAGACCTCAGGCTTTAGTTTGCTATTTTGTTTACCCATTTTTGTAGTCTGCTTAGAATGTGATATAGGACGTTTAATACTTTACACAACCTGTACTTTTCTAGTTAGTCAGATCTTGTGCCCTAAAACATATACATTTTAAGCGAAACACGTAACACCTGAAAATTAAGATTAATATACATATTATTTAAAAGATGGTACTAACGTATTAAAATCGAAAACATATACCTTTTTTGTTTACTTTCCAAGCATTTTACGTCCGTAACATTCGACCAGAAATTAAGTAAACTTAAAATTTTTAAAAAATATTCTTATTGAAATAAAATATGGAGCAGCCACTAACGAAATTATACACTATTTTTTTCTGTCATTTTACATGA
This sequence comes from Cnaphalocrocis medinalis, assembly GCA_014851415.1. Lineage (NCBI taxonomy): Eukaryota > Metazoa > Arthropoda > Insecta > Lepidoptera > Crambidae > Cnaphalocrocis > Cnaphalocrocis medinalis. The sequence continues at coordinate 1,665,637 of CM026273.1, read as the reverse complement.
ATAGAAAAAAGTGTATATTTATATATATTTTGAAATATATGATGGGGTTAGTGTTAATAGGTAAGTTGTAGGTATAGTATGAACAACAGCACGATGAATTTGTACTGCAAAGTCTCAGATATAAATTGTATGAATGTTGTACAAGCTCGCATACATATCAATTCCCCGACCGAAATGACGACAATATCAATGTATTTCGACCGGTGACGTGCTCTTGACCATACTGTGCCTAGTTCGTATGACTGATATCAAAGTCTATATAAGAACTGTGGTTGATACCAATAGGATGTATACAAAGCGTGATAGATTCTGGATATAAAAACCAGAACAATAAAGTATATCAACTTATAAGTGTTACTATTCGTTTTGAATGCGACGACAAAAACGGAATGTGATTTAAATATTCCGCAAAAACAATATCATCCCAAAATCATGAAAATATATTAAACTATCACACTTTGTATGGGTATTGTGTATGGCTGTCACTATTTGTTCTATATTTTCAGCGTGTTTATTTATTTGTGATGTAATAACCTCACAGATTTGAAGTTACAACTTTGTCAAGACCAGTCGTTTTTTATGATAAGAGCAACGTAAGAGCTATTAAATTAAAATATAAATAAGTAACTTACGAGAAAAATTTCATTGTTTAATGATTCCATCATTATCTTATTATGGTGTTATATTTTATTTGATATAATATGAATGCCTATCAATATTTTTAAATCATTTAGTCAAAAGGTTACGTTTAAAGATTACATTTATAATTATGTTTATTTTCCATACCGCACTACTGGGAACACACGGACTAGGGACTCGTCATGAACGGTTGACAGTATTGAGGGATCAGCTAGTTTATTTTGAAAATTCTATGGCCACTTAGTGCATTTAATGTAGCTAAATTCACATCTTAAAACATAACTAGTCTATTACATTTACTAAAGAAATAAATAATACACAGTGTCATAAATGAATTTGTGCTTGATGCTTACTATGTATTACAATTAGTATTATGCATTACCTACACAACTAACACAAATTTGATCAAATATGGATTTTAATGTAACATCAAAGTTAATATTTAATACAACTACGAAATTGAACTTGCGAACTGGCGCTTGGTTGTAATGAGAGGAGCTCTCATTAAAATCGGCATTTTTTTTAAACAGAGACTGAACCGCGGGCAATTTGAGGCTATTAGAAAAAAGCGAACATTTGATTAATAGTTAAAGGTTCAATTCACTTTTTCAAAGAGAAATGCGCTTACGTGGATATTTATATTCGAGTACTCTGTTTAAAAAAGAGACCTAAAATAGATGTTGGCCACACTGCGACATCAGAACATGTCAAGGATGCTCGTCGGGTAGATGTTACCTGACCACCGTCACATAACTTTCAGTCACCGCTTTAGGCACTGCACATCAGTAATAGGAAGAAACGTGTATCTCAATTTACCACTTGCTATGATAGTTTTTGTTACTTTAGTATGTTTTAATCATGTTTTGTGACTTTTTATTGTAACAGAAAACTAAGCCATTATTTAGAAATTTGTGCAATGGCAAAGTGTTGTAGATATAATAATAGTTTTACAAGGTCCGTCATACAACGAGCCTTCATACAATTTCGAACCACACTTTTATTAAATAATCTGAAATAAGAATAAACTGAGTTACCGGTTTATTCCTCTAGCAAAGAGTAGCACCCTGCGGGGACGTTGGGGAAAGTAATGAGAGATGCGATAACACTAATGTGTTACATATTAGAAAAGTGCGAACGACGGCACTGAGGAATTAACGCCGCAGGGTGCCCAAAATCCGAACGAACTACTTTAAACATTAACTTTGATGCTCCTTTACAAGTCTATACTAAAAATACTACTCTGTCAATAATACAATATGTACTGCATTTTAAAGAAAAAATATTAGGCGCTTACACGACTCGGTTCCAGCCAAATGTTTCAATACTTCGTGATCGCTCGTCTCGTCAATGTACTTACGTTTTCAGAATAAGCACTTCAATTACATAGAACCCGAATAATGTCTTTTTCTAATATTTACAATTTAAAATAAACTTCACAAGTAAAGGTTTTGTCGTCGTCACTAACTTATTAATAAATAGGAACCACTGGTGCCTAAATAATAAATGCCGGTAAACTTGCAAATACTTACCTGTGAGTGCATTGACGAGGCATACGAAATCTAATAATGTCTATGACCACAAATGCAATCTTGTGCACGTGGTACATTACCCCGCTTCACCCACATCAAATTTACTTATATAATTAGGTATATCATAGTAAAATATCTTAATAATTATATTGACAGAGTAATAAAAACATCCAATAGGCTTACAATTCAATAAGATTGATATTTGAGACCAAGAAGAATAAGTTCATAAAAGGGCGTGACCAAGAAATAGAAAATAATCACAGATCACAAGTCACTATCCTGGTAACTTTTACATTAAAACCGTCAAACTTCAGTAAACATTGTTTGATCAAGCGACATAAAGTATTTTCACATAATATGCGTGTAGCCAGATGTTGACAATATTTTATTTAAGTAATTTTACAATAAAAGCACATGGCACATTTATAAACATAATACTTAAGCATACAAAACATGGCAACATTTTCACATTCATTTACTCATACCGCTACAGAATTGAGATTGTAAGATTAATAAAAAGAGATATTTGTTTAGTTTGGTGCTGCGTGTGTGCGTTATAAGTAGTTTGGAAAGGAAGTTAAGTCTCTAGCTGTGTGTAGCGAGATTGAGTAGAAGTTTGGGAAATGAGTTAAGTACACCTACTGATAGCGACTCCCGTGTAGCCCCGATTACAATAACAACTGAGACATAGGCCTGGGTCGCGTACTAACCAATGTTAAAACAAATTATGAAAATTAATTGACTGAAAATTTTGAAATCTAATTTCTCATTTATTGAGATATGTATATTCCCTTGAAACTTATATTAGTTGTAAATATTCCATTATGTAAGTATACTTACTGCAATCACAATCACCGTATAACAGTTCCTAATGACGCGCGTATTATGTCATTTTCATGAAGTTAAAATAACATCTAGTTTAGTTGAATTAAAAATTCCAATTTTGTGATATGTCACACAACACCCTGTCTACGAGAACTACCTTCAGGTCCAAGATGAGTATTATTGATCCCTCTTCCCTACTTGTATAAAATTCAGTCGTTTTCATTCATTTTCTATATTTAATATGTCGCTATTTGTTTCTCATTCTCGTTAAGAGTTTGTTGAAAATTATTTGTTTTTCTTGTTAAATTTGTTCAGAGAAAATGTGAAAATAATAAACTTTGTAAAGAATCTGACCTCATTCACTCCGAGAGCAATCACGGCAAAAATGAGAAAATTATAAAAAAGCCATAAACTAATATTCAGAAAACACGAGACATCCATGAATCAAATGACAACTCATAAAGCGATACGATAAATTATGCATTACAAAAATACTTAATTACATTCTATTCATTAGTGTACTCATTATGTGGAATGTACATATTCAATAATTCATTAAGTAAAGGGTTAGTTTTCAGTGCATTATGCTTATACTATATTCAAATGTCTATAATTTTCGACAAATGTTAAAATTCTTAATACTTTAAATAATGCAGTTCATTAAGACATCATAAAATGAAATCAGGGGATTTAAAAGTTGCTATTGACAAAACATTTGCGTTTTTGCCAATACAAAGTGGTGTACGCATCGAAATATTATTTTTAATGCTTGGGCCGATGATCAGATTGAATCAAGCTATTCAATTATTTTTTTTAATACAGCGCGCATTCAAATGGGCTGATGGTATTGTATTCATAACTTTACTAACATAATATTCGTATGAATTAATTTTATTTCGCGACCCCTTTTTTGTTGCCATAAGGAAATAAAAAAATACACAAAATAAGCAACGATCGTAACAATATTTAAATACTAAAAGCTAATATACAAACTAAAAAAGGTGACTAGGGCACACTAATATTATTTGGTACCTACTATAAATAATAATTGCATAATGACTCGGGTCGAATTTGGCATACTGTGAGTTTAAGAGAGTTTGCAAACTTAATTAATTTTGCAAGAAGCTCAAAATATAAATGAATAGAAACGATGATCAGTAAACTATTTACAGAGAACTAGAAGGCACAGTAGTGGGGAAATGATGTGAACACCTAGAATACTTCAGCGTATGTATAGAATACATGATATCGTTTATTACTAGAATTGAAACCCCAAGTATCTATTTTTAATAGCCCTAAATTGTATAAAGAGAAAAACTCATTTTTATTTAAAGCTCGGAAAAGATGAAGGGATAAGAAGCTCATAGAGGAGTTGGTTTCGAACCGACTTAGAAAATGTTGAAGATCCCTGACGAATGAACCACAAACGGAGAACATCAATATACATAAACAATACAAACTTTGTTACTCATGTAAAATGTTACGGTTACTTCAATAAAACTTACATAAATCGTCTTGACAGAACTGGCCAGATTGAGTGTGCATCTACGGTAGGTGTGCGTTGCAGACTTTACGAGCCGCGGGCGTTTAAGCAGTCGAGTCGCAATCTGACCGATTCTGTTCATACACCGCTACACTAATAGTTACCTTAATAGTAAAATATTTAAGATTGACATTAGTTTATACTGTGCAGTTATTCATCCTTCGAATGGGCGTAAGACTGAACCAGATAGATCGAATACATCGGGGTTACCTATTTCTTATATCATCTAAAGGTGAATGGTTCGGACATATACGTACTTATACGATTAGCAAAGTGGACATTCCGACAACGACAGAAACTTTATAATTCGACGTAGGTAATATACTCGTAATTATCATTCTAAATTTTAATATGTATAAGAATTTAATATGGACAATTTTTAATACTCAATGGTTCATTGATTGCAAATTCAATGGGTTATAAATACTTTTTGTAATTCGAGGAAAATTCGTCACAGAAAGCGTGGTGGGCCGCTGGGAGCAGGGCGCGGGGCGCGATCTGTCCTCAAGATACCGCCGGAGCAAGCACAAATTGAACGTCTCAATCAGGCCTTCTTTATCGATCCGTCTGTTTTTAGAGCAACAATTTCGGTCGGAAAGCGCATAGCGTAGATCAAACATCATGCAGATGCAATCAATCGATTCGAGTTGTGCGTTTACTCTGGCAGCTACGCGATTAGCGGAGACCGCACACCTGCGACACGCCGAATTAGCTGACACTGCCAGGAAACCTCGTTAGCATGCAGCCTTCGAGTGATGCAAGCAGGCGAATAATAAAACGCGGCCGTCTTAAAACGTGCGGGGAGATATTTCCGCGAAGTTATTTCATATACCCAAGAGGCTCACGAGGATGCGTGAAATTACACTTATTACAGTGCAAGATCTGGGTGGCGAAATAACTTCATAAAAGGCGCGAGTTAACATCATAACATGAAACGTTGGGTACTTTTGAACGAGGTTCTCCCGGATTAAGCCGCTAGTTTGTTATTAAGTGAGCAGAAAATTTTAATTCGACCCGCAATGTGTGTAGTTCTCATCATACCGTAGTTTGCATGTTTATGTTTGCAAGTTTGTTTACGTACACACGCGTGTGTACTTGTCGAGAGCGGTTCGCGCGCCGGGTAAACACAGAACGAATCATTACGGGCGTCCTCGGCTGCAGCCGCGCACATGCATCGCTAGTGAGCCGCAGGGAAGCATAAGAAGTCGCATTAGCACGGCTGTGGCGTGTGACCTACCGGAGTCGACACGACACCACTTTAAACTACACATCTCATTCACGTACCAATAGTAAGATATTAAAAAATGTAAAACACTACGTGGTTTTAAAATTTATCCAAGATAATATATAAAAATTTGGAATCGGACACTACCGCAGTTAATAAAAGCCCGTCGTTTGTCGGAGTGTATTCTTTAAAAATATTTATATTATATTTGTTCACGACAAGAAATCCGAGCGAGCGTTTTCAACCTACGGGAGATCAGGTAAAATTTGAATAAGGGGAGTACAAATAGACGTTTGGTCTGAGTACGTCGGGGGATCGCAGCAGGGAGCTGCCGTGCGGGGAGGACGCCGCCGGTAGCCGTGTACACTGAGAGGGCGGGGTAGAGACTGGGTCGCGCACGGGCTTAGGGCGCGAGCATTTTGGACAGCTCCTCGTCCTGGAGGCAGCCCTTCAGGAACTCATCCTGCGTGAGCTGACCATCGTTGTTTTCATCCATCTTCGCGAATATATTCTTGGCACGCTCCTCGGCGGAATCCGCTGGCCTGTTACTTGAGCACGCGCCAAGCATGTCGTAGATAGCCTGCAATCGGACATTTTGAAATATGGAGTTACAAATAACAAAACAAATTTTATTTTATACAAAATTCGAAACGGAACGATAGAGGGAGTCTGAGAATAGAATGAAGTGCCTCTAAAATGTTATTTAAGTGTATTTTGCAAAGAAACCGCGCGGAAGAAATCTCGTTGCGCGACAAACTTCATTAAAAGCTTAAAAGCTGTTAGCATAGCGTCGAGCGTTAAACGGATCTTTGGGTTTATAGTGAAAACATCGACAAGTTTTAAATTCACAGCATTTTAAAATAGGCTGCAGAATTGTGAGCTATCGAATCACATGTTCGAGTAGATTTAGGAACATTGCCTAAGTTTAGCGGGGAATCTGCCGCGGCGCAGTAATTGAGACGTGCCTAGTCTGCTGATAAGTTGATACGCGCAGATTCCTAGCCGAGTGGCGTTGGGAGCACGATGAGATGAAGCGGTGATCGTATCGCGGCTCGCGGATTACTCGAACGCGACTAGGTTCCGCGCGCGGCTTCCTCCGAGTTATCTACTGTCAGCGGGGATCTGTGCACTATCACTATCGAATATACGAGTAGGTAGTACAACAGTCCACGATTAAAATGATACTGACGTAAATAATACATACTTTTTTTTATTGTTTGCGCGAGAGACACTTTAAAACCCTTAATCAACTCAAATGAAATCAAAAATATTAAATAAATGTTACTTGGAGCTACGGAACCCTTCATGGGCTAGACCGACTCGCACTTGTGCGCTGGCAACAATTTTTCTCTTTCCTCCCAAATTCGATGATAACTGATGTTTAATTTAAATAGAAACTACTTACTAAAAAGGAACAGAAAACAAGCAACTAACCTGGACGATCTTTGTCATCTCCTGGATATCAATGACCCCATTGCCGTCCACGTCATACATACGGAAAGCCCACTTGAGCTTCTCCTCGGGAGTGCCACTCGATGTCACGTGAATCGCCTGCAGAAATTCCTATAACAAACACATTCAACTCGATACACGGTAAGACTTCCCACATGAGCAAACAGGATGGAACAAGGAAGTCACTTGTCCAACAAACTCAGCATAAACTGCAAATGTTAACAATATCAATAGAACTGATTCAACCCAAGTCAAACTCGCAAGTGGCAGTACAGTATGAATTCGCCAAGCGTTAATTCAGTTAGAGACACGTGAACGCCAGCTTTGTAAGTCGCAGAATGCATAGTATACGTACGGGATGTTTTGTTACCTTAAAATCTATGTATCCATTCTTGTCCATGTCGAAAGTGCGAAAGACGTGGTCGCAGAATTCGACTGCGTTGCCCGAAGGGAAAAACATCTTATACATGTCGACGAATTTCGCTGGTGTTAGTCTCCCGTTGGGGCAGTCTTGCTGGAATTGTAAAAGGAATATGCACAACTAGACTCGCACACGAATAACGCTAATAAATTACACAGAGATAAAAACAAAATAAATGTGGCAACTCTAATAAATTTTATAACTTCAAAAAAGCAGAAGACAAATTATAGATCGTTAGGAATGGTCTGGACTGTTGTATATTTTCAGTTGAGTCTTAAAAATGACGAGTATCAATCAAAACACGCACTGACCTTGAACCCCTTGTACCATTCTTTGATGGTAGTCTCGTCGTATGACGTGTGGGTTTTGAGGAAGTCCATATCCTCCTTGGTGAGTTTGTCTTTACTGACGAAGCAGCCCATTGTGACTTCTGCAACAATAGAAACTTTCAATTAGAACATTTTCCACATTTACCAGATTATGGGAACCATCGAGATCATTCTAGATTAATCTAGTAGCTTAATTTAGCACTTTTAAATCATACACCGTAATTTTTCAATTGCTCCAAGCTTCAACTAATTAAGCTTTTTAATTTGAGCCCAAAATTTGAATTGAATTTAGCATGAATATAAATGGTCAAACCAATTTATCCCCTAAATTTATTTCATTCATTACATATGTATAAAGAGCAAATTTTAAATTTCTGGATCCATCGCTCGTAGAGTATTGTTTAGAAATGTAATAGCGATTCGGTGAAATGTTGGAACTGTTGGAATTTATGGCTCAATGCACATTGGTATCTCATTACTGGTGCATTTGAACCAACCCGATGACTATCGGGCGGGATTCATTGGGTAACAACAATAGCTTTATGAACAAACGTAATTCCGAAATTGTGGAAATTGTGTTGTTTCATTTCAGATACGTCGTTAAATAATAAATCTCTCCTGATATATCTAGGTTCTAGTTGTAATGTTTCGGTGTAGATGTAATGTAATGTGTATTATTTTACTATTGCAACAGCGATATTTGTGTGCCTTCAGTGTGATAGTCGCTTTTGCAAATACTATAATAGAAAGTAACAAATCTCTCTTTCAACGTCCATATTCTAACGTTTTTTACAAGAAAATTAGTTACACAGTAGTTTTTGCAACCCACCCCTTGCCTGTTACCAGTAAATAACGGCATTTCTGCTATATTAACACATACTACCCACTCAATTATAGCGGCACGCGTGTGAGATCGCTGAAACGTACGCGTTAGGGTATTGAATGTAACGTACCGTATAATTTATCATATTTTTAAGCCTGGGATAATATGACGCTTCCTCATATTATCCCAAATGGAAGTTAAACATTGATACAGTTATATCAATCAAACCGTGATGACGTGCGTTCCGCTGTTTTATGGATTCACTGGCGGCTTCATTTATCGTAGAAAAAGATACGAGTAGGGATGCGGACACGACGAAAATTTCAACACTTGAATGCATTTAACGATTTGCCATGAAGACTGACCGATACAGGCTTATCATGACGATAATCTCACTGATGGACGTGTCGGAAGACGAATTAGAAATTTATTGACAGGATAAAGCGATTTGAAGGAGGCTAACGGTTCTACATTGGCTGATTTTGTCGACTTGTGTTCTCCGAATGAGTAATCACGAATTCGTTACACGGCCGCCCACGCAATCCAATATAGTCATCAGAGTGTTTGCCTGAAATATAATGGGACCCCGTTTCCTATTTTAACCTGACTGCCAAAGAAAGGAGGCTGACTTATTTGAACTATTAACGTATACTCGTAAGTGAAATCCAGGCTCATCACTAGCCACGCTTCTTCTGACGAAGGCGTCGACTGGTGTATCTTTTATTCATATCCTCGTAGTTAACGCGTGGGACGTCTAAACTAGCTTCCTCGAAATGTGTGAGCCGGTGGAAGTGTTAGGTCACTGCGCATTGATATCCTATTATATTTGCTGAATGAGCTGCGAACAGTCCCGGCGGATAGCTATTACTTTTGCACATACTATGCTGTTTATCTCTCAATCCTCCACTCTCGGCATAGTATTCAAGGTAATTGATTGGAAACAATGCCGTAGGTATATCAGTCGGAACATAACTTTCATTTCTAACGGATGTATCTTTTGTTTCAATATATACTCGGGGAAATCTCCTGATAGGAAAATGACTAACAAAACAGTAGGAAGGCCCTGGATAAATAAAACACATCGCATCTCATCTTAGGGTGTAATTCCAGTTTGCGTCCAAAGCTATTGTGTGCCTATCCTTAGTTAGACCATGTATAGACTATGAAATGAGGGAAAATGATGATGATGACGACGAGGACGATGATGATGATGAGGAGGAGAAGGATTTGAATGACACAAGCACACCACAGTAACACTTATAATGAAAGCCTTAGATACTATAATACAGAGTAATTTGGCACGGGAGGGCTACTCTTTACAACAACTGACTGATAACTATTTCAGACATTTCTTATATAGGGTTATAGTTTCATAAAGAACACTAGAATTTAAACTTAATCAGTGGCCAAAAAGGTTGCAACGATGTAGGTCGTCAACACTATGATTCAGGTTTTGGAGAGTTTATCTGGCCTTAAAATGGGAACCAGATCAATGTACCATGCTCACACGTTTCATAAATTATTCGAAACGTGCAGGTTTCTTCACGATCTTTTCCCTTACCCCCAAGCGAGTAGAAATATAGATTGAATAAGAAATGTTGATAATTATTATTATAAAAGAGTAACTACTGACTTTTAGATTACAAAATTTGACATTCATAAAAGTTCTGTAATGGACTTAAACTGAATAAGGAATTTTTGATTTTGATTAAAAACATATTTAGTAATTGGACCATACCAAAGTCCTGTAATGCAGATATAAGACTTAGCGGTAGCAATGTACCGACGATTTAAATCCCATAGATAAGGAAGGATATAGTAAGGAAGGTTTCAATTTAAGAAATAAAATCAAAGGAGACCAGCGTTTGATAGTTCGCTGGAACGAGAAAGTTATATTGGTAACTTTCTCTGGAGCGCGGAACTTGAAGGCACCATACACCCCTCCTTTGCATTGCGATTCCATCTTTTGCATTCTTGAGTAGACGCAGTAATTTTCACTAATATCTTATTTTATCTATCCGCTCGCCTTCTTACTCAAACTAGTAAACAATAGTAAATATTGGCAACGATTGTTACCAAAAGCGATCAACCGGTTATAGGACGATAATGATGTGGTTGAATGGATGAATGCAAATTTTGTATTACGAAATGTCAAAAATAATGTCACGCCTATTTTGACAAGAGTCACGAATATACTCACTACATCCACGGCTACATCCTGGAATTTCTGAGACTTTAGTTATTGATTTAACTATGAAATAGAGAAAAACAATAATTAATTCTCATAATAACCTTGTAACTATAAAAATATCAAATATGAAAAAAATCAAGTTCTTAAATACTTCATTCAGCGCATGTATTTTTTAATGTGATAGACGAGCAAAAGAATCACCTGATGGTAATGGAAAGCGATTGCCGCCGCCCACGCCCACACACACCCGTAACACCAGTGGAGTCAGAAGTCAATTTGTCCCTTTCTTCGCAATTGGATTGCATTCTAAGAGATCTCTTCAACGTGGTTCTAACAGTCCGGTAACATTTGCACAAGAAACTCAACCAATTTACTCTGTGACCTTCGCACACCAAAAATATGATGCAAATAACGAAGAATCGAATGGAAACAAAATCGATAACCTTTATTTAGCTTATCTACAACGGGCGTTAACAGGTCCGAAGAGGTATTTATAAATCTTTAGGGTTCCGGACGTCGACAGGAACAATTGAACCCCATCGGAAGAGCACTCGTGCGTCAGCCTGTCTGGCCATAAGTTATGCTCCAAGGGCCGATTGAAATATGTCATGCCGAGCAAAATACAAAGGCTTTTTATGGACATCTCACTTGTATTAGATTTTATATAATCGGACTAGTGGCTCGCCTTCACTTCGCTTCATACAGTTAGTCGCTGGGCGTCGATTACATCGCGCTTGTGTTTCGTGTTTTCGGTTTACCTATAAGCCTTGTCGTTCTTAATAGAAGTTACCTCTATATAAATAGTATAGAAGATACTCCTATTTATACTGCAAAAATTAGTGGAGAAATTAAGCAAAATTTTAACATGAACAGATTTATTGACTTACTAGCTTCGTACGCGTGGAGTTAATTATTGACACTTACCGTCATATTTTGGACAATCCACACAATATATTTTTATAAATTGTAGCCTATGTGTTATTCTGATGTATATAAGCTATATTGTGATAAAGTTACATTCAAATCCATTCAGTAGTTTTTACGTGAAAGAGTAACAAACATCCATACATCCATACTTACACACTTTCGCCTTTATAATAGTAGTAGGATGGAGGTAACTAAAAAGTAAAATGTCGGCTAAGTGAAAATTTCGGCGACCGTCGCTTACCAACAGATGTCTTAATTGTTCGTGTTTTCCCTTTCTTGGCCTATTAAACCCAAAATAAATTAATAAATTGCTTCATAATTTATTTTCTTGACCCGTTTATTCTTGGTAATGTGTTTATGAACAGGCGTAATAGCGAGGGGTCGGCACTGTAAAGCAAGTGTAGGAGCTGCCGCCCCCTAAACCTATAAGTGCCGCCCTTTCACCCCAGGATGAAGCCCAGATTTTGCTGCTGACTATGCTACTACCAGTGTCATAATTGCCGTCGTTTCCATCCTCGTTTTCTTCCTGAAAACTGCAGCTTGGGGTAGGGCATAACCACTACACTATGATGATGTTCGCTAGGTCGTGGTTTTGACTCCCGGATCGGACTAAAATTACATATTTATAAAGTCCCCTGGAGTCTGTAAGTTTGGCGTGTGCATGTTAAGCCGTTGGTCCTACGCGCGATGCCCTCCCGGTCGTATCACTCTGATATCCCTTCGAATTATGAGGATTTAAGAACAGAGAGTGCGTGCACTATTATTTGCGCATTCACTTGTATTTGGTAAGACGATATGAATGTAGTGTAGTAACTTTACAATGTTGGCATTAGTTTTAATATAATTGATTCTATAAGAAACTACATCAACTTCCGCTCATTTCTGCAAAATTCAAATAACACGCAAACTGAACTGAACCATCCCGGTTTTTGAATAAACCGTACGAGTATATTTGCTCCGCCATATTGCATCGACAAAATGTTGACTGCGTTATTTAAATTTCGCAGAAGGTAATGGATTTTTTAAACTTTTTGCACAGCTATTTTCAGTCAAACCGCATGAAAGAGGGTTAATATAATTTTTATATCTAAAATACTGAGTGAATTTAATCGGACTGGCTTCGGATCCCGTCCTTCCGTGGCTCCGGTCCGCTACGATACAAATCAATTGCATTCGACTCAAGCAAGATCCGTCGACGGCAATAAAAAAAATCTGATATCAGCTAGCAAAATAACTACTCGTTTTTCTAGTAATTGAAACGAATCGCACCATTCATTCGCATTCGACCGTTATTCGCTACGCAGATTTTCTATTCAGCAGTGTCGATTAGGCTTGAATTTTGTGACATCTTAAAATAAAGTGGCGAGAGCTAGAATGGCGCTACTCAAAGGCAGAATTTAACAAGTCAAAAAGGCTATTGCTATTCAGTGCAGTAGATCGTGGGCACATTTGAAACCGAGAACCTATTCTTTTCTTATTTTTTTCAAATAGACACTTGTCCGCAATCGTAGACAGTTTATTAGCAACCTATTCACTCTTCTCTTGAGAACGTTCTAATCAAAGCATTCAGGGAACACTTCAAGCGGCTGAAAATTCAATCTCTTAGCCTTACATAACATGACAGAAATGTAGGTACATTCGAAACGTTTAGTATTTCAACGTTATAAGGGTGGTAACCTAAGCTCTTCGGTGTCCTATGTCCCGATGACGAAAACGGGCCGGTGAAATTCGATGATGCATTTCCTTCGCACATGCTCTGAAAATCACCGAACCAACCCACACTGTCTGTTAGCCTTTAACAGGTCTGCATTTAGTTCGCTCAAATGTCCAAATTTCGTTTCACTGACCTTCTCAATGAATGTAGAAAACCGCATTTTTGCCTTGAGTTAAGTTAATCAATTTCGGAGTCAAAAGTTAAATTAGTCAAAGACTAGATAGCAGGATTCACTAGTTCTAATTTTTGAGTTCCAAACTCTCTAGGTATTTTATAACGTTTTATTAGTATTTTCTACGTACAGTAGCCCAGTTTAATTTGTCCTCTGTACGTATTTCGTACATACATAGATCCGTCCGTTGTAAATTACGTCGTATAATGAAGGGGTCACAGTTCATTGGTCAAATCGAAATAGTGTTTTCCGCAGCCGAAGCCGCGCGTCAATAGGCGGCTTTTCATGCCTAATAATATCGCGTAAGCGGACGCAGCGACTACACGCCAGGGTAGTAATAAAATAATATTCCAGTGGGTAATGCCTCTTTTAACCGTCGGTTTATGCCCTGATCGTACGATTAGAACATTAACTTAAAGCGCGGGTTTCTTTAAACAAGACAAATGAAACTTGAAAATAGACCGCACACTAATATACGAGTAGTTCTCTTAACATGCCTACATTTGCTGGAAAAGATCGGTATGTAAGTGAGGCACGTGCCCAGCATCGGAGTATGTATATTACCTTAGGCTAATTTAGTAATTGTATTAGTTACGATCGTGATAAGAGATTTTGAAATTAGCACATAGGTTCGTAAATTGAAGTCTTTCTCCTGTACATAAGGGTAACAAGACTAACAAGAGATCACATCCTGCCGCCTACAATCTTGACGCCCACTCTGGCGTTTTTCACACTAATTAACCCTTTCATGGATTCTCGCCGCTTCAAGGGGCTTTTTACTTGACCTTTTTTTGAAATATATTCCAACCTGATCGCAAAAAAATCTTCCTCATTAGGGCTGATTAAAGCTGAGTTTGCACAGTTAATTAATTTGGCACGCCTCCTGTAGGATATGTATCTAAAAAATATACCATAATACCTCTATATAAAGCTTTCTTAATTATGAATGCTAATAGCTATGGAAAGCCCAAAATACCAGTTAGAATAACCTGTATGCTCCCTCTACCCAAATAGGTTTGCAATGAAATTAAAAACAAGACGTTTCGATATCATTGACACGGCTACTCGTATTAAGGTACGTACGTTTATCCATGTTAAATGAAAAAGATAAAAATTAACTAATGTTTTGTCTAATAATAGACATATCTAACATGAGTCAATATAAATGTCGTGCAATGCAAAAAGCTGCAGAATGTTAAAGAAAATAATCGCGTGAAGAATTTTATTAATAGAACGATAACCCTTACAAAAAATAACGATGGAAATATCTAACGGGCATAATAAAAAAAGATGAAAGGCAAGCTACGCAGAGTAATTTATTAAGAAAATCAATTGTAGAGAGAGGAAGGGAAGAGAACGATCGAAAACAAGACGGTATCATGGTGAGAAGGATGAATTTAATAAAAAAAGGTGTAGATGTAAAATACTAAATCAAGGTAAAAGTACTGTTGCCGTAGTAATAAAATGTCTTTTATACTATGTTAAGTTCATTCCTATGTTACTCGTGCTTGACACTGAAGTTTATCTGTTTATCGATTCAATACACAAATTTCAGAGCTTTTATTAACATTTATATAATTTTATAGAATAGTTTTACTAATACCACTTTTTTTAAACATCGACATATGGTTAGTTTGTGTTTTTAGCTTGACCGATATTAAGCAATTACATAGTATAAATGCTCTTTTACGTGGCATGACAAATTAGTTTCATCATAATAATATTTTACGTTGCAATCGAAATATTCACCGCCTCAATAAAATATCATTAAAGCTACATCCATAATAATTATTCATGCAAAGCAGTTGAAAATAAAATGTCTTTTGAATTTTCCTACTGAATTTCCAAACTACGAGCAAATAATATGGTTGGAACTTATACCAACAACGCAGGTTGTTTTACTTTATTGGATTATAGCCGGGTTTAGATGTTAGTTAAAAGTAGTTTGTGTGACTGGCACATAATAAGGGTTATTAAACCCCGAGCGAGATTGCTTTTCTAAAATCGGGCCTTGGTGAGTTTTTTAATCGCATTCGCGGGTGCTTTAATACCAAAGTGCATATAATTTGCATATCATACACTAAATAGTGTATCTACCTACATTCCTATTTTAATCTTCAAATTAATAAATCTACGGAAAACACAAACTTATTTGGCAGAATGATTAATGTAACTTGTCGTCACGCCAAGCTTTACAAAATATCTGTTGCATAATGTAAGAAATCGAACTTGTGAAGCTGTACATGTTCGATTTTTTAGAAAATTATAACCCACTTTTATAATTTTCTTTTAAGCCATTGTAATGTTATTCATATTGCTGTTTGTTCTATCAACTTACTTAATTGAACAAAGCGCATCCCAATTTAAGTTAGCAAAGCTTCTGCTGACCGGCTAAACTACTGTTGTACACCAATTAAATGGCAGGCCGAATGTCGCTTTTGGTAGTGACCCTGCCTCATGCTCCAAGGGTTGTGGGTACGATCCCCACACTGAACAAACATTCGTGTGATGAACACTTGTGTTTGTTCAGTGTCAGCAGAAAATAATGTGGTGTCAGGGTGTATATGTAAATATGTATATATTTATGTAGGTATGATATTTGTGTTTCTTCTGTTTTCTGATACCTGTAACACAAGTGCTTAAGCTAATTAGTACAGTCAGGTATGTATGAAATGTTGTGTGAATTTACATATTATTATCATTACTATACTATTAATGAAATACTTGTACCTACTTCTCACTTCACTTCGTTCACCCAGGTTTATTTACGTAGTACCAGAACATTTTGAAACGACTTGTCGCTAAGATGTTTCCACTGGATGGCAAGAGCCACCTTCAAATGTGAACGTAACATTTTTTAAAAATGTGCTAAAAGCTTTCCTACAGGTGTCAATAAGTTACAGACAGCCATTTGTCCGCGCAGACTAAGTTCTGAAAGAAACCTTTTAAGATTATTCGACATATTTTTATCATATTTCAAAAAAGGAGGAGTGTTCCTATTTTTTCGTGAAATAGGTGGTAACTCCGTGGATAAAAACGTGGTCTTTTTATCGGGAAGTCGTAGGTTCGATCTGACTATGCACTTCTGGATTCTATGTGCAAAGTGTGAAATGTATTTATTTGCATATATTTCTAAAACTAACTCTACGGAGAGAGAAAACATCGATGTTTAGCTATTTGCTTTGCTATGGGGAAGGCGGCAGTCGCTTTATTGTAATTACCAAACTCTCCAAATCCACGGTCCAAGCGTACCTCGAGCCCCAAATCAATGTCTTTGAACGTATCTAGGAATAACATGCTGAGATGATAACTTACATTATTCAGGATTTTCATCCCAAATTTGAAGATACTATTTCGAGTCGCATGGACCTAACCAGGACGACGACAGTCAGCTTTTCCTTTTATATATACAAGATGATAAATGTATCGTTACTATCCGAATGTTTATTGTGTCATTGGACAAAGGACAGTGTGATGCGACGTCGGCGGCGAGGGCTCAGGGCGTGGAAATGTCACGGACACAACTAGGGTTGCGAGATCCAATCTTCTTACATGCCGAAAGCAATTACCGGAATTTTAGTATTTTTATCGGGAGAAATCAGACGCGAAAGACTATTCGCCAGGGTGGGGAGGTTTTATAAAGAAGAAATCGGATGCAGAGAATATTCGTCGTGCCGTAAGAATGGGGGGAAAAGGAACTAATTCTAGGGATTTTGTTTTACTTTGTTAGGACTTGGGAGGCCATACAGAAAGTCTAGAGAAACCCGACCGACCATCAGGCAACCCTAGACACAACGCCGCGACCGATAAAGATAAAGCGTGCTGCGAATATACCCCTCCCGCTATCCCCTCGGCTGGGCCTCCCCCGAAAAAACCGTCGCCCACGAGCCTCAGACGGATAACTGTCCCCGATATTCGATTGCTTCACCTGGCACAACACGTTGAATCAAGCAATTTCATCGATCCAACGAGACGGGCAAATAGCACCTAACTTACAACGATAAAGTTTCAGAAATGCTTGAACAATCTCAGAAGCTCGTATATGGAAAATTCAAGCGTAGGATGCGCAGTTATATAACTTGCAATGTAGGAAACTGTAACCGTACCTGCATTTTCCTTGCTCTGAAAAGCAAAGCTAAGGGACAGAAGACAGAAGTAACAGTACAAAGCGAAGCTCTTATCAAAGGAATTGTCTAAATGAAAAATGTTAACAATACTCTATAGTAGGACGAGTTTTTAATGTCTAGATTACTATCATATCATAAGCTACTGTAAATCTGTTAACTGCAGGTAGACAATATCGTGTTGTACAACAACTTACATCTGAATGTATATGCTGGATTTAAACACATCTTAATGTCCTTGAGACGGATATCAAACGATATTCTATAAAAAATCATGTAAGTGTTGACCTCGTAATAAACAAATGTGTACAAATAATACTAGTGAATAATACAATATATAATAGTGAAAGGATTCGCATAACTTGAGCCTGAAGTGGAGCATGACTGGGGGTAATAATATATAAATCAAACCACTCGTCTATTCAACGGGGATAGTGTTTATAATAGTCCACTTGTACTAAACCAAACAACTATTGTATAATATTTATAATGTGTTTAAACAATAATAAAAGGATCAATAAAAAAAGATTTTGAGGAAAGGTGTTCAAAATCACTTTCAATTCCTATATGAATTCAATAATGGTGCAAATATCCAGCGTTCTCTTAAATGACATTTGACAGATATTACTTATGTCCACATACATTGCCTTTTAGATGCCTTAAAGTGAAGTAAAGTATCAGCGTACATACGGTCCCAGAGCAGGGCAAAGGCCTATATCATAGAATTGAAGTCATCGCTACTGTGATGGGATTTGGCCTCTAATCACCACGCTTGTCTAATGCGGATTGGTGATCACAAACATGAGTCTAAATGCCTAATCAATGATGAGACACATGTCTTGCACTCTGAACAAATAAATCACTTATATGTTAAATAAGTGTACTTACTTTTAGAATGCACTTGAAACATGAAAATCACCGAAAGCAATTAAGTTTATAAAATATTTTTTAATTCTGTCCCTGAACGTTATTGTCATTATAACTAAGATAAGTTCATGCCATCAACTCACAACGATACATCCACGATATTTTAGTATGCGACTCGTTTCCAGTAGGCAAGTTGTTGAACGTAAGCGTTAATATAAAGTTCCTATTTATTTTAACGATCTCCCAAAACGACACCTTCGAGTTATTTTAGTTCCGTAGGAATAGAAAAATTGCAGAAGTCCATCTTTTTTACTGAAAGACGCAAACGCAATAAAAGAATGAAATGATATTATTGTTTAAAAATGGATAGGATAAGATAGGAGAAACGGTTAAAATTAAGAAGTTAGGCTGAGGATACGATTAATTATGATATTAAGGTTCCATTGTGTTCAAATATAAAATAAAAACTATTCTTGCACTTGTGGTTAAAATATACTAAGCTTGATGCCTGCTTGTATAAAACTCTAAAGCGTAAAATTACGCGGCAGTATACTTTTAATTACCTATGTGATTATATTTGAAAATTGAAGATCAGAGAGGGGGAGAGGGGCCGTAGAGGCCGAAGAGTTTAATGAAGTTTTTAGACTAGAAAGGAAATTCGATAAATTAAGGTTGTCGATGAGCTTGCGATAAAAACGCGGAGTCATCAGGTAAATCTATCATAGCACTTATTTAGGCGTTCGTTGTTCGGCGGGGGTGGAACATTAGCCGGGCGTTGGGACCACGCCGATTGCTCTACTACGAGCAAATAACCGGGAAATTATCAAGTCATTAAGGTACGATTGCTGCTGTGAAGGCCACAAGCGAAATGAGCCAATGTGCTAAACTTTTGACTAGTTGATGACACATCCGTTTATTCTAACTACCTACTTAATTGCACATGCATTAATCTAATGTGACTGTTTTTTTTTAATATTAAACTCAACTAAAGGAGTCGTTATTTATATAAATTTTACAAAATAATATTTTAAACCACGTACGTTTCAAACTAGCACTGTTCAATAATTTTAAAATCTCCCAATACAACGCAATTCTCCATCGCGATCGTAAGTATTTAAATGGCATTTCTCACAGAATATTTTCCTTCAGTTCAGCGATCCCGGCATTCCAAAGTTTTGTCTACCTTTGCTTGCTTCCGAATGTTGGAATGGGTCAAACGATTGTTAAGTGAACACGCCAACGTAATCCCAATACGATTCCCCACGCGAACGCAACATAAGTTCGGGAAATATAATAAGAATCGGTTGAAAACAGAATATCAGGGATTCGATTTTTATAAATGTATTTCTATTATGGATATTGATGAAGGGTTTACACCCTGATACACTAATTAGCCGGAACAGTATTGCTACGTCAAAAATATTAGTCCAATCTGTTGATTGCGATTGCAAAGCAATATTAAACATTTTATATTCGCCAACAGTTAAGTATTCTGCGAAGTCCGTTATTGGAAGTAGCTTCAAACATCCAATAACGGACGGAGTAATGAAAGGCTTGATATTGTAGAATGATAAAATTTGATTAACATGGTTCTGGGATATGCTTCCACGAGACTAGTTAACGAATTGTTAGGCAACTAGTCTGCAATTATGAAGAGTAATATTGTTGTTTCGAATTGGTACCTATTTAAGGATAATTCAAATTAAAATACGGGCGGATATTAGCTCGCTAGGCACTAAAGCGTGCACTACTATTGCAGCCTAT
The DNA here is from genome assembly GCA_014851415.1 of Cnaphalocrocis medinalis. Taxonomy (NCBI): domain Eukaryota; kingdom Metazoa; phylum Arthropoda; class Insecta; order Lepidoptera; family Crambidae; genus Cnaphalocrocis; species Cnaphalocrocis medinalis. The sequence goes on along the minus strand of CM026273.1, from coordinate 1,645,092 downwards.
TAGTAGGATAATAATATGAGATACCACTCAGAAATTTGCGTCCTACGTATTTTCGAAGGATAGTTCTGGTACAAAGCGCAAAGTTCTAGTTAACTGAACTCCATTTGGAATGTCACTAGCACATACGAATCTACTAGACAAAGCGTTAGATAAAAGGGGACATTCATAAACTGCGTGGACTAAATAAAAAACAGTTACAGCCGCAACTTGTAATATCCGCCTGATCCTGGAAATAGTCTGAAGATATAAGATGTATCTAGTGGTTAAATCATACCCGTACGTATATATAATACTAGAAATGTGTTTTTCTGGAATGTTACTTAACTAGTTATGAAAAACCAGAATCGTTTATTAGTTTTTTAACGTCTATTGAAAATTGTAAGAACAAGGTCCTCAATCTATGGAAGACCTGTACTACATATATTCACAGATATATTAGAAATGCCTCGCATCTGAGCACCTGTATTACCGTATGTTAATTCAATACCTGTTCCGCACTCCAGAAAGAGTGAAAACGGGCCCCGACTCCACTAAAATGAAATTGAAAGTTCAAATCGGGACGACTGTGTCTGACAGCCGACCTTTGCCTGATTAGCACACTTTTACTCGTATGTTTGCACGAACGAGGGGCGTCCGACTTAATTTAGAAATAGGCATGGCTTTGTTAACGATGAACATAATGTACGGGGTTGGGTGAAACTAAAGCTTTATGATGACTTTTACAACAGAATAATTTACAATATTATGCATTTCCTCTCATAAATATCAACTATTTTGTAGCTTGCTTTGCTAAAGACATTTAATCTCGAAATTACATTAAAATTTATACTTTTGTAATATTTTAAAAACCAAAGAGCCATTTGTAAAATCATTTTATGACGGAAACATAAGAAAACGTGGGTTTTCAACACTGTACATACATTTACGTCCAAAGCCATCGCATGGTAGCCCGAAGAGTCAGTTAATTTACAATGAAGCTACTGCCGTCGCAACCTTTAAACTTGTAAACCAGACCAACTGAATCACGCACGTTTTAGACCACTAAATCCGAAATCGTGGTCTAAGTCCCTGGGTTCTAAAGTTTACCGTTTTGGGATCAACTATAAATGGCATGCTGAGATGGAGAGTTAACCCGATAACTCGCCTGGCACTCTCGGCTCCCCACCATGGTTGTAACGGGCTGTTACCGCACCGCCGCCCGGTGAATTATGTCCGTATCGGCGCTAAGCGAATCTCTTTAATGAACGCCTCTATTATCGGTCTGCCTATAGGTAAGCTCACTGTAGCATATATGCGCGAACAAACGCTTCTAATAGTAGTTTATGTAACTTTCACAAACCAATATATTTTGTAAACTTCAAAGTAAGATATTCAAGTGAAACATTATGATCTTTTTATACAGTAAGTATGATTATATTAATATAACTTGTCTTCATGGCAACACTTCACATGTGCCAGTGGTACCAAAATCATCAATATATATTTGCATATGGTACTGAAAGGACAGTGTTCGTCACGCGAATGTTTGTAGAGAGTGAGAATCGAAACCCTGAACTTTACCGTATGAGGCAGGGTCTCCACCAAAATGTGCCAACGACCCAGTCCAGTAGGCGGCGACGTTTTATGCTTGCTTATACATGCGTCTATATATATTCTACAATAACATTTGTTAGTAGTCCTAGAATATATACAATTCTATAACGTATCTACGTTATCGCTGAGACAAATTCAATCCGATGCTATGACACGATAAAAAAGGCATTCCTAGGTAATTTTTTCAAGAAAATTTGCATGTCTAAGCGAGAATACCTGGTATTATTAATACCAAACGCCGCTTATAACTCAGTATGTGATGGTAATCAAGCGTAACAATAAATTGAGTGAGCGATCACATAGTATACGTTTGAACTAAGTTCTTAATTTTACCAATAGCGGGACTGCAATATCGTAAGGAAATCTGCAGTTAAATTCTAAAAGTCAACAAATCTAATAGTCAATGTCATATGTGTCAACTTTACTAAACGAATAAAATCTGATAATATGGTATTCGCAACCACTATATCTCGTACATTCACACGTTTGTAGTCGGAAAGATTGAAAACGGATTTGGTCCTTCGATCTACTCCTGTTCTTTACCCTGTTGTTATAATACTTTACCTACAACGACTATCATAGTTCGGGTACGTCACAAAACCAATACGTGAATGATTATTTTGAGATGTTTCCAAACGCGATGGAAAAAATAGCTAAGTGATTTATGTGCATTCAACAGTCGAGTGTCGGTACACCGAAATAGTTTTACGATAAAACCCGAAGGTAAGACTGTTATTTCAATGCCGATGTTGAGTTGACGAGTGTTCCAGCACCGGGGCGTGCCCTTGCATACTAAATCGGACATTCGCATCAGTTATTTTGATGGACGATACATATTATATCTAACTGAATGAGTTACATAAAACCGCACACGTAATATAACATGTGTAGGTATAATACTTGCTTCTTCGGGCCTAATTATTCCCTAAAAGATTGGCTCATCCAACATTACACGTTTCTACCTATATCATGTACAGCTGAAAACAAAAGAGTACAAGGTTGTCAATGCCCTGCCACCGACCAAGTGAGAATCACGCCCAACTACAGGATGAATGACGAAGGAAGTGGAGAATCACGCCCAAGACTGACGAAATAGAAAAATTCTTATGACACTTAATGCATAGCCCAAACTAAAAACCCATTCGCAAACAAGTCGTAAACGGGTGTAGAGTGTTAATTAAAACCTTACATAATACTTAAAACCAAAAACTAAATCTAAAAAAAAGCAAGGAAAAAAGATCTTAACAACACGTACTCGCAGTGGTCCTACCGAGAAAGTTAACCAACCCCTGCTCTGGTCATTAAAGCGAACTACCCAAGTGACTTGCTGAAAGCATTACTGTCATTATAAGACACTCCGGATGGCGCGGATTCTATTTGAAGCAATATCTTCTTTATTGGGACATCAAAGATACGGGTGACGTAAAGGTCTCGGATGATTTTCCGCCACACATCCGATGCGTGCGACCTCAATTACAATTCATTAAGGCAGTGTAAGCATAGCAGTTAAGAGGAGTAATTTACAGTCAGGACATAAAAGGTTGAACCGTTCTCATTTAGCAGGGAGGTTGTTACAAGTAGCCTTTGATGCAGGTCACGTAGGGCCTGCAGCGCACCACTATTCAGCACGAGGTGGCTTGAAACATTATTGCTGCATTTAACTGTCCATTAAGATGTCGTCACGTTACACCAACCTTTTTCCCACTTGACTGCGCTATTTAAAGTGTTGAAACGGAAAGCTAGGCCTTCCATTTAAAATTAATAAACTAATTAGATAAACCTCATTACAATTAGTTACCGCACTCTTAGTGCCGCTTACTGTTTCTCCGGGTTTGTAAAAATAAAAACAAACAGTTCACATTCATGACCAGCTTTGTTTGGATTAATTAAGAGGTCTGAAAATGCTGGGAAAGGAATGTTATAATTTTGTGTTTAGGAAGTGTGAAGTAGATCTAAGTATTTACGATCATTTTTGGTGGGTAAGGGAGGCAAACGTTCAAGCTTGTCTCTTCATAATAATGATTCATTCCGCCTCACATGAAATCCGCAACACCATAGGTATACTTGTAGAATGCTGATGCTTTGTTGCTTCGAACATGTAGTATTACATTTGGATCGAGTGAAGTGTCATTATCACTAGCACAACAAACCTTATCGAAGTAGCTCTTGTGCTCGAACAGCTGATTTATATTTTTTAGATTATCTATATAAATATAAAGTCTTATTTTCACCGTTGACGTATTTTAATCCATTCAAGCTATTTTATGGGATAAAATGTAGCATATATTTTTGTCGTCCACTTTAAAATCAACTGAGTTATTTAAGCGTAATCCGAAAAAAATACCTTCGCATTTTACTAGTAGAGATGTTTCAATAAAAACCTGCTGAAATTTCAGCTTATCGTTGTTAACACAGCGTGAAGTACTAATTAAAAGTGCAGTTAGAGTAAGTACAATTTAAAGGTTGAAGTATTCCGGTTGTTGAGAGTTGGAAATCAACCAACCTTGCTCAGAATACGAACTTTTTGTGTCGTGGGCAGATGCAGTGGAAACTTTCGGATTGCGAGAATGCGCTCTCATTCTTCCAACTTCAAGAACTAGGGAACAAAAACTTGATTCATTACAAATGGCTATTAGATCGGAAAATCATGCAATTAAAATCTTTCATACTTAATCAAAAAGTATGGAGGATTCCTTTTATGCAATCACGAAAAGCTTTCAGGTTACGTAAAAACCAAAGGATACATAGAGCAGGACGCTCTTCCGTACCAACTAATCATTTGAGCAAGCTTGCTTGTTTAAGTTGCGTGTAGATTGCACAGGAGTAAAACGGTTGCCTCGCTTCAAAGAAGGCCTACACTCAGCAGTGAACGGCGAGCACGTATGACTGAAATATGTTACTTAGAATGGCTCTTTACAACCACTTCTAGAAATCATAATGAACCTTTCTTTTTATCTTTGTTTAAAAGCCGACGTTTATCCACCATCAAAGAATTTGCCTAAAATGTACAAATGAAAAATAACTACTCGACTAAGTAGGTACGCGGATTACCCGCTAATTCTATTTCGCACTTTCACTTTCATTTTTTGAGTTTAAAATGTTTCTCTTTTCACAAAAGCATACAAAAGTTAAGAGAGTGAGACATAACCAACGTATCAAAAAGAAGGGTATGTTTAGCAGTCTATTTTTAGCATTGCTGTAGTCGGGTAAAACAAAGAATTTAAACCAACCTTGTTTACATCTCCCAATACCCAATCATACATTCAGTATAAACAGAACGGAGAGATTCTACCGAACAGTAGGCCTGTTTGTTATTCTATTCACAGAAGCACTAGCAAAGAACAGAGACAAATAGATATTTTTATCGCAGCAGAGCAGAATACTAAATTAGCCTGTACCTTCTGCGGCTTCGTTCATTAGGGCATACAATTGTTATAGTGCTTGCGCACACGCGTTTTCGTGAATGTGTAACATTTTACACAGGTAAAGTCGTATTACAAACATAATTCGGGAAATATAAATCTCAAAACTAAAATTCACTTTAGGAAACTGAAGCTTAAGCAGTAGGGGTAAATTTTGAGAAACGTAGACCTGAAAGTGGAAACATCAAAGAAGCTTTATGCCACCCTGCGAAATCAACAACCCACAGAGCAAATTTGCCTGCCCGACTGCCGAGTGCCGCATACTCCCGTACACATATATGTCGGTACAAATCTGTAATCTGAAACCTCAAAAAATCCATCTATGACAGGAAATCCACTTTCTGAAACTGTAGAGACATGAGGCATCAACGGAGTCTATTGAAGCGCAGCCAACTCCGTAATCTCCCAATAGAGATTGTCTGGACGCGTCATCGACAAAGAGGCTTACGATTGGCCAGTCGTACATTCAATTGGCAACACAATCTGCACATATCGAGGTAGTCGTTGGGACACTAAGGAACGGGCGGCGCGGAGTGGAAGTATAACAGCGACAATGGCTGTCAATGGCGTCGGCTCGGAAATGTGAGATGCTTTCAAGGCATTCAGCCGCGGCATTCCTGGCGTGAATAAATAGCCCGAAGATACAACTGCATCCTTTGTAAACAGAGGAAATAGCGTAAATAAAGAAAAAAATTTTTTCAGCGTAATAATAACTTATTATTCCTGCTGAGATATTCTGTTGAGCAAAGAATCTTTGATCTCCCTTGATCCAGCAGTACAGTTGAAAAGCATGTTTCATTTATATAGTTTTAGCCTGCACATTGTATTATATTAGTTATATATTTATTTTTTCAATAAATAATTATGACCTTAACTTTTTATATTGAGTTTATTTACACAGGAATATCGGAATAAAGCCCAAATGTCACTATAGCAACGTACAATTTTCTAAAGGCAACGGTCCAGAAACCTTATCGATACTATTGCGGAAATTCTTTTCAGTTGTTAATAATAGCACCGTTATAGAAACTTGGCTGGCAAACAAGTTATTGACGAAATTCAGAAGAAGCCCTTTAAATTTTTCTTATTTATAATTACATTTTGTTTGTGGCTAAATTGTCAAAAAACTTAACAAATTTCGGAAAAGGAAAGGAATTGCGAAATCGAAATTTTCCTGGCTGGATAATTTTAATGAGAAGCTATTGTTACGGCAAAAAATCCATCTATACTTGAATCTTGTTTACAACTCCCAATACCCAATCATACATTCAGTTATAACAGAATGGAGAGATTCTACCGAATAGTAGGCCTGTTTGTTATTCTATTCACAGAAGCACTAGCAAAGAACAGAGACAAATAGATATTTTTATCGCAACAGAGCTGTAGCGCTACCATGAGTTTACAGTGACAGAACTCGCTAGCGTCTGCGTAAAAAAAATGTATGAAAAAGTGTAAAGCGCCTCTAGCGGTCACTTGAGAAACTAAAATCTGTAGTATCGAGTTACGCGCTACGTAAACGTACTCGCTAGCGAGTACGTTTAGCGTTTACGTAGCGCTACGAGTTGACATTGAAAACTGACATAACGTAAACTATTGCTCTGTCTCTTTCAAATGCATCACAATGAAAGAGACAAAGCGATAGTTTTCGAAATACCACGAGTTACAAATTTGACGTTAGGTATCGAAAAATACTTTACCATTGTAGTTAAGTAACTCACTTGCCAAATATGGTGTGAAAAGGTATTTTGATTTTACAAAATATTAACATATATTGAGTATAATGTCGGAAAAAAGATATCTAGCGTGGAACAATATTGACGGCGGCTGCATTTCAAGATGAACGACACTCACAAGCAAAATTTCAAGCTGATATGTACAAGTGGGCTGGAAATTCCTCTTGAACACAAATATAGGCTTAATGCGGTGGTTTTTGAGGATTTGTGTGATTTGCTGGCGTATTACTTACATATTACACAGATTTAACATCCACGCAAAGAATCTCCCAGGAGTCTAAGGTAAGACATATATCCTGTATAAACCTCAAGGTAGGACATGATACTTACGGCCACAATCAGAGACGTTATTTAATCTTATGTTGATTAAGATTTTTTGGAGATGATCTTTATAAAATACTAGTGGCCGCCCGCGACTTCGTCCGCGTGGAAAAGTAACTTTTTACCCCCTTTTTAACCCCTTACAACCCCCTTTTCGCAATAGAAAGTAGCCTATGTTCTTTCTCAGGGTCTAGATCATCTGCATACCAAATTTCATATAGTTCAGTAGTTTTGAGCGTGAAAAAGTAACAGATAGACAGACAGACAGAGTTACTTTCGCATTTATAATATTAGTTAGGATATATTAATTATTATATTTTACTTTCAGGTGGGCATTTTGTTCTAGAGGTATTAGAAAATGAAAGCGCCAGTACTGACTTATTATTGGGAAGAGTATTACGCGACCAATTGGCAAGAAGACTAAAAACTCAAGAGAAACAAGATATAAAAAGATATAATATTTTAATATATTAACACATTACAAAATTATTTAACTGTATTTTATTTCTAAAATATAATAATGTAAGTATTCCCTAATTCTATTGCCACCGTTCTAGACACCTTATTTCGGCTTCTCTTAGCCTGTTTCTCTCCCGCTCTGTTTCTTGCTGGATATTCCGCCATTCAGTCAGGTCTGACAAAAACCTGCCTTGCTAGATCTGACTGCATCCGTGTACGGGTCCTTCTGGGGATGGGGGATGACGGGTCTTGGAAACAGCCTCTACGCTGCCGGCGAGGCGTTAGAGGCAAGGGAGGACTCTGACGAGCTCGGTGCCCTGCTCTGTCGGATGGTAGAGGGGTCCTTGCAGCCGACGCCACGCCACTGCGGCGCACTGGTTCTCATATTTAAAGAGACGTGAGAGAGATTAAAACAAGCAACTAAACTTTCAATTTTGCTGTCATCTTAGAATTTATTCTAAGTCTGTCACATTGACAAAAATAATACCAATACAATTTAAAAAAACATCATAAACATCAGCTTTAACCACTGCTATAAGACATTTAAAATAAGTCGGATTATCTTAATTTTTTTAATTTCGTGGCTGTGGATATCAAGCTTTTGGGTATATCTATCGAACTCTGTCTTTTGAGTACAGTTAGAAAGAAACAGCTACATAGGGCGTGATGACAAGCACGTCACTTTCTGCGTAAATAACGCACTCGCTATCGAGTTAACGCTAACGTTTTTAAACCCTACGTACGTGTTCAAACGAAATCTATTTGACGCACGTTTACGCGCTCGCTATCGACTGTAGTAACGTTACGTTACTTTTCGATGCCAACTCATGGTAGCGCTACTGAATACTAAATTGGCCTGTACCTACCTTTTGCGGCTTCGTTTATTCATTAGGGCATACAATTGTCATAGTGCTTGCGCACACGAGTTTTTGTGAATTACACATTTTACACAGGTAAAATCGTATTACAAACATAAATTCTATCTTAAGAGTATTTTTAATCACAAAATAAAAATTCACTTGTAGGAAACTGTATGGTACATTTTGAGAAACGTAGACTGAAAGTGAAACATCAAAGAAGCTTTATGCCACCTTCGAAATCAACACCCACCGAGCAAATTGGCTGCCGACTGCCGAGTGCCGCATACTCCGACACATATATGTCGGGTACAAATCTGTAATCTGAAACCTCAAATCCATCTATGACAGGAAATCCACTTTCTGAAACTGTAGATACAGGCATCAAAGGATCTATTGAGCGCAGCCAACTCCGTAATCTCCCAATAGAGATTGTCTTGACGCGTCATCGACAAAGAGGCTTACGATTGGCCAGTCGTACATTCAATTGGCAACACAATCTGCACATATCGAGGTAGTCGTTGGGACACTAAGGAAACGGGCGGCGCGGGAGTGGAAGTATAACAGCGACAATGGCTGTCAATGGCGTCGGCTCGGAAATGTGAGATGCTTTCAAGGCATTCAGCCGCGGCATTCCTGGCGTGAATAAATAGCCCGAAGATACAACTGCATCCTTTGTAAACAGAGGAAATAGCGTAAATAAAGAAAAAATCTTTTTCAGCGTAATAATAACTTAATATTCTTGCTGAGATATTCTGTTGAGCAAAGAAACTTTGATCTCCCTTGATCCAGCAGTACAGTTGAAAAGCATGTTTCATTTATATAGTTTTAGCCTGCACATTGTATTATATTAGTTATATATATATTTTTTCAATAAATAATTATGATCTTAACTTTTTATATTGAGTTTATTTATACCAGGAATATCGGAATAAAGCCCAAATGTCACTATAGCAACGTACAATTTTCTAAAGGCAACGGTCAAGAAACCTTATCGATACTATTGCGGAAATTCTTTTCAGTTGTTAATAATAGCACCGTTATAGAAACTTGGCTGGCAAACAAAGTTATTGACGAAATTCAGAAGAAGCCCTTTAAATTTTTCTTATTTATAATTACATTTTGTTTGTGGCTAAATTGTCAAAAAACTTAACAAAATTTCGGAAAAGGAAAGGAATTGCGAATTTGAAATTTTCCTGGCTGGATAATTTTAATGAGAAGCTATTGTTCACGGCAAAAAAATCCATCTAATACTTTGAATCTTGTGCTTTATGTGTGGTGAAAAGATCCAGTTATTTTCATCACTCATACACATAGCCTATTATAAACTTCCCGACATTCACTGTCTGTCTTTCCATCCTTCCACTGAGGGTTGAATGACTTCACACACGCTTAAACAAACACTCATCTCAAAGGCCAGTGTCGTACGCAACTGATTGTTGCGAGTCCGTCTGGCTGAGTTTCCGAGCGCGTTTTGTTTACCGACGTGACATCTTCACCGTTCGACTGGTGACTTAGTTGGCTCAACATTTCTCGCAGTCAAAAATGGGCACACTAGTCGTTTTTTTTATGTGATAGGTAGCACACGAGCAGATGGATCACCTGATGGTAACCTATGGCCGCCGCCTATAGACACCTGCAACACCAGTAGTCGCAAGTGCGCTGCCAACCTTTAACCCCCTTTCCCCCAATTGGCCTCCGGTGCCCTCACTCACTCGACGAAACACAGCGCTGGCGCTGCTTCACACCGGTCTTCAGTGAGGCCATAGTATTACTCCGGTCAAGCCGGCCCCATCATGCCGAAGCGTAGCTCTCCCACGGTATGTCTCAGCGATCAGGGAACTCCGCAGGTTTGGGCTTATTCCAGAGCTTGCACAAGCGATGGGAGACATGAGCGCTGGAAGTATAGCGTTCTGAGTACTAATTAACTCGTAGCAGGTCACGTAGCACCATGCCCTTCTTACTGTCTTAAAGACTTTTCGAGAGCGGCACCAGTACACTGCTGATAAATAAAATTTCCCCTATTTACATTTAATGGTTCCTATGAAGTTCAATTAAAAATACGGAATTGCATGTGCCAAATACTTTATTTCAGCAGGAAACGAACTCCCGTATCGTTAACTACGCCGAACGGTAACGAGAACATGTGGCAATTTTCAACTGTTTCGTCGAGTTTCTTTGTTAGTGCAAACTTGGTTGCAATTAATTTATTTTAAAAACTTGTGGAAGAGCTGACGCCGTGTAACAGTTGCTAGGTAGACTGGAAACTTTTAACGACGTTATAATATCAATAATATCAGTCAAAATCATATAGGTACTTGTAGGTTAACGCCCCGTTGACCTAGTGGTTTAAGTACCGGGCTGTGATCTCGGGGTCCCGGGTTCGATTCCCGGGTCGAGCAAAAAGTATATATACGAATTTTTCGAACATAGCTCGGGTTTGTGATCACCAATCCGCATTAGGCAAGCGTGGTGATTAAGCCTAATCATAACTTTGCCCTGCAGTGGGACAGTATATAGGCTGATACTTTACTTTACTTTACTTGTAGGTATTAAATACCAAAAAAAAGTTTTATTTCAAGTTCAAGGCTAAAAATATCGTTCGAAGTTATTATACTCGTAGAAAACAAAGATACCTGTTCGTTGCATTTTGACCCTTCTCCTTGGGAATTAACTAGGTAGTTAAAATGGCACAGCACTTTGACAGTACTAACGCGTTAAGCTACTGTTGATGCTAACTGTACACTAAATCAATTAATTACGTAGTTACATACCGAAACTCGTGGAACGCGTACAGAATCAGCCTGACCTAAACCCTAAATAGGAAATTAATAGTATTACGTAATAATAGCGAGTAACGTGAACAGCTATGATTTGATTGTTTGATCAAACGTTTAATCTAACCGCATAGAAGGATGTTCCGATGCCTACAAAGGCGCATATAGCCGAAAATCGGTCGAAGTAAACATTTGGAGAAGCCTATGCCCAGCGGTGGACTGCAACAGGCTAATGATAATAATGTAACGGTTATATTATCAGTGGAATATGTCGACACTAAACGAAATTAGCGGACCGAATTATCGAGTACTACTTACTATATCAACTTGTATCGGTATGACCCTAGCAATGCTACTTGCACAATAATAACCTAGGAAGCTGAACTTAAATTAATCGCACAATACACCGATTATCTCGGATTAATCGTATCGGCTGACCTAGTTAGATCTGAATAGGACGAGAGAATGGCACAACATGAACCAAAATAAAATTACCATTGTGATCACGAATGAAAGTAAAAATGGATTACAGGAAGACACACTTTCATGAATTACTAACACATTACAGTGGCTAGCAGAATATCGCAAAGTGTAAAGTTATTGGAAACGGCACTAGAATCCAAAACTAAGGCACTAACTGTGAGTTGCAGGAAACGTAAGTGTTAATTCTTCATTAAACATAATGCTGTACATGTCCGTCATATTGAAAACGGTAGGTCCGTATGATGAATATTTAATTTTAATGAAGATGTCTGCAAAACTACGTCAGACATTAGTGTATAATAATGAGACACTCACAAACCTAATTTTAGTTATTTATCGCATACTATTATAGATTATTCATTCTCTCCATTTGTTAGATACTTAAATAGTACGACATTAAATAGAATCAAGGAAATGTTTATTGGGGAGAACCACAATAGATAGGTACCAAAATTATTTATTAAGTATTTTTATACTAGGTATTTCAATTCGAAAATCGAATTAGTAATTAAAAGTGTGTCCAATCCAAACACAACGAGCAAGCTGCGCGGCAAACGCCCGATCAAGTTGACCGCTCGATGTTTTGGTCACACTTTTATATTTTCCAACTTCATATTCACTTTCCGAAACTATCCGTACAGCCCTATACCGCTTTAATTACTAACGCCAAGCTCTCTCGCAGATACGTATTTGCAATTCTATTTGGAGTTTATAGGGTCATATTATATACATATTCTAGTTATCTACACACCCAAGGAAAGGATTAAAAACTTAATAGGAATGACATCATTGAATTAAATAAGAGCAAAATAAAGTCAAAACTTTTTTTGGCATTTTTTAAATGTCTTCACAATTTTCAACGAAAACGCTGCACTTAGAGTTGAGATTTTTGTATAAACCATGGATAAACAAAAAAAAGAATAACTACACACTTACTAAACATTTGCGCACTATATAACCTAAGTAACCCGATCCAGATAGATTCTTCATAGTTTCTTTCAAATAAAGGCAATGTTTTAAAAGCCACCAATATCTACACCCAATGGACGCAAACTTGGTCAGAGCGTTATTTTCATACAAACTAACTCTACTTCATCGCAGATATCTGTGCCATCCGCCACTGCGCTATTCAGAAGCGTCCGCTTCCCGGAATACTTCGACAAAAAGTATTGTTTTCACTGTAACCATTTTTATATCTATATAATATGTAAGTAATAAAATATTCGATTAATCGATTCCATTCACTCTTGAAACCACAAACTTTGACTAAAATCAGGAAACAAGGTTTTTTTACATGCCAAAAATGTTACATGAACGCAAAAAAAAAAAGATTTCCGTGATTTTGTAGCAAAACTAAGTTTTGGCTATGTAAAGCAGTAAAGAGAGCATTTTTGCTCTGGTCAAGTTTTCGACCGGTGAGTGAATTATATCCTGTGTAGGTTAAGGATAGCATATTTTAATGAAACTCACTTTTGTTTGCTGTACGAACGGATGCAACTACAGCAATAGCCGTTTCAATCGTAGTCGAGTAGTCGTTTCGAATAAACCTCAGCACGTTTGGTTTTCCTCTATCACGTAATTTTACATTAAGCAGAAACAAGGGAATAAAGCTAAGCGCTCGTTCTGCCATGTCATTTTACATATGTATGTCTAAGGGTATATACGTTCCGTGACACAGATGTTGTTACCGGGCCCCTACGGCGACGGATTCGCGGCATATTACACTTTTCATGCCATTAAAATCCATTCCCTAATGCTTTAGTTCCTTTTTCTTAATAACTTTTTCAACTGGGGGTAGCGAAGTTTATGGATTTCGTTTTTTGTTACGTTCAATTATACTTTTCTAATTGTTTCTTACTTTTTTCATTTACATTTCAATAATATTCACCTCAAAACTTGACTAAATTCTGCCTGAGTAACTAAGTAGTAACTTTACAGTACTACTATTTAATCATCTTAAATGAAGGATATTTTACATCCATTAATCACGATTGGCTGGACCACTGTCCATTAGTCCTGCCGCTCTTAACTTTCCCCGACGCTCCTCCAAAGTAACTGTTTACTAGTACTATTTCCGGGCAACACTCATGCAGTGATTTTAGTTATTTTTCGCTGAAAGTTCGTTATCGAATGGTTTTTCCTACACTAGATTTGTAACGTAAATATTATATATGTAGCATAACGGTTTGACTAGATTAGATTAAATTTGTACTTTCATTATAGGTAAATGGAGTCCAGAAATATTATGTTTGTCAAGATTCTAAGATTCATAATTCCTATACTTTTGATGTTTTATGCGATAATGGCTTCTAGTTAAGTAATAAAAACATTTTCGTGCTATGTTAAGGTTGTATTACATCATAAAAAGTATGACACAGGTTTTATACTTACTCTTTTTCGAAACACGTCACAAAGTTCATTAACGCGTGACATACCACTTTTGTGTACATTATATTTAGAGTGTAGCAACCCTGCCCATATCCGGCCGCTGCCGACTATTTCCGGTGCTGTGACATACACAGCATTTATTAGCCATTCTGGTGTAATATACCCAATTTAGTTACATCGAAAATGGACTGATTCACAAATCGCCAGTTCCGTTCATTGGAACTAGTAATACGATTTTATTACATCTCGTATAAAAGATTAAGTTAAAACCTGTACATAACCCGACTACGCAAGAATCGTATATTCCACTGAAAAGGTGAAAACCAATTTTCAATATTCATTCACTAGTCTAATTATAAATTCCCAATGTCCCGAAGTGAGGACAGGCCAATAATTAATTTACATGAAGGACCTAAATAATACCAAAACTATAGCGGATAATGTTATAATAAGTAATTTTTCAATCAACAATAAAAACTCTAGGAAACGAGTACTTTTTAGTCTTTTGAAGTGAATTTGAATGTGATATAAAGTTCGAATATCAGGAGCACGACTTGTAAAAAGGCATTTCATACTCAATCGACGAGACGCCAAGTAATAGCAAATCGTTTAAAGTTCCCCGGAATCGTTTCTCAACTCCATTGTCCATTTTCCAAATAAGTTCTATCCGTTTTTAGCATTCGAGTATAATTGTCTATTGTCAATACTTTTACAATAAGATTTATTAGCATTGCAATTGCGATTGTTCATTCTTTCAAGCATTTTGAATTTTATTATAAAATGAGAAAAGAAGATTTGCGATCAAAAATTGAATTCCTTTCTTTTACACAATCATCAATCACTTAAGAATTTGTTCTTAAATGGTTTATAAATAGTATTTTTTTACTTCTAACAGAACTCAGCATACAATTGATGGATACGTTTTTTTATTACAAACATTATTAACCACTATCAGTGTAAGTATTATTTTTACTACAACACAGTATTTCTACCGAAACAAACAATAGTACGCCAACAAACAATAGAATTGCGTTAAACTCTGTTTAAGGCGGCCTAATTAAGTTTTATACTCGTCTGTGTGTGATAAGCCTAACCCTGCTGTTTTCACTGCGGCTAATGTGATGTTGGAGAATTGGGAGCCTTTCTGTTGTAAGAGCATAAAAGCGGCAACATTCCACAAATTGCACGGCTATGAAATCCCGCGGATTAGGTACAATACCTATTTTAACTTACGGCTGGGGTAAAGTTATTAGCATTTATTTTATCCCAACCGTAAGTTAAAATCTTTGGCTCGCTTGAAACCAAATTGCGAACAAAAACTTTCTCGAATTTACGTCAAAAAACTAGGAGTAAAAAGATAAGTGGTTCTTGAAATGACGACTTCGTCGAAGTTTACACCGACCATAAAATAAGTCGAAATACTGTGATAACACGCTAACTGAAAAAATGAACGATCGTCACATAGCGACAATATCGCGAAGGTACAGAAACATGTAAGTTTCGTACGCAATTTGTACACTCAAGTGTAGATGTATATTCGCCGATAAAAAAGCAATCTCTCTGTAGCGGCTATTACACTGTTACAGGGTACACACACCCTGTATTCAAAGCCGATGTTCTTCGAATGCCACGCGATTGGCCTTGAGATATTCCCCCGCCCATACGAAGAGCCAAGAAATGAAAGGTTTCAGTGGCTATAAACGTTTATCAGTCTCCTTGGCCGCCCGCAAGCTTGAAAAAGCCGATGCTTAAAATGGAAAGTATTAAGATAGACTTCTACATTACATTATTAATTTAATGTTTAGACTTAATTCCCGCAAGCTTCACAGAGTGCCTATAACAAGGAGTTCCGAGTGTTTAAGTCGACAAAGGCTGCGGTGTGTTCCATACATATTTTATTATGAAGGCCTGGTATACACGGGGCGACAATTTGCGCGTCAGCACGTCTCCGACGTCGCCGACATAGCGTGACGTCACGCTACCACTTTAGCGACATCATTTGTTGGTATTGACATCAAAACCACCTGCGACACCACGCCATGTCCGCAACCGGCCCCCATACAAGCTACATATTTATAAATCTACGAGGAGAAAGCTCAACAAAATTACTGTGAAACATTTATTGTGCATACACGCATTTTTACAAAGTCGCATGTAGGGAACGGCCACAGCTGTCTGTCGGTGTCATAAAGAATTAACCTGATTATATGACTTGTATGTGGGAAGTCCGTAGTGAGACAGGTATGTCAAAGGCTTTCATAATTTAAATGCTACTTAATTTTTTAAATAATTGTAGTTAAAATGTTGAGTTATATGATTTAAATCCTCTTTTCTTTGGCATAATCATCATTTGCTTGTTTACAGCCTACTGGTCACGCATATAATTTAGGAGCTTAATAAGCCAAAGTTTTTGTATCTGTATTTTGGTTGTGATTACTCTGACAAATAATAGGAAGAAGCCTAGCATTATTGCTGTACCTACTATTGTCAACTGTTTTAAGATAATTAAGGAGGTGTGATGACTTATAAAGCGAAAGAGAAGGAATTATAACATTTGACAAATTAGTGTGTACATTCCGTCACCATGAACTCGTGGTATACCATGATAATGTAAAAAGTTCAATGTTCCTTCCTATATCGCGTGCTTTGCATTGCATACTTCATAATGTTGACGGCGGTAAACCATACTTTGTTCAATTTACATTTGACTGACGCCAAGCAGCTTTGAAGACTACAAATTGGAGTTGTGAGTTAAAGGAAAGCGACGAAGATTCAGTCGGTGGAACTCAAACACCACGTGTTGGCTGATGCAACTCAAAGATTTTAATTAGTATGTTACTATTTGGTTGTGGTTTTAAGTGTACTTTTTGTACAGTGAAGATCCGCGAAGTGATATAAACATTAAGGCGAAACTTTACTAAGTAGAAAGTTATTTCACAAGTAATGTTTTTGATAGTATTCATAGATTTTGGAATCTTATCTATATCTGGCTACATGCAGTCAAAACGAAAAATTTCAAAAATGCCCCAGACTGAAATCTAACAGCGCAGTCCCAGTGGGTGAGCCGTGACGGGTCAAACATCTTTAAAAATGTATTTCTTAAGAAATTTATATTTCTCACCGCCCCTTTGGGCCTCTTAGTTCTACGAGTGTCTACAAAATATAATACTTATTTTGATTTCCTAACACATTTAAGACTAAATCTGTACTGTTTTGCTAAAGTAAATGTAATCGCTTCATATTTTGTAAAAGAACCAAATTTATTCATAAAATTAAATGGTTGCTACACTCTGTAGATTGAAATTAAAATATTTAAATCGCGTCACGTTTCGTAGACGTTATTAATGAAAAAATGTAATGAGTTGTTTATCCGTTTAGCACTCAATGAAGAACTCTCTTTCTATTCCTATGCTTGTGATTTTTTGTTTCCTATACTGTCCCACTGCTGGGTAAACTCTCCCCTAATGTTTTCTAACGATCTTTATTTATAAACGGTACAGTTTTTTTTAATTTGGTTACAATAATAAAGATCGCCACGCTCTTTTTGGGTGTTAATCCCCTATCACTTTCAGGCTGCCATTTAGTGACGATCTGGGATTTAGTGAAACTCTGATAACATGGCCAACCCAGTTCTATTTTAAACAGACGGTTTTCTCTCGAATATTTGCAAGCGTGGTATTCTTCACTCGATCGTTAAGTTTAATACCCTATAAGTCATATAGGGTAACGGAGTCCCGTTACATAGCTTTTTGGCATATCACTACGTTGGACTTCTTACTTTCTGTCTAAGCACCGTATTCACAAACCCAAAAAGTAATTATCAGATTCATGGTGTAGCAATTCATGGAAATTGAATTACACGCTGACATTTAAGTGATTAGATAGACAGGTATATATACTTTACTGCATAAAATACATAACTTAAGAACTAGACATTACAGAAATTTCATTTTCAATTAAAAACTAGAGTAGAAACTGAATAAGAAAAAATGCACGTAACATAAAACTTTATTCTTACACTACAAAGAAACAATAGGAACGATACTGCGCAAAAGAAAGTTTCTAACTTTAAGCTTTCTATCCGGGACACGTGTCGGTATTGCCTTTAAATCGATTTATCTCAAGGCATGTTCAATATAGAAACAGATTCTACAGAATATTTTCTATTAGGGCGAATTAAGACCGACGCTAATTTAATGAATTGGACGTGAAAGCGCTTCAAGGAAGCACACAAAGGTAGATCAACAACTGGGGTTACCAGGCGTCAGGAAGTAGCCGTTTATACAAGCTTATTAGTAGGATGTTTGGCCAATTAGATTATGTCAAGCGGATAAGGTTTTCATAATACTTTTTAAGATTCCGTATCTAAATAGCAAAAACGGAGTATTTACGGTTTCGTAATGTTTGTCTGTTCAACCGTATCTTATTTTGAACATTTGGTGACTGCTATGCTACCACCAATTCCTCAACTAGGTCACCATCTCCTCAACTAGGCCACCTTCTCTGCGCCTTGTGACTTGCGCGTCTTGTCAAGTTGCATTTTTTTCACTAACTTTTCATGTTCGCTTGTTTTACTATAGTTGCGAGTGTTTATAGTTTGGTATCAATGTCCAATTTAGGTTCCAGCCTCAAAACCTGGAAACCCTATCAACAAGTCCATTATTTGCCGCGCTCATGCGAAGCACTGATTGCTGTTGCATCATCAGTAATGCAATTTGGTTGGATTTTTTCATTTCCCGCTCTATACATACCTTCATGAATTGGGCCCAATCATACAACATTGTGTAAGGGCTCGACGAAAAATATTCTCGTATGAAGTCGAGAACATTTTGTTGATACAAAATAGAGCCGTTGCTATCATGTGTCTACGAACCACAAAATGTATGTTGCTTTTAATATCTATACTACTTATGAAAAGGTAAATTCTATAGACATCGTCAAACCTTTTATACAAATGCAAAGGCGAAACACTAGCGTGATGCAATCAACGTCCGGCGCCATCTATTGGTACTGAGTGGGAATCATGTTCCGACACGAAGTTAGCGTAGAGTTAGACTACTAATTCAAAATAAAAAGGCAATGTTTATGGAAAAGCACAACATGCTGTTTGCTAACCTATGTTTATTACGATAATATTCAGTTGCAAGTAAATACAGCAGGTCAACACATAAAACTTCTCCAATGAATTCACAATTACGTAATACTAGAGTGGAAAGAAAATTGGCAAGCATGCATTGATGTTATTGATTTATGGTAAACTACCCACGGTTGACTCATTCAAGTTAATACATAGACTTAATAGAGTGCTGTTATTTGTAAAAATTAGGTCGAGTCTGTGCTCGACGATAATTTTTAACAAGAAAAACAAACATAGTGAGATGTATCATAAATGACGGATATTGTATTCAAAGGAAAGTTAAAATTACAAATAACGAGATCACGGCTCGGTGCTTGAAATAATCAATACCGTCAATACCACCAGAACCAATCCGATAGGTACCGCGCCATATTGCGAATGCTTCGAAAACAACGCAAAACCGAACGGAATGCGCACTGACATAAAAACATACATGTTACAATTTTTAACACAACTCATATTTTAGTTTTTATATTTTTGTTCTAAATTGAACTGAACTGGAAAGTTACAATAGCAGCGGGTGGAGTTGGAACAATTTGCGTACAAAGTGGAGAGATGGAGAACGCTGGAGCCAATATCGTTTCTCGTTGGCGGCTGTTGCAAAAACTCTTCAACGCCAGACAGAATGTCCTTTGAGATGCATGAATTTACGGTTTTGTTACTTGATTTTTGACTAACCTGGATGTGTTTGTACGGGAGTAACGCTTTTTGCTGGTGGTTAGTGTAAAAATAAGTCAGAACTAAAAAAGCTTTATTTCCGAGATTATGCCTCTACAATTCAATCCCCGGACACAGATTTTAAACAACAGGTGTTTTGCCAGTTTGCTTATAAACAGTAGGAATTTGAGATGGAATTCGGGTTTTTTTGGCAGATGGATATCAAAGAGATTTTTGATAAATATGCCTATGATATGATATGCCTATTTCGTAATTGAGTTACACTCTTACTTTGGTTGGTACTATTTCGAATAACTAAGTTAAAACACTCTTACTCTTAGTTAAAAATAAAACTGATAGGTTATTAGGAGGGGGTTGTTATAAGAGATTAGCGTCTAAAGTAGTAACAACAAGCGGGATCAATCTCGCGTCACTTTGGCGGATGTTTTAGAAACACCTCGGTACTAAACGTTGCTCGGTACTGAAGTTTGCGTGCGATTCTCGCGAATTTCATCAGCGTTCCTGTAAAATTATACTCGTAGTCTGGAGCATTTTAATTATTTCAATTACAATTATGATAAAATAAATATATATTTCTTATGTTGGGAAACATCAGAAATTTTGTCGTCATATCCATATGATCCGCAGTCAGTATCAATGTTGCATCATTTGCACCAACACCCAAAACGCAGTAGGTGATCTACTGGACTGAATGAGCCCATAGCAGTTAGCTCAAAATAAAAAGGTAGTCAAGATTATATTAGTATTTTCCATAAATAACCGTAAAGTTTATAGAAAGGAGGCCGTAGTTAAACGTTAAGTGGTCTTTAAGGACTAATAGCACGAAAGCTCTAATTGATGTCCCATCCGGCATGTCTACCACGGGCATTGATCTCGCTCGGTACAACTTCACCTCGAACTTCAATTAGCATTCGTGACATTTTAGAATATACGCCTAATGTCAAACAGTCCTTGTTAGACAAACACACTACTATAATAAAGACGAAAGAGCGTGAGTGTATTGTATATAAGGGTGTAAATGGCGCTGTTAATAAAATTTGGTATGGAGTTAGCTGACTAGGGTGTGAGCCTGATATCCTGGCTATGTATTAACATAGGCTGCGTTTTACTGCGGGAAAATATCTTATTTCCGTACGAAAATGGATGAATGAAAAATTTAGGTAAGTAGGTATTATGTTTCCAAAAATGTAGATAGTATTTTTTTACTATTGATACAAAAATGTTTTTCCACCACATTATGGCTAAAGTAATAAACAAATTAAAACTAACTTATGCTCAGTTTTTTGCTCAGAAAGCAAATAAGAGAAGGGCGGTGATCGATTCCGCTCCCGACCTACACGCAGCCAATACAATCCGCAATTACACACACAATTAAGTGCGTTATTCCAGTGATAGCGGTTCATTTGCTGTTTAGTAATTGAAAGGTTTCATCGAAAGCTATCCAATAGTCATCATTCATTTTCAGTTAAGAAAGTTGCCAAAAGCAACTTCATGCGAAATACTGCGACCGCTTCAAATGTGATATAATTTTGAAGAGTAGGGAACTTTTTACTTGAGATCCCATATAGCATAGTGAACACAACAAAACAAATTGGTAATCAGTCAGCCGCCAAACCAGTGAAATTCATTAAAAAACATAACACATTCATATTGATTTATGCACAAGATTACCTGGTCTATGTACATTTGTACTGATTTGAAAGTACGCCTCTATTAGATGAAATACAAAGAGCTGACACTTAACATTGCATCTACTTACGATATTATGCATCAGACGCGACTAGAAGTCGACTTCGTCCCGTGGTAGCTCGTTACGTGGTAATTATATTTGCGGGAGCTGAGTTAAGTGACGACCCTAGGCGTTAGCGTTAGCTCACCCTAGTGCATCATAATATTAAAACTTTTATACCCGGCATTTTGTCAACAATGTTGAGAGATACCCGAGGTTACCTGATGCAACTCGAGTCGAAAGAATTGTAATCTAATGTATAAAATAAATCTAAACGAGACTATTGCATGTAACATAGCAAGCAAACATAGCACTAGTTTTTGCCCGCGGCTTCGCTCGCACCACCACTTGTCATAAAAAATGGGGGGTCAGAAAGGGGCAAAAAGCTGCCTATGTTACTTTCAATCACTTCAAATATCTCCACTTAAAAAAATCACGTCAATTCGTCGCTCCGTTTTGGCGTGAAAGAAAGACAAACATACAGACAGACAGACATACACACTTTCCTTTATATATTAGTATGGTTTAAATAGAAGCGTTTTAATACTGTTACAAAGTATTTAGACTCGATAATTCTGCTGGGTACTGCGCGGCGCGACTCCTGAATTTCGCCGAAATTTCTGATATGCGACGATATTAAACAATTACTCGAGTGTCGCATCAGGACCACAGATCAATGCTGTAAATGAAAGGGTGAGTAACCAAATTGAACGCTTTACAACTGGCTAAACGAGGTAATAATGTGCATCGGCCTTTTGCGGTTCTTGTCACAGCGAATTGATCAGCGAAAGCAGAAATATTATTGCGAGAACAATACGCTGGAACATAATTAATTTACGGCTTCGTCCGGATGCAATTTTAAATACGAGGTTTACTCGATGGTGGTTAAGTCACGTAATAATGTCGACGTTGTTTATCAGCTAGAGCTGATTTTCGTTAGGTATTACGCGTAGTGCTACATACGACTTAAATGTATTAATTAATCTCTATAGTTGGATACTTTATTGCCATTAATAGAGTTAAAGATCAATAATGTTTGTATAAAAGTCATTTTTTCATTAAATTATAAATATACATCTTAGATCAAAGTATTAGTGTATTCTGGGCTTCGAAACGATGCCTTTAGACGCTACCGGGACTGACAAAGAAGCGTGTCAAATGATTATAAGAGTTAAGCCTAAAAATCAATTTGTATTTTTTGCATTGTCTTCCAAATCGACCGAAATAGCACGCGTGATCTAAATTTCGCTGAAATAATACATTAATAGGCTGGTATTTGAGCTAGTAAACTACAACGCGAGCGGGTAGGCCTTTGACATTCTATAAATAATAACAGCGTAATAATGTTCCCTGCAGTTGCGAGCTTATTAGCCGGCCAATAATGCGTACATTTGTTACTGCGTACATTATTGTCGTAACTAATGAAATAATAAATAAGAAGAACTATCACAAGTCTACAAGGCTTAATTTGTAGGTTTCCGTCTTATTAGTTGCCTTAACTATTCTGTATTTCTCGAAACCAAGCTTAATTACACTAGATTGATGTTGTAGATTATGTAGGGGATACTTCGTATTCCAAAGGGTAGCATTCGATCGGTTACTTAGAGTTGGTTTATATCATTCCGTAAGTAGACGCCGAGATAGGTACGGGCGTCGTTACATTTGTTTGCCATGGCATATCATGGCGTAGCAATTAGTGCTGCAATCTGGTCTATTTACTGTGGATTTAGCTGCAAACGCAATCACAATCTGAACTTGCCGCGTGAGTAGGTAGGTATGCAGTAATTACTCAGCATATGAGGCATATACCTAAAATGACTCATTATCATCACGAAATCTGTATGATGTGTTTGCCCAAAATTTTATAAGGATTTCTGGGATTTTTTTTAACAATGGTAGCTCAACGGATAAATACTCGCCTTCCATGTGGTTTAAATTCGACCATGCACTTCTGGATTTTTCAAATCTTTGTGCGTATTTCTAGCATTAGATTGACGGTGACGGAATACATCGTGAGAAAACCTTCACGTTTCGGCTAGTTTCTGAAATGTGTAATCATAATTCAGTTGGACTGGTCCAAAGCTGTTAAAGCCTTGCGAAGGTCAGACGGTAGTCGTTTAATTATAATTACCAGACTCCCCAAATCGTGAATCATGGCCTATGTACCCTCGGCACCTTATGTTGAGAAGTGTCGACCAAGAAAATACAAAAAAGGTAAGTAGATTCAGTAGTTTACTTAACTGCTTTAATATAACTTTCTAATACTATTACTATACACTACACAGACTACTATAGAATTTCCCGATGAAGCTTAGGATGAAGACCGTTGGATATTGTCTAAAAAGTGTTGGGCTCACACAAACGAAATGTTTCTGCCCCACACTGCTGCGCACGGTGTCCCGATTTTATTGTGCGAAACTCAGTTTTCCTCGCTTTTCCACTTCGTTACGCGAAAGTTCCGTATAAAAAATGGAATACTCAAAAGGCAAAAAATTTAGGATGACGTTTTCTGCGCTAAGGCACTTTTATAGGTATTTTTTCTTAATTCACTGGATGAAATATTTTTACCCGACTACGGCAAAGCAAAAGGAGGGTTATGACTTTGACAGGCTATGTATGTATGTATGTATGTTCATCTGTTTCCACGTAACTTCTAAACTACTTATCAGAATTCGACAAATGACATATCATTATAAGCGTCTTTATTGTCCGCTGGTTAAAGGCTATATGAGGTTTCACAAAATTTAATGTGGCGCCCTCTAGCGAACAAAACATACAGAGTAAAAAAATAAAGTTATGATAAATATTCCGTGTTTGGTATCATTTGAAAGCGCTTGACTTGTACATTTTGAATATATATCTATTACAAGCACTTGGACACCAAAATAGTACAAATAAAAAAAAAAACTAAAAGAATTAAAACCCAACTACGACAAAAAACGACGCTGAAAAAGAAAAAAACAAGCCTTCGTTGTCAATTTGCAATAATGTCAAATAGTTAGTAGCTATTTTTTATTTATAAAACGATTAATTAATTAAATTTTCAAATCGAAAAAGCTTTCTTAAAATTTTCAGCGATTCTATCAAGTTATCATATTAGCGATGACTTGATTTCTATGATGGAGGCCTTTGCCCTGCAGTGGGACAGTTTATAGGCTGATACTTATCTTTTTTTTATCGAGTTAACCATTTACACTAGTATGTTAAGGCCAAGCCTAAGCATGGACGCGGTTGCACATTTGAAATACCTTTATTTGCAAGCATTTAAACACGGAACTCTTGCCCGGTTCTGGGTAGTTTATTCAATGATAGAGCGGGTCATTAATTACTTTGGAAGAAGATTAGTGTGAACAGTATATTACTTTTTCTTTGGACGCAGTTTCTTAACAAGTGTCGTAATGTGTTTTTTGGTTTGTATATGTAGTCGTTTCTTTAGATGAGAGCCACTAAATTGTAAGCGAAATAATATCATTGGCGTCAATACACTTACCACTGAACTAAAGATACATATTTTAATAACTAATTATAATATTTTGTGTTTAATAACAGTCAACTAAATTAAGAGATATTTATAACTTGGTTAAACGAAGTTTTTGTCCGTAGCTAGATAAGACGTAACCCAGCTACGCTAGAACAATTTCACAAAATATTTAGACACAAAACGCCGGCTGCCTGAAGCGCGATTTAAACTATCAACTCACACATACATACGCGCTTACAGTGATCTCAATAAGATTCAGCACTAATGACAGACAGACTTTAGAAAACGTATGCGGGAGAGACACTATAAAATTCATTAACACGTTGGTCAATGAACTTTTTTATATTAGTGTCAGCTAGATCCGACTGTCTGTGGCTATTTATGTCACATAGATAAAGTGAGGAAATCACAATAAAAATGAAAAATAATTTAATTCTTACAAATTAACCAGATTTTTTATTTAATTAAAAATTTAAGTTAATAGAAAATGCAAATAGTAAAGTGTAATTAAGTATACGAGTAGTCAGTCTATTTCTAAATAAGCACTTAACCATGGTAGAACTTTTTAATTAGCTGCTATCAAGAAATGCGACACATTTCTTGAAAACTTGAAAGTTTTCCCTTACAAAACTTTTTAAAAGCTGTAAAGGTTGGTAAGGTAATTACTTTACAAGTAAAAGAAAATAATTAAAAAATGTTTTTTACACAAGTAAGCTCATTAATGGTAGCTCTGGCCATTAAAATTATTATAATTAAAAGAAGACAAAGTGCGTAATGTGATTTCATGAAACAAATGGTATAAAAGCAGATATAAACCCAATGAACCACCATAATACTCTAGTACATACAACTTATGTACATAATACGAGTAGAGGATCAGGTAAGTACCTACTTATACCTAAACCATTTTTCACCTAACGTTTTCACACATTTCTTATGCGCAGTTTTCGTACTGTAGCTTGTGCTGTAGCGGAGTAATTAATTACCTGGACAACTACAACTACTAGTGGATATGCAAATGACATCTAATTATTCTACTAACTAATTAAAAACATATTAACTATTCAGCTGTAAGTAACAGCTCTCGCTATGTTATTATCTACGTTTATCCAATCTGGTATTACCGCGAATTATTTCCAAATAATCACCACCAATTATGGCCTTTATTGAGCTGTAAACACACATTAGCAAACATAATTTTCAATAATTTTAGTACCGATATCACATTGGCAGTACAATTAAATTACTTGTAGGTTACAAAAGAGAAATAAAGTAGCAGTAGTTTTTAGCACTTAATTTGATTTGTGCAAAGGTACATTCTAAGTTTGTAAAGAGGAATTAGTAAGTTTGCCTGTAAGATTTTTTAAAACTAACATTGTGTTGTGACATTGTGACGATCTGGTGAAGGTCGCGGGAGTCCATTGGATGCGGGTGGCACAGGACCGATCTGTGTGGAGAACTTTGGGGGTGGCCTATGTCCAGCAGTGGACGTCTATTGGCTGAAATGATGATGAACATTGTGATGAAAATGATGACTATCATGAATGAAACAATATTAGGTACTCTTGTTTGCTTTGGGCAGAGTAAATGACTATATAAAATCTGTCTTATCATATTTATAAAATCATCTCTCTTTCATTTCTTATGATTTTTTAATATTTATATTCATAACTTTCATTGTAAGCACAAACTTTGTATTTACGTAATATAATAATCACCAAGTTTTGGCAACTTTTCCAGCTACTGCGTACCAAACTGTCGGCTCGGTAATGGCGTGGGTTAATAAAATAACTTCATTATTTTGCTAGGATATTATAAAAGCCGTTTACACAACCTAGTTATTCTATATCACTCTGCTAATGTAACATTATTTAATTATGGTTTAATGTTATTAAACAAACGTACTAACTTGTGACGTTTATTTCCGCAGTTTGAATGGAATTAGAAATGTCCAGTACATTACCTACTATAGTTAAGTGGAACGAGAGTAACTTGTGACTCGTTCTAACTACTCTAGCACAACACGACAGTTAAGTTGCGGGTTGGGGTCTGAATGTGTCAGGGATGGGGTTAGACAAGTCTCGGAAGTCCAAGTCCCGCGGCGCAAGACATACGAGTCAAATTACTTAAAAGATACTTTCCGAGCTTGAAAATGGATTCGGAAATGTCCAGTACATTTGAAATTACATAAGTGGAACACGAAGAGAAATTTGTAGTGACTGTTGTACTCGTAGCATAACATACGAAATAAGACACCCAGTAGGATGTTAAGGCATACGAGATAAGACATCCAGTAGGGTGTTAAGACATACGGGATGAGACACCCAGTAAGTAGAGTGTTAAGCTACAAATCAAGGATAGAGGTAGACCAAATGTTAAATTCATCAACTGTAAAATGAGTGCTAAGAAATTTTTAACATACAGTTGTTTCTCTTTTTTGTCTCGAGTTTCAGCCCAATGACCGTGACGTCTGGCTCTTTACCTCATCCTAGTCAGTAACTCTATTGGATGCGGATCGTCACATCACCCAAAACCAACTTTATTAACTAGGTGAGCAACGTTACCTTGTCGACAATCAAAGTAGTTAGCCTGCGGCGGGTACTAGCCGCGCCTACTCGTCGCCCCGAGCACCGGCGCTTGCGTTCCCTGCGACACCCGATAATGGGTAACTCGTGTACACTTGGTTAATCTCAGTTTAGCTAAGCGGCCAATACCACTGAACGTGATAAGATTTTGGACCAGTTCATGAACGTGGTCGACGTATCATTTGTACATTCCACTGACTACACACTCGTCATTTGAATAAGCATTGGCAACCTTGCATTTGTCAACTAGAGTGTTAACAGTCTTGGGGGTGTGAATCTTGATAAAAAAAGACTATTGTATGGTAAAAATTGCTTTCAACGATAAAACCACCGTTGTACATACATCCGCACGGACTACCCTTTTACTTAACAAACTACCATATTATTTATGTATTTGAAACTGTAATAAATACGTGTTACAATTTTAGCCCGTTAATTTACTTCACACTTCAGTTTTAAAGAAATGACCTTTTTTGGACTTTCCTTGTGTCCAAAACACAATCAAGTGCTATTTTTGCACATCGGAAAACAAACTCGACCTGACGGCGTCTACTATACATTAAATGTCTGTAATGCCTAGTTCTTGTGCAATAGTATATCTAGTTACAACTAAATTTATTTAGCCATTTAGCAAAGCATACAAGCAACAATACGGCTTTATCATTTCCGTTTAGAGGACAACTCTATACATCCTGGTTTTTAACTTATACTCGTACGTAATAAAAGTGGAGACCCGGCGGCGGAGCACTTTGTTCCACGATATGTAGTGAGCATTGTATAGATACTGTGGAGTGACGAGATTAGTATATATTAAGATAGCATAGACAACGAACCGCATAAGCGCTAGCACTTGTAATAATACAGTGTCTATTCAGAGGCAAAAGTATAATTTTAACTCAACATGCAAGTTAACTATACAAGTTATATACTTTAGGGTGTTATTGATTTTTCACGAACATTAGTCGATTTAGTAGTTCTACGATTTTCCGACTTTTCACTTGCTTGTGTCTTTGACAAACATCTACGCAGAAATACTTTCACTAGCAAATCGATTTTTTTGGAAGCGACGCAAGGGGCGGTCCTTGAGTTCCGTGTCTTTACTTTTTTCTCATAAGCCATAACAAATGTTGATCGCCCTATGGTGTCATTACATTAAATTTGGCTGGATATCTGCGAATCTGTGTTTAAATTCAAGTGTGGTTTAACAGTGAACAAATTTCCCACACTAATTTAGCTCTTGACATTCTTATCCGAGGCCAAATTACTACTTGTAATGCAAAAACCTTTTTTACCTTTTCCCTCCGTAACGTTAGTCAAGGGCAAAGGATAAATGAAAGTAGGTAGAAATATCGTATAGCTGAATAAATTATTAAAGAGATTTTTTTCATTCTACGTGGACTTTTATAATGCAGCAAAAGGCAAATTAACTGTCGAAACGAAAGAGGTAAGCGAAAAAGTAGCGGGTACGACGTAGGTACGGTACGTTTATTTATACATCTCTCCGGTCAGCTTAAGAGATTTCGCTCGAATGTAGTTCCTAACACGACGCGATAGCGAGCTCCAATTATAAAACCAGCTAAAGGTTGTACATAAGCGAAACTTGTATTATGTGAGCGAGACACGAGAAGGCACCCCCACTTTCACCTGCATTTTCCGTAAGAAACGTTTTATTTTATGGCTTTTGCCAGCTCTATTTTCTTTCTTCTATTTAAATGAAAAACGTACGCCAACAAAACAAGGGATAAAAAATGACGCCCATAAAGTACATCTAGAGGCATTTCATATTTATCGCACGCTTAGGTAATGGCGGTCCGTAGCTTTTAGGACGAGGAATTTGAACTGATAACAATAATACATAGAAGGCCAGACTTATTACGACTCCCGGGAGCAATTTCATTGGGCCGAAAACTTTTTCCAATCAACGCAACTCGTGTGGACGGTAAACTAGGTCCCTTCTGGTTATCCCACAGGCACACGAATAGTTTTCAATGAACACCAATATACTTATAATATGTGTAACAACATGAAAACATACTGTCAGTTTTGGAATAAAATCAAAGAAATAGAGAAATGATTTTAACAAAAATGACAAATTACAATATCCTTTGCATGCAAAATGACAATAATCCCTAATACCGAATATGTATCATACATTGCTGAAATCTCGCACAAAGTTCCACAGACAAAAAATGCTTGTCGTACATTTGTAACAGAAAAGAGTTTTGTTTAGAGTTATGTGAATGTGCAATCTGTTCCCAAAGAATCTAGTGAAATTGATTGAGCTCTATAAAAACTTTTACGCCCGCCGCCGTTTTCCAAACAAAACCCGAGTTTGTAGCGACAGCGAACGAATTTGTCTCCTGTTTACTTTGACAAGCGACTATTAAAAACGGGAGAAAATAAATAGTCACAAACCGTTCAATTCTTGCAAAGATACAAAAAAAAAACTATATTTTCAATATCAATTTATGAACTCCACAAAACTGTAATGAATTGTTATGCTAATTGAAATTTACCTAATACTCGTACTTAGTTGAAAAGTATATTTTAGAAATTGTATTTTGTTACATGCAGTAAATTATCTTATCATACCAACAACCAATACCGCAAAATGATTATCTAAATAATTATTTTTAATAGGAATTGTCTAGAAAATATTTCCAAGCAAATTTACGTTTTTAATTTCTTTCACTGTCTCTACTAGAAAGACGTGTGTGTCCAGACGGATAAGACCAGTTTAAATAAATATTCTGCCATCTATATTCTAGTCTTAAAACTCTCTCTTTTTATCTACAACCTGAACGTCACAACTTGGCCAAATGTTCGTTCGTTCACAATATACAGTAAATAAAAAAGATTTTCCAGCGGGCGCGGATTCAGTTCCCCCATAGCGGAGCGTTTTATTCATTTATCACTTTCCCTCCATCACTCGTAAACGATCGGAGCCTGCTCTTAAGTCACTTAGAAAGGCAGGAGACAGTTATCAACAGGTATAGAACCAAGACCAACCCGACTTTGTTCGGAGAAATGATTCCTTGAAAAGTCGTTCAACACGTTATACCTACTTAGTGTTCATTTATTTTTTACTTCGCAGACGCAAAGTGAATGCTAGAACAAGAACTATGTTTGTTATATGGTCATATACACACATTTTTTTCAACTTTACAGACCTAACCTTCAATGTAGCTCACTATGACGACATGAATGGACACGCATTATATTACAAACATGTTACCTTCCTCAAAAACCATTGTGTCCGTTCAAACGTCTGTTAAATGTAAACAGGTGTTTGTTATTTTGTATAATTGTATATGTATTAAATATGATTCTTTTTATACAATCTGAGTGTGATTATACTTATATTCGTTTATCCCTTTGTTTCAGCTACACATAGAGGCATCAACTTGGGAGTCTCAATCAAACTTCTACCAACGTCAACACAATCAAACGATATGTATTTGTTATATTACGTAGACTAGAAAATTTGGAAAAAAACTGACATTTTCTAATGGTATTGTTACGATTTAAGGTTATACAGGATGTATCTGTGAACATTTACATCCTTGTAACCACATGTTCTATCAACTATTCTGAAAAACATTTGTTCAACAACCCTATATCTATATTTTATTTGATGTATATCAATATAATATATTATTATCTTTGTACTTTTTATTTAGGGCAATAAAGAATAAATAAATAAATAAACAACTTTTCGAAATTCATTGAACATTTTTTGGGCTCCCCTTACAACTCACGTTTTGTGGTAATAATGATATTTAGAATTAATAATGTGTTTATAATTCATTTACCTCCAAAAGTTATCAACTAAGTAATATATCGAATATTACGTATCAAGGTACGTAAAAAAAATTTTAATGTTTAGTGAAATAGAACTAGCGAAAGCAAAATACAATTTATTATTAAACGTCATGATTTGTAGGTTTCAATTCATATCCCAAAAGCTCCATGAGCTAACGCTAAGTGGATTGGCGATCTCGTAGATTGGGCCAGTAGCGATCGCCTGCGGGGGAAAGGTCCGCCGAGAGCTTCTAAGCACAATACTAATAATATAGCAATGTAGAGTAAATTGAAATTGCATCGGATTTCTCTTTTGGCGCATTTTATTCAAGCAAATCTCTAAATTAAACTAATCTGTAAACTATATCGGGACGATGAACTCGCACGCTCGACTCAAGGTGGATACTTTCAAATCTTCATCATCTTCCTGCCATATTCCCAGGTTAACTGGGGTCGGCGCTTTATATTTTCTTCTTCCATTCGTACCTATCATTCGTCATCCACCCCCTTTTCAGTCATGTCATTCTTCACACAATCCATCCATC
Organism: Cnaphalocrocis medinalis; assembly: GCA_014851415.1. NCBI lineage: Eukaryota > Metazoa > Arthropoda > Insecta > Lepidoptera > Crambidae > Cnaphalocrocis > Cnaphalocrocis medinalis. The sequence goes on along the minus strand of CM026273.1, from coordinate 1,613,103 downwards.
TCTTTTTCGCCCGTTCTCTGTTCCTCCACCCATTTACATTCATTCGCATTACTCTTTTGGTTACATATTCCTCTTTACTTCTCATTACATGGCCATACCAGGAGAGACGATTCCCCTTTATTTTTACGATGATAGGTGCCGATTAGAAATCTTACGAGTGAACAATGTCACTAAGGTAATGTATATAAGGACTAGAAATAATATAATATACTAAATATAAACACTAAAGATATATATTAACAAACGATTCGTAATGAATCATAAGCTGTGCTGGAATTTCGCGGCCTGTTACCAAACGCGTGTCGGGAACGCGTTAACAGGACGATTAATTACACTATTTTCACTTGTACAATAAAAATCCTAAACTTCATAATTAACGCGATCGCTGTAATTTCCTCCAAACGTCGGATTTTTACCACAGTGCGACCCAATTTAAAGTTATTTATAAATTGACTCAATTTGTTACTTTATGGTACATCGAACAGAATTAAGGCCCGATTACGTAAATATTTTCCTCTGGTTTATTTTACGGGTAAGTTGAAAACGTTACGGTAATATGGAAAACGAAATTGTAGAAATAATAGCAATTTGCGGTCATAATAGTTTATACATACATATGACTGGCTAAGTGCTAATAAACAGTACACGATAATGCAATCCACACTAACAACATACTTAACAACTGTAACGATGACCTTGATGTCGTGTTTTAGAATAATAAACGCGCTAGTGTCATAACTTACTTATTTAGTAATAACACTGATTTTATTTCCACATTTATTATATTTAGTTAGTCCAAGTAAATCAGGATGTAATTTTAACTAATATTCACAGTACTAAACAAGTGGCAATGAATAGGCAATAAGAAGGCAATAACTGGTACAGAAAAAGTTTGCTCGTTTACTCCCTAGGCCCTTGGCCTCCGCAGAATTCCGCTCTACAAACGAATTTAGTCCACGTCTTTATCTTGCAATATTCAAAACTAATTTTGTTTAATAATTGAACGCTTTATTCACTAAAATAACGACTAGATTCGCAATTTACATTATTACTTAGCAGTCCGCTTCCATTGGTTCACCAATGTCGCCTTGTAGATTTTCCTTACGCTCATTAACTATGTAAAACATTCGCAACTTGTTTCACTACAAGGACTTTGGTATATTTTATTTTCCCATGTACATTACTCTCTCCAAAGCAATTGAGTTTGTGAACGAAAACCGTCGAAAAGTGGAAAGTAGGACGTTTTGTTTGTCGCCACCGAATCGATTTCGTTACTCCTAGGTCAAACAATTCCTAAGGAAACACACGACGCTTTGCTTTGATTTCTTTTGTTTCAAAACCAAATATCTGGCATATTCTTTGTAACTTTGTAGTTAGACTTTTACGTTTTTTATCAAGCATTCTATTACACGAAAGCAAGGTTCTGATTTAATTAATAGACATAATATTATTGCAATACAATTTACAACTGATTTCAAAATCTAGACGATTGTAATGGATCTAAATTAAAAGTGGAACTTAACGCGAGGCCGTAGTGTTAGAATATAAACAAAGGACAGATGTCGATTTTGTAAGTAATCACAGCCACCCACGAACACAGAGGTCGCTAATAAGTTTTCAGTCTTTTAGAGAATAGTCATAGTCATTAGCTCTTATTTAACTAAAATACAAAACAACAGTTTATTGGCCACTCATTACCGAAATGTGAATAGGTTAGGTATTTCCGAGACACGTACTTATATGAATGCATCTCATCGGTGAGCTGTACCGTGCGGGACTATAGGCGGAACAGTTAATCCTGAGTGGTATTGGGAATATTTTACAATGCAGACGAAAGTAAAGCCAACGCAATTTATTTTACGGTGTAATCTGACTGGAAAATTAAAGCCAGTCACAGAATGATCACTTTTTATGGTCTCATCAAGTTGACGGTTCAAAAATGTGGAAATAAATACGAACGTTGGTAGCTTTAAACTGCAAAATTTGGTTTCGTTTGTTGTGCAAAGTTATTTGTAATACGTCAATTATAGTCTCTTAGTAACATGTTACATAGTTTGTTGATGCATGACTGACAATTTAAATACTGTGAGTAAGTACTAACAATTTTATTTGCCGTGAATCATTACTTTATAATGTCTTTTTTTTATGTGATAGGTAGCAGACGAGCAGGCGGATCACCTGATGTGACTTTATTTGCTCAATTATAAACTACATACAACATTATATTGTAGTGAAAAAATACATTTAAACCTAGTGGACCACATTTTGTTTTTTTTCCTATTTTATATTTAAAATTCATTACTTCGGGGCAAAGACGAATTCAAAAAACTAAAGGTAAAGTTACAACAAGTGGCGTAATAAAATTTACGGAATCAAGTAAGACAATTTCCGTTTTATCCATTTTGAATCCATAGTTGTTATCTTGTGTGTTAAGTATCAATAGCAAATAAAACGTTACAAGTGTTCTTTTTAAACGTTTTTGGTACTTATGCTCGACTGATAGAACAATTCACATAAATGATTATGTACTATATATGGACCAATTAGGTACTAAATAATAACAACAAATAACTACAACTACGATACCTAATACACGCAGAAATGGAAATAAAAGTTTTCGTGCACGCAACTGATTTTCGATAAGGTAACCTGCGTTTGTGGAAAATAAAAGCACTTTAACTAAACGTAGTAAGTTATTTTATTGATTTAGACTAGGCAAACTTACGTAAGTAGCACCTATCGTTTTCAGTAATTATTTAATAGCCGGTTTGAAGACTGCTTATTCATTATATAATGCAATTCATGTAAAACTTTCCACTTTCAACCTTAAAACATCGTTCATATTAGCTTATAAAAATATTAAAGACAAACAAATAAAGATGAATTTAGTATAATAGAAAAATAAAGTCAACCAAATAACATTGAGCACAAATAGGAAGTTTTTTAAGCACATACGTTTTCTATCTCTACATCCTGTGTCAATGTTGGGGGAATCAACAGTTATCAATATTTGATAATTCTATTGTACAGCTTATACGACAAATAAAGGAGATTTAAGACATGCGCAGTAAGAAAAGAAATAGATCACGTGCGAAAAAGATCTTCCATTTCATCCCGCTTTTTGTCTTAGACATTCATGGAGTACCGGCTATAATGCCGCTAACTTTTACCAATATAATATTATATTTTAAATGTATGCAATAACCTGAATCAGAATGAATTAACTTGATTTAGAATAAACCGCTTCGAACAAACCACTCCACGAATACGTACCTACCTATACCGATGATTCCCTGTAGTTTACGATTTTACAATCTAACTTTAGAAATATAAACCAGATGGCTAGCTAACACTCAATAGAAATATGCCAATATACTTCACTTACGCACATTCGAATCGACACAAAAATACGATGTAATAAAAATTAATCATAAAAATGTGATTATAATAAAAAAAACAGTATCCTATTATTTTATTAGCATAGGCTCAAAATAAAAAAGGGTTACATTCGCTCCATTCGCTTTTCACACGTGATAAAATTCTTTAGACACATATAAAAAGTTTAGACATAAGCAAAACTTACCTAAGTTTCGCTGCACGAGATCGATCAAATAGAGCGGCGATGAGCCGAGTCGGCTCTCAGGTGTGCAGGGAGATGCGTGTGTCGCGTTAACAAGCGGCCTCGCTGGACATCGCGCGGATCAAATAGCTATACACGGCACACGCGCGTAAACAGGGCAGCAAGGCCGGCGCCGACGGCGACCGCTGGGCGAATATCCCGAGAGAACGTCGTGCACGAGCGGCCACACGAAGCGTTCAGATCGATACCGAGTCTACCGCGCGCTCCCTTTCCAGTGCTCAACTAACCGGGACCAAACTGCCGCCGCGGACTGTACGGACGCACCGACACCTATAACACCGGTCGCATCGGCCAATATCCCGACTGTGACGACGAGCCGAATGTCCGCTACTTCGCAGAGCGTATCATTTTAAATGTGACGTAGTGGGGACGCATGAGGATAGCGCGGAGCATGCGCGTCGGGAGTTAGGCGCGGCGGCGCGAAGGCGGTTGAGGCGGAGCCAGAGGTGCCAACGACGGGAGCGAGGGACAAAGCGGGGCCGCGTCGCGGCGCCCTGCCGCCGCACCAGGCCGCAGCGGAGCGCCGAGCGCCTTGCCGCGCGCTAAGACGCACGCAACGCCATCGATCATAGGCACGCACACACCGCGACCTCCACATTGCTTAACCAGCCTGCTTTTCATATTGATTCCGTCTATGTCAAAACTTGACCTGATTTACAAAGTAAAACAAAGTTAGGGTTAAGAAGAATTCATTGATTGAGCTAATTTCTAAGAGTAATGTAACAAAGCTTTGTAAGGGACTTCTAAAACGTTGGAATTAGTTGCAAACAACTAAGCCTAACGAACGGAAACAAGCAAGCACGAGCGTAATTGTTTAATTATGTAGTTAATCTTAGCAGGATTAACGGGCATTGAAATGGATATATACGAGTAGGCTAGAGAGGGGTTTTATGAAGCGACGAGAGCCGACAGGCGCGATAAAACTGTAAACCAGACCTTAGCCCAACAACGAAGGAGCTTGTATAATTTTATTTAAATTATTTAATCAACCGGACGCCATTCCTCGTACATATGCACAAGTAATTACGCATCATACCTAATTTTATAACAATAATTAGTCCAGCCGTTTGCGCGTGAAGAAGTATAAACGATCTGAAAAGTAATGATTAAATATCGCTTTTATACTTATACACGTATGTGATATACTTTTTACTATGGCACACCTAAAAAGAAGATTTATAATTTTGAGAGTTAGATACTTGTATGTTTAAAGTGTATAATTAATGGATACTGAATTCAGTACATATTCCAATACTATTACATCCTTGTTACCTCATAGGTAAGCTAAACCGCGATGCCTCTGCCATATGCCAAAGTGAGGTTATTCCAGAGATGTCATCACCCGTGGCGGTCTTCAAATACAATATTCCTCCGAAATTGATATCTTAAAATTTACCGATTATATTGTTTTACAATGTTTATAGAAAATAAACCGTTACGTATATTTTAAGACTGGAGGGATATTGATTTAGATCGACCCAGCAGTAAGTGCACAAACCGAGATCAGATTCACCACACAGCTCTTGTACTTTACTAAATAAGACTTTTCTTTTTTTAAGACGAGGCAGCGGGTCACTTGATGGTAAGTGATTCACCACCACCCATAGGATCACCCACACCAAAAGAAGATCGGATACGTTGACGGTGTAGGCCCACCTTTTGCAGTTTTACAGAATTTGTTCTATTAAAAAATGCCAGATGTTGTCTGTGTGAGACCAGGCAGATTAGAGTACAAATGCTACCTGACATACCAATTGTTCCGGTAAACGCATGCAATTTTTCGCTCGCTGCAAAAAGTCATTTATAGTTAGCTGGACGACGGAGAAGCTTAGCTGAGAATGGCGAATCTATTTAGGCAGCGCAGCTGACTAAACCTAATTTGAACAGGCAATGTAGACTTACTGACGACTTTAGAATCTTTGGACGTCTACTAAAACTAGGTCTAATTCTTGTCTACGGATCGCTACACACCAGTTCTGTTATTAATGGATCTATTTGCGTGCTTATTATTATTCAGTTTGTAACCGAGCTTTCAATAACGTCGAGATTTAATTGACAGCAGCAATATTTCCTACTTTATACTTCAGTTGAAAGCCATTAATATCTATGTTTCCTTTATATACAAGTATAATACATTATAAAATATGCCTTCTCACAATGGTATTGCTGACGCCTGGGTAAAAGCCGCAAGACCGACAGATTGATATCATTGAGATAGGTTTCCACTCTATTAATATGAGAGAATATTCAAATCGGAAATCACTTCGTGATAAACTAGAATAAAACTATTGTTAAAATTGAACTTACATTGTGTTTGCTGTTCCTTTTCATGAACATTCTTTATCCGCCCACGGTATTTTTTAAGTGATAGTTGGTAAATGAGCAGACGGTATACCTGACGTTAAACAATTGCTGCCGCCAATGGACACCCACAACTCCAGTAGAGTCAAAAGTTCGCTGCCAACCTTTTCCCCTTCCCCCAAAATTCAGCCTCTGGTATCATTTCTCACTAGGCGAGACAGCGATGGCGCAGCTTCATACCGGTTATCAGTGAGGCCGAGGGATACCTCGAAGATAGAGAGACAGAAGATAACTCCGATCGAGCCGGCCAATTCAGCTCTTAGCATATTAAGATTAAAATTGATAGATTTGAACAATATGACGTGATGAGATACTGATTTCAGTTACTAGATTATTAGTATTCCCTACCGTAGTCATCTCGTATCTATCCAATAACACTCAAAGCCAAATATAACGTTGCGGAGTAAAGAACCGGCCGAATGCGTGTCGAGTACACATTAATACTATAGTTGTTAGGTATTACGGCTCTTGTACAATTTCCACGAATTAATGTTATGGCGACCGTTTTACTTTCGCTCGAGTGGAGTTTAAAAACAGCATTAAATTCGACACAATGCGAGGGTATACTTAGACTTCATACCAACGTAGCCACATAAAAATTCAATTTGGAGCTTTATTCGTTCTCAAAATTTTAAGCAGTTTTAATATCACATGTCTATTTCAGCTATATCTAGCGTACCTACTTTATTATTTAAATGGTTTATATCGTATGTAGATAGTTGTCATTTTTGTAACAGCGTACCTTAGTTTGGATCACTTCTCGAACGGTCATGCTTGAGAAAATCTGACTCTATCAAGGCAAGGTAAGGCAAGTCTTGATCCAGCTTTGAGCAGAAAATCTTTCAGTTTGATTCAACGTGTATTGCTTTCTTAAATGCACCAGTAGAGATGCATATTTTTTGTTATAAGTTACTTTAGTGAAATGATATAATAATCTAACGATATTATTTCATAATATTATATCGGCATAATAACACTTAATATAGGTAGGCATACTAATTTTGTTTTACTAATAAAAAGATCATCAATTTGATCTTGAACAATATTAATAATGTGTAAACGTTTTGTGACACAACAAAACTGGTGGAGAATGCTAAACGGCATTAAGTATTCCTAATATTTTACCCTTCTTGTACAATAATGAACTTAAAATTATAAGTTTATTTATATATTATGTAAGTATTATTCAGTCAATTCTCTTGGTCTATCTTATCTTAAACTTAGGTAAAAGTAGGTTTCAGACCAAAATTGTATAATTGGAGGGTGGTCACAAGCCGATTATGGACTTTAGGCAGGTACTGCCTGTGTAAAGTCCATGATAATAAACTAGTTAGACCAAACAGAAACTTTGAGAGGAACTAATACCCAGACAATCATATCAATTATAAGGTAGTTTTCCAACCAGCCAATTAGTATATTCTGGCGAAATTGAACACAACTTTTTCATTGTTTTTGATGTCTAATTTGCTTCCGATCATATAAGAAGAGATTTGATGTTATTATTTAACATTGAAAGCAATTATTTTCCAATCAGTGACCACAAATAGAATTTGAAAAAGTTAGTGCGCTTGTACCTAATCCGATATGCTCTTTGTTGAATTCACAGTCAATTTATCGTTTTCCATATCATTCATGAATTTCCTTCGGATATAATTGACTTCCAATGCAAGTCCAAACGAACTTAAGAGTAGATTCCAGACGGTCGGGACAGCACAGTTTCATTTCCGAGGAGAGGAGGCCGGAAAAATGAATAAAGATAGATACGAATATACACGGGCATGGAAGATAAAACATATTGCGACGACCGAAAAATACCTGAACACGGGGAACTTTATTCATCAAACATTCTGACATTTTACGGGATCATATTTTACAAAAAGAATATTAATTAATGCTTACTATCAAAATTACTAAATCAAAAATTCTTGCTTGCGTCTGAAAAAAAAACACTCCCACTGATTTAAGAAATATAATGTAAAACAATGAATATTAGTTAATTTAACATTAAAAACAAAGGTTTACAGCGGTTTAAACATTCTAAGAAAAGTAAATCCACCCCCACACCAAAATCCCGCAAAATAAGAGAATTTCATCCGTACGAAACAATAACGTTATAAAATGAAGGTGAAATAACTTAACTCAAGTTTTTCCTGATAAAAACGTGGAATGTTCAAAATATGTATGTATATTTGGACTTCAAACTTGCAAAATGGATGTGCTGAGGTCAAAAGACAATGAAAATACCGATCGAAAAAATACATGTTTTATTGCCTGTTTCGGAAATGCATCACTGTGACGAGACGGAGGGAGCAGTACCATTGGGGTTATTTTTTCACCTTTTTACCTCCGAACCCTAAAAATTGCAAGTCAGAGGTGGATTGGCGCTATTGATCCGAACTGTAAATACCTAGTCAGTATTTGAACATGATTTCATTCGATTGTAAAACGAAGTACGTGGAGAAGTTTTTGGCATTTTAAGTCGTCCGGTTATAGCCGAAATGAGATATGAAAACGGGAAATATTCCCGTTTCTGAAGCTGCGATTTATGATTGCAGATATGTGTATACCTTTGGCCAACATTTAGATACGTGAGCAAGCTTTATTGCATTTGCAATACCCTCTTTCATAAGAATGTAAAGTATTTCTGGTAACCACACAGCTTCAGAACTCCTGTCAGTCAGATACCCAACTAAGCTCGGAACTATTTACTTAAAACTTAAAGCAGCTATGAAAGTTCCCGAGATTATAGATTATGTAAGACTTAGAAGCCGCAACTTTCAATTTGTTTCGTTTAAATTTCTTCAGAGTTCAGCACCTTGGTACTCAAAATGTAGCAATATTTTAGAGTATTAGTGCAAACTCCACGGCTAATAAATAAGTTAAATATTAGACTAAAACTTCATCCACCATGTTTATGTGAGAATATACAAAAATGATTTACGGTCACTTCATGCCAGATAATCTCGTAGTATGACATAAATGGCTCGGTACACAATGGTATAGACCTATGTATATAATTTACAGAATGCTTAGGTACTATTCCACGTAGCAAATACAGGTGGGTATAGCTTGATGTAAAAGAATATAAGTACGTAATGCTTCAAAAAAATTTAAAGCTGCAACTACACATACATGAGCTGTTTTTTTAGGGTTTCGTAGTCTACTAGGAACCCTTATAGTTTCGTCATGTCTGTCCGTCTGTCTGTCTGTCCTGGCTCGTTCTCCGCCGTTTCTGCACCGATTGCCACGAAAATTGGTGGAGAAATGTATACTGATAATCCAAAAATTGGTTTTTAAAATTATCGAAAAATAATTATTTTTCATACAACTCGACCAACTTATGACGTGCAGTTGCCCTAACTAAATGGTAATGTATGGAAATAACTACCTACAAACTATGAAAATAAGGTCGGCCCATCTTACGGCTACGAAACCCTTTCAGGTGCGTGTCCGACACGCTCTTGGCTGGTTTTTTTTTTCGAAACATGTTGGTTTCTAAAACCCGTGTCAAACACACGTATTCCTATGTTAGTATCTAAAATAATTTTCTATCTAACACAAGACCCAACCCAACTTACTCATTCAAAATAATAGTATTCTAATAAGCTCAAATACAATACAAATGTTGTAATTTGTTAGTATGTCAAATCCGGAATTATGTCCGATACAGTAATGTAGAACGATTAATAAACTGTAATGTCACTATCATTATCGGATACTAAATGTTTTATAGATCACGCCAATCATATAGATGAGGCTCTCAGTCCTTCTATCAAAGAAATAATGTGACGATCTTCAAACAGAAGTGCTAAGAACACATCGGGTCGCGTCACTTCTCAAGCAGAAAACAATATATTTATCACTACAACGAGGTCCAGTTAATAAACTCTGCCAAAGTCTATATGGATCGGGTTTATTAAATATTTGGCAGAGGTTTTGCGAAGAGCAAATATCGGTGGAATGGACCTATGTAATGAAGCGGAAACTGCAATGGTGTGGTCATGTTTTCCGGATGTCTAATTACTAGTGATTGGGAATTCGTGCGCTTATTTACCCAAACTTAACATTATAGAAAGATTATTATGGACATGCTCTTTTAAATTCCGTGCAGAAATACTCGAAAGGTCCATTTAAGTCCTAATCTGCGAGTAAATATTTCGTAGAAACGAATTGTAAAATATATTCATTTGAATTTCATGTAATACCTATAAATCAATTGAATATAAAAAGTCATACCTATATTATTCTTTAGTACTGAAAATTTTAGATTAATAAGCGCCCAAATATCCGATCACCAGTGATTAGCCAGAGTGACCTTTTATTTGAAATATTACAGGATGGCAAACAGAGACCTGGCGCCCTGTAATTGAATATAAAAACTTAAGATAATATTTAACAATTATCTATCTGTATATTAAATGACGAAAATTTTGAAGTGGTCAGCATGAATATACGAGTAAAGCCACCAATTTTACGGTTAGACCGCAACTTCGCAACTCACGGTTCGGTCCGTGGGAGAGTCACACTTCAGCAAGTACAGGCCAGCTCGACCGGGATGATACCACGACCTCACAGAGAAACTGGTGTGAACACTTTACGGTGTGGTTGAAAGATTGGCATCGCATTTGTGATTTGTTTTGCGGGTGCCGGCGGCAATCGCTTACCATCATCCGTCTGCTCGTGTATCACCTATCACAAAAAAAAACGAATATGGCATGCTACCCATATTTACCATCTCCCAGTCACAGCTAACATCTCACAACAAACTTTACAATTCTCAGTCAAACTGACTTATTGTGAATGCAAAACAAAATATCACGATGATAACCTACAATATCGGCTATTTCACTTCATTCTTTTGGTCTTATTTTCAGCGAACAGGAAGCCTGATCGAAAGCTATTGAAATTGAGATGCCTTCTAATTTCTAGCATATTTTTCGTACAATAGTGAAAGGCACAGCGTACATCGTACATGTAGTTTTTTAAATTTTATTTATCCGGTGAGTAAGTATGTGAGATTTACATCCCCGGTACTTGCCCTCTAAAAATGTCTGCCAAGGGCGAGCTGGAATCGCCCATGAAGGGTAGCAGTAAGTAACATTATTTTCGTAATTAAGATGATCAATTAAGTGAATTCCGGTTGACGTTTTATGATGTGTTTAAAAATAACTACTTTCTAGATCGCTCAAACCAATTTCGTTGATAGTTTTTATGAAACATCGTGTATTTTTTTAGTTTTTCCATTCTCTTATTTTAGAAGTCAGGGAAGGACAAATTTTTCTACTTTGGAAGTCTCTGTCAGGTATACTATTCGCTTTAGAAAACATTAGAAAAATTAGAAACAACAATCTGGAAGAGATCGCTATTAGCGATAAGGCCGCCGATATTGTATTTGTAAATTACTATTAGCATTAAGTTCCATAATGTGTTGTGCAATAAAGAGTATCTATCTAACAATATGATTTTTGAAGACCTAGGTATAAGAATATATTTACTGTCTCTTTAAAACATATAAAACAGGTTACCTCGGTAGGTGTTTACAGACACCTAGGTCTTCAATATATATATATATACCCTCACCGCATACACATATTTTTTTTTTCATTCAACCTATGTAGGTCTACATAGGTTGGATGAAAAAAAATAGTTCTAAATATGGGACAACGGTAAAACTTTTTAATGCAGTTCACAAAATACTTCTACTTACCAAGTTGCAACAGAATAGTTCTTAAAGGTCGATCGAATCAGACATGACGAATCTAAGGCGTTCGTTTTTACCGTTTGGCCACGGAACCCAAAAATACGATAACGTGCAACCTTTCAATGTCATCGCTCTAGACATCAAAATTATTCAAAAATATTCCCCTCGTCTCGTAGGATCACCGATCCTGGAAAAATCAACGCCCTATTCGTCGACGAACAATTTGTAAGCTTTAACTCAGTTTCTGCTCGTTTAGTCCAAATTAACACACAGATTATGGCTTTTACGACTCCTAAATATTGTTTGTTTGGCCCAAAAGTTACCAGAAGCGTTCGATCTTCCCCCTTTTGAAAATATAACTACGTACTATCAAATCACACAATACTACACTAAAACATTAATTTGTATCACCAAATGTGGACTCGAGCGTCTCTACCAATGCGATTGGAAGAACATTTTTCGTATACCTGCAAAATGTCCAGTGGCACTGGCTACCTTACGGCATTTTTGTCTTTAATTCCCGGCGTCAGTGGGCTAGTGTCGAAATATTTCCCAATAAAGCTCCAGGACATTATTTTCCAGCCCAGCTGTCCGAAGCCATCGATGCCGGTCGGGCCAAAATTCGTTCCGAAGTTTTTAGAGAAATTCTTAGTGACAGCGTGGAGTCTGGAAGTGACTTATCGGAACATGCGGATAAGGCCATAGAGAGTGCACTTTTGTTTTGCGCACACGCTTGAGCACTACAATATCTCGCGTAGGTACGTGGCTGATAGTCGAGATCGGCCGCCGAAGCCAAATCGGTATGTGATGAATGTTTAGAAGTTTCTGGGTGCCAAAAATATTGCATTTCTTTTCAATTGAGATACAAGTATCTCCAACATATCATGTAGAAGCGACCCCATTGGGCAAACTGTCAAAAAGGTCACGGTCTAAGTATTATTGTGGTAGCGATACATTATTCGATAAGCAATATCGGCGACACGTAATTACCTTCTACAACCGTGGCAACATTAATCAAGTGCTATCTCCGAAAAGTTTCCGCATTCGAGGGACAGCAAAGTTTGGGGCGTGATATAGTTACAGGATGCATTCAGTCAAAATGATGATGTAGTTTGCTTCTACGTGATGCAAGCGTTCAGAATTCATATTGCTTTATAAGTTTTTTAAGTTCAACGTGAGCAAATCAAAATGACTAGAGCAGCTGATTGTGCGAGGCTTAGCGAAGTCTACCGAGGTTTACAGTCAAGCCGAATAAGTTCCACACGATTTTTATACTGAGTTAGCATTTGAATGAACATTTACCTCACTTCAACTTAAAGCTGGCTAATGGGATGCTAAAACGGATTGAATGCTCGTGTACTGAGTCATGTTTACTTGACTCACTCTTGTTGTGCTACGAAAACGTACCAAAAAACGAGGAAAGAGCCAGACCGAACGGTATCTGTCGGCTGTCGAATGACCAGTGTATGCATAGGTAGAGTAGTAATTCATTACTTTCATTTTCTTTAAAAAAGCAATAATACTAAACTCCATTATATTAAGCGAATTCTCCGTACCATTGTATGCATAGCTTAGTCTTGTAGTTTCAAGATGAGTCTCTTCAAGACAGTGTACATAGACGTCGTCCAAATCCAAGAAAATATTGACAAACAGCTGCTTTCACTTAATTTTTTAAAATGATGATAATATTGTTTCAAAAATGCGTTTATACCGACTGACGGTGAAAATGTATAATATTCAATTTATATATAACAATAAACATTTTTAGCGTCAAATACTTTAACATTTAAGATTGATTTATTCACTTTAGATAGGTTATTATAATAATATACCTACATAATATTAAAAATGTAGACAATTCACGGTTACCTGCAAAAAAGCTTCTGGTTGACAAAAATACTCTACAGAAGAATTTAGTAACTAAAACTCGGCTTAATAATAACGTTTGCGCTTTTTGACATCGTTTTAATGTTCGTTAAAACACCTGTCGAGTAACAAGAATTTGCAAATTTTATTAGGGCCTCCACTTTTTAATATTAATCCTGAATTATGACATATCTTGACGAGACTAAAAATGTCAGATTATTTTTATTAAATTGATGTCTATATAAATTAAGCTTTAAAAACGAATATGTTTACAAATTTGTAATTACAAAAACAAACTCCAATTTTAATATTAAGGTTTAACCTGCGGTTAAGCTAAAACAATCACGATGCAAGCTACCCCTACTAAGTAAGTAGGAACGGTTGAAAGAGCACGTGCAATGTGAAAATTGCAACGCAAACACAGTTGCTGAGAAAATCTAGTATAATATTACATTAGAACTATATTACTACCAGACCACCCCGGAGACTAAGCGCCTTAAACATTGCCCTGGGTGCAGAATGCACTGAACGCGATTCGTCGACGCCACAACCACCCACAACTTTGCAGTCGAGATTTGAAAGGTACTATTCATGTTTCCTACTCTACATTAATTACAGAGACAGTAAGTTAAATATGGAGGATATCTACCGTAATTAAACCTGACATCCCAGTTTAGCTTAGAACTTGTTTAGTTGGACTGAAAACTCCTAGCGAATTCAGGAACAAAGTTTATTCCGTACATACACATTAGAACACTAAACAATTTAATTACAGAAGCGGTTTCAATATAACGTGAACTCGAATGCGTTTGTATTTGTCTGAGATCGAAACATTGGACCGTTACCCGCAGCAATCCGTAGAGAACCGGGGCCCATACGAATACAACTGATCAAGTTAGTCTCAACTCACTACGCTCCACTCCCAACTTGCAAAAGTTATATTGGAAAATGTTAAACATGAACGAACATGTAACTACAACTGTTTGGCGAGCCGCTGGGAGCTACTGTTAAATTAACAAATGTTCATTAAACATGTTTAACTAAACGCTAAAGGAAAACATGAAAAATAAAAGAAATAGTTTAAAAATGTTAAAAAGCATCTTCAACGCCGACGTACTTATAGAGTTTGTTTTTCTTTTAAGTATAAATTATTTCTTCAAAACTTGGGTGCTTTCACCAGACCTTTTGTTGAAGGATCAAAACCCTACCACAAAGAATATTTAAGTAACAAGTTGTTATTTTCTACGAAAGTCTTAATATGTATATTTTAGAGCAAGATGCCTTTTACATTTTCACTGCGGTAACTGTTTTTTGCTCTGGGTCCAATACTACCGAGAGTACGAGTATAATACACCAATATCTTCTTAAGTTAAAGAGTATATTTTTGGGTTCTATACCCAAAGGATAAAAACAGGACCCTATTACTAACAGTCCGCTGTCTATCCGTCTGTCACCGGGCTGTATCTCATGAATCGTAATAAATGGATAAGTGAAACCAATCACATATGACGTATTTCTTTTACCGCGATAGCAAGAAATACTGAAAATACCAAATAAAATCAATGTATAAATAGTAACAACAAACAACTTTAATAACATGATTGTTTTTTTTTATTTACCGATATTTTTTTCGTTTTGTTCGTCATTAATAACGGTTAAAAATTAACACATTATATTTAGTTCATAATTCCATTTGAAAACGGCCCCACACACAAAAATAAAAAGTTTAATACCCCCGACATAAAAAAGTATCTTAGGTTTATGTAAAGCTTAAAAAAACTCAAAAAAAAATACTGCAAGTTGTTACCTTGACCTGCTCTTGACCGAACCGTACGTATGAAACATTTTGATTAAATGTTGTAGCGTCAGGGGACTACACTACTCAACTCGAACCCTTTTATTTGATACCCATATTGAGAAAGATGTGTAAAATATATACTTAAACCGCCATTTTGTGGCGTATCGAACATAACTAAAAACTCTCCCGACTATTTCTTCTTTTAAACAGAAAAACTAATTCAAAATCAGCTCTGTTCAATCGTGAAAAAACTGCGCAATTCTTAGTTGTTGCTGAACTATTTTAATAAGGTCTTACGTACGGAACTGTTTTGGCGTGTTCGACTTGCAGTTAGCCGATTTATTTTCTGTATTGAACGAACTACAAACCGACATTTTTTTAAGTTCGATTGAAACCCTCAGTGCGCCAGTCAAACTCGCATTTGACCAGTTATGCTCGTGGTCGGCATTGTCAGAGGACGATCGATTTATAACGTCCACGTCCAAAGATTTGTGCAACCAATTAATCGTCAGTTTGTGTATCCGTTTATACTTGCTCCACCCAATCACACGGGATGTTGTCTAGTCCAATTTGTGTGATCCGATTGGGTATTAACCTACATATAGTTTAAGAGTTTTAGCTGAAATTAGAAGGGATTTAAAATAGACTCATAGGTGATTTAAATTAACATCACCTCATCAGAGGACGAGGCGATAATAACATCTTAGCGTTCTATTACATGACGGTTACGTCCTGCTTCGAAACCCTGGGTCCGTTTCACTAATCCTACCTACTATTTTAATATACAATAAATAATGATTCCCCTCCTAACATTAAATTTATCAATTAACCATATCATTAGAAAAAAAATGTAATAACATATGATTGCCCGTGATTTTGTGAATTGCAGTCGAGCACAATTGAATTCGAGCCTAATCTATATTTTATCAAAGTTCTATCAAATAGTATAACAAAACAAATCTGCTACCTCTAACTTAGCTGGTATTGATTCAAAGAAGTGATTAATTTAAATCAACATTTGTTCCAACATTGAAACGTCAAAAATAATATAGGGTAGCATTTTTCGTCAGTGAACGGCAAATTTCAGGGCAAACACATCCACGGGCGTCACCTCCCCCAGGGCACTTTCTTACGCCCGCCTACGCCGCAGCTCTGTTGCTACTCTGAAACCGCGCCGAGACTGTTGGGTCGCACTCTGATTAGTGTTTTTCTACATTACTGTTATGAACCAAGTATAAATATAATTCACACATCTCATACATTGAGCTTACTCCGTACTAAGTAGCTTAAGCACTTTACAATAAGTAACTTACTTATTACAGATATTCTGATATCCCGATGATGATATTCTGAGACAGACTAGAGATCACAAATATAATACTTAAATACATATTAACACCTAGACACTGAACAAACACAAGTGTTCATATGTTTCTCCGGGGTGGGGATCGAACCCACGACTTTTGAGGCAGGTCACTACCAAATGCGCCACCCGGCCAGTCAAAATGTATATTCAAATAATGAAATTGACCGGATAACTTTAAGAGTACGTACCTAATGAAAACTTTTTTATTATTAATGTAGCATAATATAATATGCAAACACGAACCCATAAGTAGGAATCGAACACGTAAAGGTGTGAATTTTCTGTTATAATTGGTTGCCTTGGTGTTTTAGCACTATTTAATTATATAGGAGTAAATTGTTCTGTGATTTATAAAGGACAACTTCTTTCGGGGACCAATCAAGACTTATTGTATCCCGAAAAGTCGAAACACTAGAGCGATGTAATTGACACCCACCGCCATCTCTTAGCAAAGGCTAGAACTACGATCACACATAAACTCCTGAAACAAAGTGAGGGCGGGCCACTAGTCTATTATAAATACATAATGTTCTGTCTAAACTTTTCTCGTAACACGCCTGGAGTTATCTATAAAGGCACGAATGCACGATGCGTGCTAGGTATTTCGAGCAGGAAAATTAAGTCAAAGCCTGAATGTGTCAAAGGATGTATGTTATGCGGCGCTCTAAATAAGCACAAATTCCGCGCGGAGTCTGTAAACGGCAGACTACGAAGGTAAAATTTAATTTAATCTTCAAAAGCAATAATGAGTAAGTAAAATTAATAAACTTTACAATACGGCAAGACTTCTCAATGCCGTTACAGTTTGCTACGAGTTTGATGAATACTCTTGATATGAATGTTCGGGTTATTTATTCCATGAATAAAAAGGTAAGGCATACAAGATTAATACGGTATTTTCCTAGATTAATTTCACTTGTTTGTAATCAAAATCACCTATCACCCCACTCTATTTGACCAATAGAAAGCAAGATTATGCCTGAATGACAAAGGCGGCTTTAAATATCCCGTAAATCTGAAGGGTTTTTTGTGGTAGATGAATTTGCAAAGTAAGGCGGACAAAAACTCGGTTGAAAGGAAACTTTCGACGTTCTTACGAACGATGTTTTAAGATCCCTGCAAAAACGTTAGCGATATCTAAGGTGGTTCCCTTCCAGATCCCAATGTTTTCCACTAGCCTGTATTTAGACTAATGTTGAAAGAGTCCATAACCAGAACCGGACGTTACGACCGAACGGAGGTTTCCCCCCTTTCTTTTTTTTTTGGGTGGTTTGATCACAGCAGAAAGATGTAGTGTTGAGAGACACATGATGCGTCGAGGACTCTGACTAGCTCCTCGATGGACTGGCTTACTGAGTAGAAGGGGACCACCCCTTTCATAAGCGTTGTGTGTTACCTTTGTTTAGATGCGACAGGTATATATCTATTTATCATTCGTTACGGGACGGGCTTCGTTATAAGCCACCAGGTCCGCGGTGTAAGTGTTATTTCTACTAGCTAGCAACTCCGCTCGCATTGTTCGGTTTAGCATAAATGTATTTCCTATTGGAGACGTAGGTTTTTACCGAAATAAGTTTTGAAGCGTACAGCTTACAGCGCGCGCGGAGTCGCAATCGGCCGCTAGTCTTAAATAATAAACATAGATATTTTTCCCTTTACACGTGGCATCCCGCCGAGGTAAGTAAATATTATTTAGTCGCATGTTGGTAACCAGCAACTATTTATTCTGCTACCATCAAACATATTTAATACTCATTTTATTTGACTATTGCGTCCCTATTAAGTTATTAATTTCGGTGAACAGACATAAATAGCATATTGGAAAACGAATAAGTTTTATCTGAAGAAAATCATTCATATCCATGGTTTATCTTAATTAATTAAAAACAAAACTTTTCAGTCAGCGCATTCGTGAAACACATGTAGGTACAATAGTATAGGCGAAGACTAACATTGAAACAATGAAATGCCATACCACAAAATACATTGATAAAATTTTGAACACGTGTAAATAACATAATGATACCCAATAATAATCGTTCGGACATACTGAAAAAGGTGATATCAAATTGAAAACCTATGTAAAACAAAAATAAATGTACAGATATTGATTATTCGTGCGATGACAGCAAGACTGTAGAGTCACGAACGATGGGCTACATTGTAACAAGCTCAAGCTTCGACAGCCATAAACTGGAGTGAGTTGCAAGCCACGGGCTACGTGCAATAAAGCATGCCACGGCTAGAGTTTAAAGACCGCACTCGTTGTGTGCCCTAACAGCAATACGACTAACGAATTAAACCAAGAACTAATCAAATTAAAAGGAGTGGGTAGCTCTCCAAAATGGCCGCTAGTATTTTCAAACATCAAATTCACTATGACCGGAGTTTTGACTCGAGACAAAAGTTTATGTTTAAATTCCACTTAATTTAGTTGTAGAAACACGATGTTAACCATCACTAGAACCAACGATTACTTAGTCTGCGGAAACCACCATCAGCTATTCAATGGACATGGATCGATTAGCGGTTCCAATAGGCTGCCATTATGTATGCAGGCTCGGATTCGGAATCAAACGTAGCTCGTCAGCGAAGGGCTGACAAAACAAATGGTAGCTGAATAAACAAATGATAGAGAGCAGACATAATGACAGCTGACAATTAGGTGTGGAAGAATACATGAAAAACTACTTTAAGGTCCTAACTTTTTGCTTTACGAGATTATATTATAAATTATGATTACTAAAATTATTAATACTTAAAAAATATTTTTTGATTTATATTAAATCTCAGATGAACCTATTAGCATCATACAAAAGTTATATTAATGCGATAAGTAGGTAAATAAACAGTTTAAGGTCCGAACTATTTACAAATCTAGCTAATAATTAAACATTATTATCCGCAGTATTGACTTAAAATAGACAAAAATACAATTAATGTTAGTTGATGCATCAATGTGCAGGGTTATAAATGACATAAACAATTGATATAATGTGAGTCGAAGGCTGTTCTGAAGGTAATGAAGGTGTGGCCAAAGACAAGGCTACCCTGTTATTAATGCATTTCTAAGTGACGAGAGCAAGTGCTCGTTTCCGTTAGCTCGCGGGCACGGCCACAATATATCAAACACAAAGCATAATAAATAATACCTAAGAAAAAATATTTCACATCAAATTATACTTCAGTTACATAAATACTTTGTTAAGTGATTTGTAATGTTATATTTCTCAATTATAAGAAACTGGTCATGTAGAAAACAAAAGTGACCAAGGTCTGCGGTGCAAAGTTTGAGGCAGTGGTCCCTACCTCAAACTTTTCACAGAAATCGTATGCGTATCGTAAATAATCAGTAGAATTTAAATTGATTGCACAAACGCCAGAAAGGATAATATAGCAACGAGAGCGCTCGTCCAGAGATTCAATAAAAGCAAAATACATTTTTTAAAAGATATGGTACAATACGATACGTCATTGAAGGTGCTTCATGTTGAGTACTAACGCACTCCTAGCGTGAACACGATACGATTTCTTAAAAAGTTCGTGCTAGGTCGCAGGAAAGTTTGCGATAGGGGCGGTCGCGGCTGTATCTAACGTTTACAATCGTCTAGTGTGTTCACGTTGAACACACGCGCGACGACGCGACGTCCTGTATGGCCGGGTCCACACGGATCGCACGCGGCAACATGTGGCCTATAGAATCGGCGCGATCGGGAAAGGGATGTTAGATTAATAGGAAGGTATCGATTTAATAAAAATCATGTTTTTCTTATTATTTTATTTAAGAAAACATTTCATTAATCGATTTTAATAACAAATATTCGGAAAATTTTAGATTTTTTGATTATCTGGGTACCTATTCAAAAATTAAATAAACCAAAACGTTATAACTTCGTAACGCCCAAACAGCAGACACAATGGAAAATCAATTGTTTTATGCCTTTTAAAAGGCTTATGGGCCTTACGACGGTAGTCTAAAAAAGATACACAATTCTTTCAATATGTTTTAAGTTTAAACAGTAGCCAAATTAATTTTATATTTTGTCGCTGGCTACAATACCTACTCTACCCTATTTTACAAGACCGTATTAAAATTAATCACGTAATTTATTTTATAGATTTATTAAAATTCCATTATAATATCTGTAATAGATCTGTCTGATCTGTAGTCTATTATAAGAAATTAATTATACGAAATAAAATCGATTAAAAGAAAAAACAGATTAATTTTCATCATCCCTATCAGACAGTGTGGGTAGATCTCCTGAGGTCGTTCTATCTAGCTATAATAATTTTGAACTTAGCGCTGATGGCCAATGAGAACACAAGTTGGTAAGACGGCGTGCTCAGCCACCCCCGCATCCGTGTTGTACGTGAACAAGCACTAATCGATTTTCGATTCCACCGTACACGATGTCAGACATTCCTCCGCGAGGGAATTTAATTTTCATTTTGTTGTCTCAAACGTTTCCAAAACAAGAGGGGAGATTTCTGATTGACAGCCTCAGGAAAAGATAACTCGACGGTATCCAATTTATATATCGGTGACTTATCTTGTAAACCCTGGCTAAAGATACAATCAGACCAGATGTTTTGGTGGTAGCTGTTTTTATAGTCAGCGTTTCGTTCTTATCAACCTTTATCAGAATATTATAGTATTGTTCAGCCGATTATAAATTTTAAAGAAGCTTTATGGGGATATAGATCTAACAGGGATGTCAATGTGGAACTAAATGAACGACTTTTCTTAATGCGCTATAGTAATGTATCTAGATTAGACGGCATGCTGTAATTTATCATCAGGTTCTTAAGACCTTCGTTTTTCATATCATCAGAAATTGATTGACCGACTTTTCCTAATGCGTTATAGTAGTATATTGGCTCCTGGAATCCCCCTTCAGCTGGACCCTCAATTAAAAAGTAATCTAAATTCATTCTCATGCTTTAGACTACATGTGTACCAAATTTCATTGAATAGGTTCAGTAGTTTTAAAGACGGACTTCAGACAGAGTTACTTTCGCATTTAAAATATTATATTCGTATTATATCCCATTAGGTTAAATGTGAATGCGATATCTGCTAGCTGTACTATATTCAGCAAATTAATATTATAAGTATTGACTAGTGTGAAAGCCTTTGTTGTGTTTATAATTTACGTTCAATGTATGTTATTTTCAATGTGGAAGCTGGGGAAAGTTTCAAGTAAGTATGAATTCTAGGCTAGTCTGCACCAACTGCATTCCATAAAAAATGCTAAATTCCTTGAAAAACTTAATTACTTAACTTACACAATAACATTGTATGTGCCTAATTTTTCTAATAACATTCGAATGCTTTGATATTAGATAGAACAATCGGCTTGTTTGAAATGCCAAATACAAAGGGTTCAAAATACGCACGAAATTTGCATATATTCTGTTGCGGATTTAAACAAAATGCTTGTAAATGACAGCACAATAGAGCGCTAACTAGGAAAATAGTTCGTTTTGGTATCCGACCGGAAAATCAAAACAGTGTTTTGATTTCGAATAATATCTAGCTACATTGCTTTTGTCGATATTCCATACGCAAACGCCAAATTGTTATTTAATTACATTTGTAAAGCAGTAGCGGCCCGAGCTCACTTCGTTTAGAGACTTTTGCTATTCGTTTTCACGAAGATCCGCTGAGATACAGCGTAACGTTTTACATCCACTTGTAGACCTACCCCAGAAATGCAGGCAAATATAACTCTTTTGAAAGCTTTCCCGTCCTTCATACGTCACACACACACATTCCAATCCGAGTTATTGTTATTTCCAACGTACAATGTAAGTACCTACCTCAGAGAACAATTTTATTATGATCACAATAAAAATTACATTTAAATCATATCTACTGCCGACTGTGAACGTCTGTTCACAGATAACCGTCTGATGTCGACTAGACAATAACACCCACTGTTGAACATGATAATATAATAAAATCCTTTATCTATTAGAATGACATTATGCTTAACATACAAGTGACTTGTATATCTTATAGCCTAGATTGCACTGCTCAATTATGCAGGTATGTTTTTTATGAAACTAATCTTCAACCTTCACGCCAAAACTACGCAACGGATTTAAATGAAATTTGGTATGCAGATAATCTAAACCCTGAGAAAGGACATAGGCTACTTTTTATTGTGAAAAGGGGGTTGTAAGGGGTTGAAAGGGGGGTAAAAAGTTACTTTTCCACGCGGACGGAGTCGCGGGCGGCCGCTAGTGATACATAAAATAGAAAAAAAAATGGTTGTCAGCTCTCAGTCTGCTGCAACACTAGGGCTGCCATGTGTAAACAATATAACTGCAACCCCGTGTTTAACCCCTAAAGATAACATTACCAAATATTACACAACATTCAGAATTTAATTATATGCAAAGAGCATGTTAATTTTCAATTTGTGCCGCTTTTTTAAAAGACTAACACTGTTATATATCTCATGAATCAGTTAACAAAGCGCGAGATCGCTCTAGTGTTGCGTGGTACAACTAGGGATGTCTATACAATAGATTTTGTTCGGCGTACAGTTGAAGCTATTTTCACGGTATCGTGACTGTGCAAAGCAAACCAAAAGATTGCATCGAGAATTTCACAAGTGTAGCGTTTGGCAATGCAAAGCCAATATCCAAATATCTCAGTCTTAAAAATAGGCAAATAAAACTTTGCCGTATCAGCGTCAGATGTGTAGAGCACCAACTATTTGGAATAAATGGAAGGAATGAATATTTCCTTAAGAAATTGATACCTAAGTAAGTAAAAATGTGTAAAAGCAAGTTCTTACACATATTTAAAGAGTTTATGGAAAATTTTGATGAAAACACGAGGGATTAAATTAATTTATTCATATTAACACTATTTTAGAATATTAGATGTGGAAATTAAAGGACTATGGTAAACAAAGCTCAACAAAAATTGCAATCTTATGTATATAATATCTTATGTACTTGTCAAGTTGTTAGTTTGAAACATAAGCTGTCTGATAACATAACAAACATTCCAAGTATAGGGCAAATCTAAAGTTGCTATTAAAAATGCGTTCAAACACGCATATATGTACACAAGCCACAATAGTATTCCTCACAATCATGGTGGCTGTCACATACGTCATACTTGAAATGATGTCTGTCACATACGTCATACTTGAAATGATGGCTGACACATACGTCATACTTGTGAACAGGTGCCACTTTAGAGGACTGGTCTGCTCCGGTTTACCTCATTCTTAGCTTTTTATTTTCTTTATTTTGTGTATTGAACTGTAGGATGTAGTATGGGGACAAAAACATAGTAAGAAATATTTGTTGGTGGTTTGGTAGAATCGCATTATATCTATTTATTTTTAAGTATGTCATAAATATTTCTCTAATGTATGACGATTTGTAAGTGCTGTGTACAAGCCTATTTGCAACGCAATGCAAACAAAGTTTTATTTGACTTTGACATGATTTTGCGACTAAGATTAACGCTCTTGTCAAAATCATCGAACTATTCTATAAATAAAGAAGAGGTGCAAGAAATAAATAAATAAATATGTATGACAGTACATTGTAATGCCCATGTAAACAGATACAATAATTGTGATGGCCGCGACAATGTAAAATTTTGTAAATTTTCCCCAACGACAAGACAATATCGCTGTAACCCAAAATTGTCGATTGCTACTTTTGACATACGTCGGACTTATCGAACTGTTTCCATGTGAGTCCGCTTTATCAAAAGAGTCCTGAGTATTGTTTTTCTTTAAATTATGGAGATCTGAGGGGCAATTCTGGTGCACTCGACATTGAAGTTCATTTAGAGATTTCATACATTCGTACATACAAATTTTTAATTCGACTTCAATTACGAGTGCACGAAAATTGCACCCTAGGCCTCTGTATAATTCGAAGACAAAATGACTGGAAGTTTAAAAAAAACGGGAAATATTGTGAATGACATACCTAATTGCCTGATAAGTTGAAGTTAGTAATTTGTCAACGGCTCTGTTTCACACGACAATATTCTATGTAGGTAAATCAATAAAATATCAATTAATACGAGCCTAGCGTGCAGTTAAAAACGAAAATGGCGCCGTCTAAACCGTTAAATGCATACAATTAATCAGTTGGCAGTTCAGTTCTAACAGTGGATATCATATAAGGTACTACTACTATAAAATCTATATTGTAAATTAATTGCATCGGGAAAGTGACAGCAGGCGCAATTGATTGCCCGAGTCAATAATTCAATAAGCTCCTACTTACTGTTTCAATGCGCTAAGTTAGCTTTTATCGATGGGTAAAATTGCCTCGCTTGCAAGTAATGATAGACATTTCATATTACTCTTATATTAACTACCGTGTTTCAATCGTTTACATGCCCAACCCTCTTAATATGTATCATGTATCCTTTGGCACATTAAATCAGCTATTCCATAGAAAATATAATATTAACACGCCAATGTAATTTGAATTTGCAGAAACCGCTTTTTCAGAGTTGATTTATTGTTTCAGCTTTTTTATTTTTTTATATTCAGGACAATCAAAATTACCTCACTTCGCCTGATGATAAGCGGCCGTGAGATCCAAATATGAGGTTGACAGGCACAAAAGAACAAACAATGTAGGTAAGTACCTAATAAGTCTGTCATCCACATCTTGAAGGCCTGCTGAGATGCCGTTTCACACCCCGCCTAAAAACCCAGGATTGTAAGAAGGGGGAAGGAAACACATGAACTGGAACGTCTTGATGGCTCGGGGCAGGAATTATATATTATTGACCTAACATGCTAATTATGTTACCTTTTAAGAGGCCTTCAGCATGTAAACGATAAATAAAGGTACGTATATAAAGAATATGGAAATATGGTACGGAAACCATTCGAGCGCGTATTCGAATCGCCTAACTAAAGGACCCTTTGAGACATTACAATGAAAGTTTCACAAGTACAGTTCAGGAGGTCTTGCTAAGGACAGTTCCCGCCATGACCAAGGACATCTGTAGAAAAGATGGAAATTAAACCTGGTTTATGGAGATGAATTGCCTGGACCGGTTATGATTCTTGAAAATATCTAAATGACTTTCTCGAATAAAAAAAAACAATAAAATTGAAGCATCTTTTCTGAATAGGTATGAAAATGTGTAAATTCTCACCACATTTCAAGTAGCTTAAGCACTTGTGTCACATATTATTATAAGACTAGGATTTACAAATATAAAACTATGATTATAATAATGCTCCACCATTTACGTTAATTGTTTCTTAACAACTCTATTTTAAGAAAAAAAAAACTCGGAATCTCTGGATACGAGATCACGAGTGCTGGGCATCCTGTATCTCAATAAATTAAACGTTTGCGTTCAGTGAAGAACGCAAAAATATATGTTTTATATTTTGAGATTACACGGCAAACTAATCCCCGAACGTGGATTGGAAAAAAAAAAAGATATTTCCCAATAAAGGATTAATATTGAAAATCTCAAACGCGGAAACGAAAAATATTTATGAAAACTTTTAGGTTGCATGAGGTATTTTTTTGTAACAATATTACTTTGTAGGAAATAAATATTGAAGCAGAATATTGCTTCGTTTTATTGAAAGGCTATTTTGGAATACCTATTTCTCTTATCGGAATTAATTTCTGTGTAGGTTTTGATCCAACGAATATAATAAATGTGTTCCTTGAATATTTTAACGTCAGTTATTTATTACTCAACAAAATTATTATTTCACGATGATCTTTTATTATTGGCCACTACTTTTAAAATAATTTCAGTTAACTTAAAACAAACTTCAAAACGATATATATTTTTTAAATAAAATAGAATAGAAATAATTTATTTGCTTTTGAGTAGGGTATACAGCTAAATATCTGATATCTATAATATTTGAAATTGGCATGTTTTAAATATTCAGATATAAAAAAATATTCAGAAAATATCCAAGGAAACCAAATAATAGAGGTAGATAAATGTTAACCAATGTTACATTATTGGCAGATATTTATTAGACATGCCAAGCACAACATACAGCATTAAGTAGAAGCGGATGGTAGGAAGTGATATGTCTCTATTCAAAAACCCCATTTCTGATCAAATATCATTATGATCTTCAAATATGTGTACTCATTCGTGAGATAAACGTAAAATTACCGCCAAATAGTATGTTCCTAATACGAGAACGAATCACTTAATTCACTATTCAAATTACTTTTACTTACTAAGAGTGAATACATTTGGTTTAAATAATAGTTTCATGTAGCAAAATAATAGGCATATTAGAGCCAAAGGGGTGAAAATTAAAATAAACTTAACTTTTAACGGCATATCGAAAATGTAAGGTATTTATACTTAAAGAAAATTAAATTTCAAGATGACCTACATTAGAGGAGACGTCTTTGAGGCCATATAGTGAAAAAAGGCGCTCTATCCGATAATACTTCTGTAAAGTGATTTACATGCGTCAATGCCGTTCCACACCTTTTTGTGACCATGTCATTTTAGTTCCATGGCTTTTTAGGATATTAACCTGTGACAAATCACATTACAGGCCGGTGTCTTGTTGCAGAACATTTACTTTACATGTTTGCTGTTCGAGACGAAGGGGAACGGACACACGAATTTAGCTTTTTCCTTCGAACTATAAAATAGAATTAGTGAAACTATAAATCTTCATGTTTTGAAAGTGGTACCTTTAAATTGCAGCTTTATTACAGCAAGTACTTTAGCTTTAAGATTTCTAAGAAATAAAAGCTACATTCCATTTGCACTTAATTCTTTTACGTAGTAACGGTTCGCGTTCAGAAAATTACTACACTCAGTGTGAGGTATACCGCGGGCAGGCGGTGCGGGGCACAGGTGTCTGTTATATTCGTACACATATAAGTAGACAAAGAAGCATTGTGCGAAGCTTGAATAGGGGTATGGTCCTAAGTTTCACGAGATATCGATTTTGGAGTGTGATGCGCCGTAACCCGCCCGATATGGAGCGAATTCGTCCGGAGAACTAACATACAATTGTTATGGCAACTATATTTCGTAACAGCCGATTGCATGTCGATCGCTCAACGTTAGACATGCAACAGAATTCCTCAGTTTTCGCAAATCAATTCACTAGGCCGGTGGAAAGTATTTTTTGGGTATTTGGTGAAGGGCAAACAGCCAGCTTACCTTTTACAGCGACACCTTTTATTTTTTCGTGTTCGTGATTCATACATAGGGGGAAGTATAAAGAACGCAAGTTTATTTCCATTAATGGATAATGGTTTCATAAGTCCCGCTTTTTCCTACATACAATAACAACTACACATACAATAAATAGTTTAGGGTTGCTTGTTCACTTTTTCAATGTCTTAAAATGATCACAATTAGAACTAATCAAATAACAACGCTACTGGATCAAAGAAGCCATCTTAATACATTTCGTTTTAGATTTATTACTAAGTTTTATATAATTTTAAATAAGTATTTCAGCTAGATTAGTATTTCTTAGGAATAACTACGGAATTTCTTAGGTACGTAAAAGTTAAATGAAATACATCTTATTCATTTTATTGTTATATTGAGGTTGGGTATTTAACATACGTCTCGTTGGAAGGGCTTGTGATTTATGTCCGGGTGCGTAGGTATGTAGGTGTGTTCCCCTTCCAAAACGTACCTTCTCATTACTGTGCCGTCTTGTGGGAAAATATCTAACGGACTACAATCTTATACTACTTAAAAATAAAGTATTAGCTACTTGCGAGAGGACGCGTTTGCCAACCAGGAGGAAGAGATACGGGTAATGTATTGCAATTCTATTTAGATTTTATGTACAAACATACTAGCATGAAGACTCTACCGTTATCTTAATAATAAAATAACAACTGAAAAATCGATACGATCAGTTATCTGCTTGACTTAAGTGAAAAATTCAATGCAATTTCAACAAATTACATCGGGTGATGCAATTTAAAATTAGTATTTAGTGTTTTTAATGTGCATATTTGGTGTTAGTATTATGTGCAGTGAAATGCGGCAAAGTGATATTTATATACGACTCGTTGAATTGTATCGTTTTTAACACTACTATTGTGTGTCGAGTGAGCTGTCACGTTAACCACTTGCTTTGCGATTTTGTTAAAAGTAGTCTTGACAGAATGCGTAGGTCGATAAAACGCCAGGGTTTTACTGAGTGACCGTAACTTTGACTGACTTCAACAGTTGACTACCCACATTATATCAATTATTCCACTTAACATTGGCAAAGTTATCATCATAAAAGAGGGTAGCGCCATTTTATAAATATTAAAAAGAAATAGTATAGATTATTGCAAATAACGTTAACGGACGGTTTTTATTTCCTTATAAAATATAAGTGTGTGTGAACGTTAATAAAACCTGACTGAATTTTAAAATGAGAAAACATAAAGCTTATACACCTATATAATAACACCGTCGAGCACACATATAACCGCATCGTGCAGTACCTACTTTATGTATCCGTCATATATTTATGCATTCGTCAGTATTCCTAGATTAAAATAACTAGGAATATAACATAGAATTCAGATGGAATCCCCGCACAGGGAAGTCACTGGGGTCGCTTCGTGTTGGCTCGTGAATTTTATAACGCCATAAAGTCGGTCGGTTAATTCAGAGGTCAATGTACCACATCCATTTTAATGCACCATAAAGCTTTGCACCTATACTTTAAAGTATCGTAAGCATATTTTTAATAGATGAGGGAAAGAAAACGTAAATTAAAATAATCATGAAAAACTTTCCACTTTTGACGTTCTTCTAGAACCTGCGATTGTTAATCAGTTTATTCTTAGACAAAATTAATTATTTAGAACTTCTTTGCCTAGCGCGATTGCTAACCGTTTGAATTATGTATAGAGTAATCATACGCTTAAGCGTCTTGATACTAGAAAGGTATATATGTATGTATGTATACATACACTTTAAATGCCGTCGTCGTTTGCCCTAGATTCTATCGGCGAATATACCAGGTTTTGATTGAATCACAAAGTAGGTACCCAGCCATATATTACCACGGTGGAACTGCTTATTTTAGGGATATTTCAGAGTAAAGAGAAAGTTACGCGTCTACCTCTACTCTGCAAGTCAGTTTATCTGTGTAATATAATAAGACTTTTGCACGCTTTATTCTTGAAAGTATGATAAGAGTAAATATCAAAAAGTTACATATTCTTAATTATTTTATTTCTCATCATTCAAAAACAGGTTTGCCAAAATATAAAAGTATTGTTAAGACTCTTTTAATAAACTACTTCTGGTTTAAACTCTTCAAGTGAATATTGTCATCTTTTGCCAATGAACCTTTTCTAAATGCGTTTATACTGACATTTAGTACTAATTGATGTTGATGGATGGCAAGTATTCCACTGTGGTGCTCAACCCACCAAGTTTGCCTAACTCCGGTCGACCATTATTTATTGCAAGTCATCTATCAGTCGCGTACCCCTAACCCTTCATACGTTTCAATATACAAGCGCAATAGGAAGATAATATCTAAGAAAGGATAGCCAAATCAAAAACGAAAGGTAAAAAAATATTTAATCAATCTCTACATTCTATTTCAACCACAGAACACCGCAAGTGGGTAGTATCTAAATATATCGATCGAGTCGGAAAATTTCTGGGAATTTCCATCGACAGTTTGCGTGGAAAATATTCCTTCATAATAGAAATTTCCTAGTACAATGGACTATTGATAGCACGTCTCCACGTCTTGTTTCAGGTTTCACTCAAGCTTTGTATCATACTCTTAGACACAGCATATTTCAATCCACCGGTCTTTACACAAGCTTATTCTGCGATATTCCGATAACGTCGGCGTTATGGGCATAACAAGTTGACGGCTCCGACAGGCTGCGCCTCGACATGTATGTGCCGCTACTATTTAACTAGCCGGTAAATTTTATAAAAAAAGTTTTTCTATAAAGTGGTTTGTCGAGTGAATGCAGTAAATCAATAAACGTATTAAGTAGTAAACGACCATCACTACGTGCTATCTCTATTTAATGTGCAAATTAACCAAATGTCATTTATAAAGCGTTCAGGGTATCAGTTAAAAAACATCAACAAAATCATTTGCGCATATTACTAGCGTAGGTTTACATATCTACTGGGCCCATATTGTAGCATAACGTTACCTGGTAAGGCTTGTATAAAAGGCGAATCCTTTTTTGAGATTAAAATTTTACATGTGAGCAGTACAAACGAAATCTAAGAGGTTATTAATGTTTTCATTCAAAATAATCCTGTATAAACAGTATTCGACGTAGTTTCATTCGACGGAAAACTGTATAACTTGTACTTATACAAGTCTATCCTGCCAGAAACAAATGAACATACCTACATAACTTTGGATTCCGTTGCAAAAGCAATTAAATACACTGTAATACTCATACAGGTATACGTGGCATAGGTATGTATTAAGTTATATAATTATAGAGTCGAGCAGTTTGTACGGAATCTGTGAAACAGTATATCTCTAGAGACCTAGAAACTAACGCAACAATAATGCTACAACAATATCTATTTCACCCAGACGTTGGCAGAAATACATTGTATGTGTATAAAATATTAATGAGTATTATTAATTCACATAGCACATAAGGTGTAATGATGTCCTATCAACCACAGGCTAACTGTCTACTATTGACTGGCCTGCCTTCTTAAAATTACTGAACTTAGTCGTCCAATTTATTGGAATACTAATAGGCTGATTTATATAGCTCAGATCATCTAAGTTTATCTAGCAATTTGCAAGACATACTGAATATAAATGATACTATATTATATAGAATATAATACACTTATTAATTAATTTCCTTAGCCACAAAGCTTTGCAGATCTCAGAAGCAAAAGGTTAAGCCTCAAGACGCCGCGCCCCCGTCGTCCATTTCCATTAAAGAAAAAACTACTAGGAAGTTAATAAATAATCAACTAAAATTCTCTTTAACGTAAGTACGAGTATATGTTAGTAACAAACATGTAGATTTCAGGTCACTTAAAGGGAAAGTTAGATTTCATAAAATAAGGATACGGCTTGCGTTCTTTTAAGTGACGCCAACTACCAGTATATGACTCGCATAAATTGATTGATGGCCTTACCCCAATTGCCATAGTAGGTATTTAAAAAGAAAGTAATTAATTCATAACCGAATGTTAGTCTTAATGTTGACAATAATATTTTAGCCAACGATAAAATAAACAATTGATTTGCTTAAAACAACTGTAGGTACCAATCGTTTTATGTAGAAGTTTTACGGAAAACAAACTAAAAGGTTATTTCATTGCGGCATTCTTAATTAAGCTTAAGCTTATTTTGTAATAAAATAATAAGTTATAATCTTATAAGTACTTTTAAATCTTTAATTATTTAAGTAACTTTAAATTTTAACTAACGTAATCAATCCCGTTTTCAATTACAAACAGTCAAGGTATTTAAGTTTATTTTAGATCTAGATTTATGTTGAAGAAAAACATAATTCTAAGCAAGTTTCACGGATATAAATGGTGTAGCTGTATGCTCATTTATTTGTAACATTTTACGGGCGTTCTACTATGTAGATGCAATAAAATTTAGTTCCTGTGTTACGAACAAATTACAGACTGTCCTCGACACAACTATTGGACGCAATGCAAAATAGAAATTAGTAACAAAGGAAAAGTTCTTTCTCGCAATTAATCAGTCGGTTTCTAATTGGAGAAACCAATTCTGAAATAAAGTTTTTTACAATGTATGTCTCTGTTTTCGCAGATGTTCATGGACGGTGATTAACTACCAGGAGGTGACCCATTTGCTCATTCGTCGCCTTTGCTATAAGAAATAAATATTTCTTTTATAATCACAACTGTTGGTTTGCCTAGGTAAATGAAAAGAAAATTTTGCGGTGCAGTTATATAACGTTCAGTCGCCGACACTCGACCACAGCGATTGGTGATGCTGACGATGACGGCTCATCAGGCCAGTAGTGACGTTGATCGCTGCGGCCGACATGACATGATTCGATCAACCACCTCAATTTAGTGAGGTCATAATGTGTCAGCTGCAGTTTGATGAAGAGCTTTTACAATTACCCGATAATAGTAGTACGTAGTCAGTTTAATTAAATAATAATATCCACCTACAGATTTGGTTACTGATCAGCCGCGTGATATATCAAAGTGCACTGTCTACTCTCTTACTCTCATATTCCGATGGGACAGTGTGACATGACCGATGAAGGAACGGGGGCAGAACCTACGGCTTCGGGCTGACATAAACAAAGACAAAACTTGGACCTGACGTAAAACTCAGGTCCAAGTTTTGGCCTGATCCTGGAATCATACTCGGGATGCCCAACGCAGCCTTCTCTTCGAAGTGCGAGGCACTAGCCACTGCGCTACCGAGACAGTCATTAGTAGAATCTGTTTCATTACTGCATACACAAATAAGTTAGATGAGAGGGTAGAGCATTCGCAATATCTCACCTGATAATTACCGGAGAAATCTTTACTAGTTTACTTACCTGAAACAAAAAAATATATTTATGAACAAAGGGTTATTTCTCGAGAAGGAACAAGATAATATCTGGAAAAAATCTCGACGTTGTACGTCGTATAATGTTAGCTACAGCTTTTAATAGCTATTCATAGTTGTTCATACCATTAGAGCTTTAAAAGATCTAATTACTGTCTATATGCAATGATAGCGTAGTTTGCTTAAATAAATTCATAATCGTAACGAATATAGCGAAATAGTGGTTAAATCTTAAGTTGCATAGTAACAAATCTATTAAACAAATGAAAGCAACGCCACTTTTAATAGTTTCAAAGGGGCAAACTTAACTGCGCTTGGCACTAAAACGAAAGTCGCGTTAGTAAGACTTAAATGACGTCATTTAACCAACGTACACACACGGCACTGCTTAGCAATCCAGGTTCATAATTACCACCCAAGGCCAACCCTAGTCGATAAGCGGTCCTAGCCGAGGGTGGAACGTCTCACCTACTTCACTGCTCAGTCATTTACATAACGACGCCTTGGGTTGACCCCCCCGCCCACTATCTCGTGACTCTTAAACAATATTTTTCTTCGTTTCCTCAAGTGTTTAACGATGCTAAATTTGGAATTGGTAAGAGGTGTACACTTTGGTGTTTCGGCACGAAATACATTGAGACGATATAACATACATTCACAAGTATTTTGCAGGCATGAAGCTAAGCTCAGCTAACTTAAAGGAAAAA
The DNA here is from genome assembly GCA_014851415.1 of Cnaphalocrocis medinalis. NCBI lineage: Eukaryota > Metazoa > Arthropoda > Insecta > Lepidoptera > Crambidae > Cnaphalocrocis > Cnaphalocrocis medinalis. The sequence continues at coordinate 1,579,123 of CM026273.1, read as the reverse complement.
AAAATATTTTTTTCTATCAATGTAGCAAACTAAGAAGGTTCCCTTGTACTGCAGAAACAAAGAAAACACAAACACCCAAACCCAATATAAACATTTTGTTTGAACAACAAATCGGACCCGCGACCCTTGCGTCTCAACCGGCGGCTTTTTGATATCGTCATTTTTATTACTAAAGTAGATTCATTCATTTATCATCTTCATTGCCATCTATAGGATGTGCAATCCGGAACATAAGCCTTCTATTAGATTACGAAACGATCACTTTGCACTTATGGCCTAATATAATTTGTGGAACTGTGGCTATTACAGCCAATGGAATTAATATCGCCTCTCATCTGGGTTTTGCGCTAGCAAGCTGACACAGCAATGGGCAACCACTTACGCGAAAAACGGGTTAAGTCATATCTTACGGCAGCGGGAGTATTTGGCCAATATTCTAATTGCCCCATGCTACGGAGCATAGGTTTAATTTTACTGTCACAAGTCCATTAGCGGAGAATTACTAAGCACTTTTTTATGAAAATCGGGTATATGAAAGTTGCCCGTAGGTGACGATTCCCAAAAAATAATTATACGAGTACTTGCCACAAATAAAATAATGTAGCTAACATAAACTGGCTCTCGCAGTATTGGTTTCACTAAACAATAGCTTTTAATCTTTTCTACTAAATAATAAGAGAAGCCATAAAAGTATTTAAAACAACTGGTATGCCAAAACCTAAACATTGTTTTGTTTTCACCTTTAAGTAATTAATCGAAATTCCTCTTATTCAATCAAAGCTTTTTGTAAGGAATCGATCGATCTATTGCTGATTTTGCGTTGTAGAGTTAGTTCCAGCGGCAAAATCTGAGGCGAATTTCATCGGAATCCATTAAGGGAAGGTGGTTATAAATAGTCAATTTGGATCTTAATACGTCATTCGCACGTCAAAGGACATTAAATTTCGTTTTGAAACGTATTGAGTAAGACGCGTGGCAAGCAAATGAAGCATACAACGTCAAATAAATTACCTAACGTTGTAAACAACACATTATATTTAGAATCCATGCGAATTGTTACTTAACGATACCTCGAACGGTTGTTTAAATCTGTTCTGGATATTTACGCTCGAATAATTTTCTAATTATCAAAAATTACATGCTTAATTAACTGTAAAAATATTCTTAAGCTTTTCATTATTATAAGTACAGGAATACGAAAATGGTTGATTAATAAAAAAAAGGTTTTTGTTATAGAAGGACCAAGTTTTTATACAATACAATTTTTATGCTAGCAGTTTAATAAAAATCGTTTCAGTAATTCCATTTGAAAGTCGGCAGAACAAAAGGGTTTTAGAGAATTCATGCTGCGACCATTATGAGTGCACATCTCGAATGAAAAGTGCTAGGTCTGTTAATGAACTAAAACGGGAGGCTAATTACGAATCCTTTAGCGTTGGAGTTAGCTCTGCGATGGCGTGCGGATATCATTAGTACCCGTGTAAAGTTTACCCCTTTCTGCTTTTACCATTTTGGTTCTAACGAGTACATTTGAATTTTTAATTGTGATTTTCAGTTTTGTTTGGAACAGATCCACCATAGAGAGCAAATTTACTTGCCGAGTAGTATCAAAATCTCTTTAAACAAATAAAATGTTAAATACCTGGCCCACATTGTTACGATTTTTACCCAGTTTAACTAACCAGAATATAAATGATATTTTATTATCTTACGACTTGAAAAAAAGGAGGTCTGGTATTTTAACTTCTTCATTTCGCATGAACTGTTTTAAAAATATAGTCACGTATATACTCGTACTTTTCAGTACGTGATATTTTAAAAGCAGTATTTTTCTCAGAATTTTTAAAATTTTGGTTATCTTCTTTCAACAAACTTTGAAAAAAGTATTTAAATTTCAACAGGACAGCTGGTGCCGTCGAAAGATTGTATAATGTCTATTCGTTGAAGCGAAGACTTTTTTATATAAATCCCTTTATTTCCGTACAATGAATTCATTTAGGAGGGTACCTATTATATCTACGAATAAACTGTAGTATTAGCACAGATATTAGTATGCTTCTTCTTACGAATATAGTCGTAAGTACTTTATATATGCATAGCACGAATATTAATGACTTCTTTATAAATTCGAGCCCCATGATAAAATATACCTTCCTACTAAAATATACTAGCATGTCAGCCAATAATTAGGACAAACCTTACGTATTCGGTGTTCGGTGCCGAACCACCATTAGTTAGCGGCTTTTCTTACACTTTTTTTGTTTAGCAGTCAGTGATATTTTAAGATGAAATAGTTATTTTTACATATAATTACTAAACTAGTTTTGCGCCGCCAGCTTTACACGCATAGATTAGTATGTTCTACCGTGGAAAAGTGACTAGCTTTCCGTAACAAATTACAGTTTATGCTACTCGGGGATAAAGGAGTTTCCTACGGATGAAAAGTACTTCTAATACCTACAGTTTTCCTCTTTATAATATTAATTTAAATAGACACGTATTATAAACTATGTAATGAAGGATGCGAACGCACTATTTTCGCGCAGTTTTAGTCTGTTAAAACATAATCCTGTTTAATTTATGTGTCTTGATATATTAAGGGATTTTTCAAAAACGTTTTAATTGGTTACTAAGTTGCTAATGTGTTGAACTGTCCAAACATGACAAAACAATTTATGTTTGTGTTAGTAGCCATAATGACAATCTTCAAAATGTTTTTGTCATTGAACACACAGCGATAAAATAGAATGAGTAGCAAGTATAAGATATGTATTCTTTAGTAATATAACCGCAATGAGTTAGAGATGAACAAACTCTTATTTGAAAGTGCATCACTAAAACTCTTAACAGCTTAATGTATTACCATTGAAACGAAATCACTATAGTAAAACACTGGCATGTATTCCATTCAAATATAATGATGATTTTCCATAGATTATAGCTTTTTTTTCTTCTAAATGAATGCCTAAATGTACCAACTACAAAGACATACACACGAGAAAGATATGACGCACGTACTCTGGAATGTTTTATTATCCTCTCATAAGTGTCACATTCGAGCATTGGCTCCCAATCTTTCTTTTGACCATGGACTACATAGGATATTTCAATTTCTACAAGGTTAATAGGTGATTCACCCAATAGCCAATATTTTCGATGCAGTCAAGTTACTGCTGCTTGCAAAAACTAGTTTTCTACTTTTCTTAAAGATCCGTTTTTTTACCAAAGGATATCCTTTATCATATTCTCTTACATTCACATACAAGTCAGTTGACATCTAATTGCATATACATACGCGAGCAGCATTGGTCTTCTGACTAGAGTTAGGAAGTCGTCTTGTATCGAAAGTAAAGACGTTTTATGTGTATATTTATCTATCTAACTTCTATAGACCATCAACGGCTTTTAATCCGAAAATACGAAACTTGCGCGATGTGATTGAAGTACAACTATTGTTAATGATTTGAACTTATAGCTACACCAGGTCCCGAAAAAAAGTGAGGATGAGCCACTAGTTTACTTTAAACACCTGAAAACCCTAAAAGTGTATATTTTTAACCCTATATGCTACCTATAGTTTCTACACAGGCCGTTTCCTGTCCCTGTAGGATAAAATATCGCCTATGATTAAAAGAAGATATTTGTTATTTTAAGAGAAGACTTATGTTGAGGGTCACTGTAATGCCTACGCAGACCACTGTTGGGGAACCAATGCATTAGAGTAACCCGATACTTAGCCGTAATAGCCGCCGACCAGAATGGAGACGGAGACCTAGACAATGTCTGCCATCAAGAACCACGACAACACCTATTGTTGGGGTAATATAAAGCGTCTACTATCCTTGAAGGCGGTCGAACGGTGTTTTTCTGCAAACAACCTGTTATTGTGCCTTTAATACCGCGTGAACAAAGCCACTCAGCTGACGCCAAGACAATATCGTATTATGGCGCAATGAAAACACCACTGGTAATATCCCGTTCAAATTTTGCGTTCTGTGTGAAAACGATGAAGAATATGAGTTAAGGTGTGATCGCGCCCTGGCTCATTATGCGTCCCGCTCAAAAAACAGAGCACCCGTATCAGGTTTCTTTCTTATTCATGAGGCGGGCGAGGCCGCTTCTGAGCTAGTTCGCCTTTCTCGGTACGCAGTTTGTAGGTAATCAAAGTACACACCAACAGTGCAGCCTACTTTAAAATAAACCAGCTAAGTGCGAGCTGGAGTAGCGCAAGAAGGATCGCGTATCATTAATTTCTACACATAAGGTTTACGTTTATGAAATCAAATGTTTTTTATTTTTATATTTAAGTTCATTGAATGTAAGGTAAATGCGGTTTACGATATTGCCATAAAATCTATCAATGAAAATTGGTTTGAACGAACGTGTCTTTAAATACGTCCATAAATCGTAAAACTAGAATTTTCCTTCATCAACTCGAAATATGAAAATAAATGATTAACTAACTGCTACTGAGCCCTTCATGGCCAAATCCGACTCGCACTTAGCCGGTTTTTTGAACTCCGGATCGTTCTAATGTCTGAGACAGAAGTGCTATTTCTGTGCTGCGGGGGCGTAACTCGACCTGATCGGCTGTACCTATGAGGTTATTAGAAATTGTCTCAATCAATATCTCAATGGATAGGTTAGATATTAATCAACCCGTCCATTTGGACGCGACGGTGAGGGGGGTTGATTTAAATAATTAATTTTATTAATCTAACAATTCCCGCCGCTGACATTTAATACAAAGAGTGATAACTATTGATGGGAATGACTATAAAGAGGGTTTTGTATCATAAAATATATAATTTTCGAATCGAGCACAAATTCAACTTTAAATATAGAGTAGAAATATGTCCGCAAGGCTAAGAGTATAACCATGTCATATATCCGCAACAATGTTGATATAAAACATATACACGAGGACATTAATGTGTTTCCAACTTGGACAAAGAATAAGAAACTTCGCACTTAAGTTGATAGATTTCCGATATCCCCCAGTAATTGACCGGCAGTGTTAACTGCCAAATATTCTACGAGTATATCAAATACACTTTACATGATATATCCGTAGAATAGTTGCAACGCTTTGTATACGCCGTTAAATTTTAGTCGTTTCAGTCCCAAAGCTATTGTAATAGATAACCGGAATAAAGCCCATTTAGCATGTTAGATCATCAAAATAAAAATCAGCGGTTCCATACAAAAATAATATTCACCAGGCGATATTGTATGGAACAACTGATTTTTATTTGCTTATTTTGATTATCAAATATGCTAAAGGGGCTTTACTCGTGGTACCTATATGAGGGCTTCGGGATTAAAACGACTAAAATTTAACGGTGTATGAATAATTGAACTATCGGTGAAGTGCTCAGATACTCCGGGCAAAGAGCGGCCAACTGATGACGGCGTGGAACAAGAGCGCTGATTGGTGGTACTGCTAGTGTGACACTGGCTGAATCTATAATATACCTGTCCGCTCCTCGTGAAACATGTCATGTACGACTCTTAATTCAAATTTCACACCCTATTTTTAGTTAACAGCTTAAATAATAATTAAGTTATCAATCTATCGTTTATTTACCGTGACAACCATATTTTTACGCCTATCATTTCACTACAGACTCAGGAGTATAATATTAGGATGAAATGAAGAAACAATAATCAACTGCGCCGTATTACGGCTACGAAATTGCATTCTCAATAAAGATCGCGCAATTTCACAAACAAATTAATAATGCCGTCCAGTTTTCCTCTGTACAAAGTTTTGTTTCGATATTTGTGATGCTTCAAATTGTGAGGATCAAATTTAACGAGCCAGTCTCAAATTGGACGAGCTAATTAGGATTTAAGACGGGAAATTGTGTGCGATGTGCTGCAAACAGATAGTGTAATGTGAACAATAGGCTTGGACGTGGCTGCGAGCTCGGTGCGCATGGAGTTAACAAAATAGTGTAACTACAAACAAAGGCCAGCCCAAAAGTTTTAACATAGACTTTCGGGCATTGATGCTAAATCGCATTCATCCGGGGCATTCAGTTTGTATAAGCTTATAAACAAAACTGCGTCTGAGCACGGTAAATAATGCTAATTTAGACTTCAAATATTATACAAGCTTGATTTTTATTTATGCTAGAGGCGACAAACGAGCAAGTGGGTCACCTGATGGTAAGTAATCACCGCCGCCCATGAACCTCCGAGAGATCAGATGAGGCGCTGATGTGTTATCGGCCTTTTGGAAAGAAGTAGGTAGGCTCATCTCTTGTACGTCCTTAAAGTCATAACCGTCAGGAAATACTACTGCGGCTAAACCATTCCACAAAACTAACTATTGTATACTCACTCAGCTAGTCTGCTTTAGTGAATAATTTTATTACAAGTATGTAAAATTTACTTACTGGTCAAACTCAATTCTTGCGGGGAAACATAATTATTGAAATTCCGATTTTGTTTGTACTTTGGTTTGCTACCTTTGTAGTAAAAGGGTAAAATTATTGTGCGATTTTAATATAAAATACCTATTTGACTTCACGTTGGGTAACAAAGATAACATTTCCGGTTCCATAATTAATATCCATAATACGAAGGGATTAAATAATTATTTCGGCATATCCAGTTGGTTTTAATTAATTGCGAAGTATTTTATATAACGTATTTCAGCGAATTAGTTCTGCAAAATGTAAATCCAATTTTGTAAAGTTTATAATCAAGCGGTGTACTGAGTCATTACCTTGTTCAGGGTTTACCGAAAAATCTCTTTATTAGGGTGATGAATGATGATTAATGTTCATAAATTACTCATACTCATGTATGCGGTGCCAAAAACGAATACTAATGAATGAACGACATAATTATTACAAAATTAAAATAGTGACTGCTATGGCAAACCATCATTTATAATTTCTTAATTGCTTGCTATCTATTTTAGGATTCCAACATTTAACATTTTTATATTGCCTGCAATTTATTTTTGCGTTCCATACCTCATAAGAAAAAAAACAGGATCACTTCGTTTTTCTGTCTGTTTGTCAAGACCCTTTATTTCGGCAACGCGTAAAGGTTTAGTGCTAGTGGTTACTTATATGCTATGTGTAGGTATGCTGTATAATCAAGTCCGTTACCCAGAATTTGTAAACAATACCAAACCACGTAACAACTAAGATACGGCCGTTTATTCAGCAAAAAACCAATATTCTAAAATCATAATCCTTGTTGAATTAGAACTAAAATATTTGACCAGTCAATAGATCCACACATATAGTGAAGCATTCTACAAACTATTATACATATTATGGTATGCACATACGTTTTGCAATAAACAATTTAAAATAAGTATTTTTATTTTTATGGAAGTCGGTTATTTTGAACAAAATAATGTACCAGCTTATGTTTCGTTTCGATTTAGGTACGTTTGCGAATTGTACTCATGTTAGGAGTGTAATTCTCTACCAAATAAATAACAAAGCATACCGTAAGGAAACCCCTTACCTAAGAGTTCCTACTTTGAACAAAGCTCTTAAGCTTGGCTGAATTTAATTTAAAACGTTCCAAGTCAAAGGTGCCGTACACAAAGAATACGAGTAGAGACTAATCTGTGTCGTTTTAAGTGTGGTCTTGATTACAAGTTTTATATTGTACCTAATACTCGTATTGTCATGTTACTAGAAAATAATAATATTAGGTATATCTAAGCGTTTCACCTAAAAACGATTTTGATTTAAGTTAGTATTTTTACAAGAGCGAAATGTCTGCCTCATCAACTTATGACGTTCGCGTTCAGAGATAAAGTAGTCTTGCAGGGATGTGAAAACTTGCTCCTTACAAAACCTTTGGAGATCATAAGTTCAACGTCCTTCCTCGTGTTAACTTGTTGTTACACTTACTTCTTACTTTTTCTCCCAACTTATGTTTTTATCAACATAATGTTTATTCTAGCTTACGGATTATACAAATTAATCAGTACTTACTGAAAGTCAACTAATGTAACTAGTAAATTTAAAAACAAATAAAGTTGCCATTTCTCCCTTCCTTTAAAATATTTTATGTTCGCTGAAAATGAATAAAGTAATAAAAATGTGTTTCTGATTAACACGAAGGATACTAAAAGGCTTTAGTGCTTTAAAAGTGTAAAGTGCGCATCGACATCGCGTGACAGGTGGTTGGTACCCGTGTATGCCAGGCCTTGTACAAATGGTACGTATATCGACTCCATTCGAGTGTACGCCTTGAGGCATTGATAATAGGATTTAATATACAGTACAGTTATTTACTTAAATCTGCACGTACGGAAAGCCTTGATTTGTGTCAAATGCATTAGTAAGTTAGTATGTTATTTGACTGTTTTCCAGACTTCCTTGTGAAATTCCACAAATGGATGGTGGGTGGGTACCTACATGTCACGAGATATTTGCCAGATCATTGAAACCTACGTCTGTCTGGCTGTGTAGGTAGACGAACCTACGCGCCTTTTTATTAATTTATAAATATCTTTGTTTTCTCCGTCCCATTTTCCTAATTCGGAAAACTTTTAATGAGCGCGCACTTAGTCGTGAAACAAATAATTGGAATAAAATAACCGCATGCTCGAATAAAAGCTTTAATTTGTCAAGTACGTATTTAAAATTAATGAAAGGGTAATGTTCTGTATTTATTGTTGGAAAAATTATTTTAAAAGCCCATGAAATAGTATTGTACATTAATTAATCGTAAATTTGCCATGACGGTGTTGATTGGATTTGCTACAAATATTTCAAATAAAGAATGTATCACATAAAATTCAAAGCCAATAGATAGTATTTATCTTCACTGCTTTCATTTCAGTGCTAAGTTGACAAGACAAAATATTGACACGACAATGAGAAAAGCTACCCACCTGCTAAATAAAAGTTTTCATGACGTAAGCTAACGTTCTTGTAATTAACATGATTTGAGGTAGCTGATGTAAACTAAGTTCTTGTTAGTTCTTCAAGTTTCCATTCCATCGCAACGAGTATTGAGTTAGATGCCAACATTGAAGCGACAAAGACATTCCAATCTCAAGTTTGGGTCCTGAGATATTGTGTTGACCTCCAAACTTACAATACACATCATCAATATCCATCGGAAAATTCAAAATTTATCTCATTAGTACAAGCTGTGAAAGTTATAAATAATTCCTGGAAGACGGTGCTGTTACTCTGGGCTGACTGTTGAACCAACGACTGTAAGGCCCTTGGGATCAACTTCGAGTAGTTATTGGGTTGGTACTTGGCACAAAATACTCATACCTTTAGAGATGATTAGCGTCTCAGCGACTGCAAACCAATGTTAGGTACACGGCTTCGGGGAACCCTATATTTTATCTGTTAAAGTAAGTTCATGTTTAGTTTTCTATTTAGGTATACCTAAGAAACAAATTACACTTGATATAACAATGCTCTAAGGAATTAACAAATTACACTTGATACACCAATGTATATCAAGTGTAATTTGTTAATTCAATTTATCGTTCTAGCACCAACACCGTGGTTCCTGCTAAGAACAAAGATTGTGAAAGTAGTCCCTGCCCAACAAAAGGCTAGAACCACTGAAATAGGCGAACAAAAACTAGGCACTTCACATGGAAGCCGATTGTTCGCGCCTTCAGCTATCAAACGGCTTTATCCAATATCAATAACAGGGTAGTTCAAGTTAATTGAAATTCTTTATAACAGCTGTGTAGAAATACACAATTGAATTATAGCACAACAACAATGATAATTTATGTGTTGTCGTCAGGAATAAAAGAAGCATAATTGGCAATATGTATTGGACAAAGTGACTACTCACTTACTACAAGAATAATAAAAACTGCACTAATCGTTTTTATCACACACAAGAATATTTCGTCTTTCAGACCTACTTCATTTAAAATAAAAACTTGATAGTAAAAAAGACAGATAGGCCTCTAAAACAATTTAAATGTATTTCAAATCTAGCAGAGCAAACAGAAACAATGTATTTCATCTACGTTTCCCGCAAAGCTTTCAGTGGTATTTACATATTATAAATTTTAATAGCAACATTCCTAAAATGCTGCACGAAATAAATTATCATGAAAAAGCCTGTTGATACTGAAGCCTAGGTAACGTTGTGTCGGCTGCCAATCTCCAGATCCGCACTTGTAAAACCCCACTTTAGCCCTGATTGGGGTAGTTATTCCTCTCCCGTCGGTCGGTCCGTTTAATTCCGTGAATCGATACGCTGAATAATTTCCAATGCTGCATTTATATAGCGAACTCAATAAAATACGAAGTATTAAGGGTCTGCGGGGTGTTCCGCAATCATTTTACGATTCAAGTCTAATTCCAACTATTGTCAATTGTTCTTTTCGATTAATTCCGGAGGGACAACATCGTGTTACCATACTTCGACTTTTAGAATTCAGATTCCCACAACGGGTTTTATTTGAACAAATTTTTATATCAAGGAGGTACTTGTGATGAATAAAGACTTACATAAAACAATTTTAGTGTTAATTGAGGAAATACATTGACCATATTTTTAAAGCGAAATCGAATATTTAAATTCATTTTCAAAGGAAAACTAATCTATATTTCAACTATAGGGTAATGGGGAAAGCGATCACTCGGAATCTCCTTGAGTAGTCATAGTCAAAAATGATGAGATTTGCAGGATTGCAGGGCAACTTAGGTCAATGCACAGACCAAAATTGCAAGCCTCAAGTTGCAATGGGCAGGAAACATTGCGAGGAGATCAGAGGGCAGTTGGGGAGCGTAAAGAAAAAGTGGATGCCGCGAACCATCGCGGTAGGCTTAGTCTCCAGTGAAGGATGCGGAAATCAAGACTGATCTGGATGAAGAACCATGGGAGAGGCCTTTATCGAAATGATAAAGATATTGATGAATGCAGAACAAATCGAAGACCAGTTTTTTAATATATTTATATATTCATGAAACCTAACAAGAAAACTCTCATTAATTTCATGTTGTATGCATAGCCTTAACAGGCAATAGCTGTGGTCGTTTCATGTGACACCCTATTGGGTGTACTGTTTAAAGATTAAACGACTCACTGGAATATTCCAATACTTTCCATTCAATTCGTCGAGTGTTCTGGGAGAGTATTCTGTATTTGGGAATAACTGGGAGCGGCTTTCTGCCGACCAATTAAAGATAGAATCAACTTCTGTAGGTAACACAGTAAGCTCTGTCACATGTGTTTTTCACACTATTCTACGTATTTCTTTTTGGTTTGTGATATGTAGGCTTTTGGGGTATTTTTTATTGCTGTTTTCAATATTATCAAGTATCAAATAATTGTATGTCAATGGCATACTTACTATACACAAAAACTACAACGCATAATTTAATTGACCACTTGTAAGACGGCGTATAAACGAGCGAAAACGTTTCCATATACTACTACGCCCGTCGCGACATATATGTACGAGTATGACAAGCGGTTGACGCGACTTCGCCGTTCAACGACACATTTTACCTTATTTAAAGGCAAAATGTAAGCATTCTACTTACAAATTACCGTCTTATAATACCGAGCACGATGACAAAACGGTTTATGTGGGCAATAGGCCTAACGGTAGACGAACGAAATCATAACATATTTATAAAACCTTAAAACGATATTGTATTTCCATGTTGGTCTCATCATATAATATGGACGCATTACGTATACATATACTCCAGCAATGTATCGAGAGATGTTAGCACGCCGAACACAGTTTCAATGGTACAACTCATTTGCTTCAGAAAATAACAAACAAAATTTCCAGGATAAATACACTGCATTTAACATCAGTGATACTCGTACGTCGCGTGATCGAAGTAATTAATTGCAAAATACGCATTCGGAATGATTGATGACCCACATGTAATTGGAACCAAATAATACAGTCAACATCAACTAAATGGAACTGAATAACGTTAAATGGCCAGTGGCAAGGAAGCGTGACTTTTTTAACATTTACTTATTATTCAAATGATATTCAAAGAGGACTTTCGCGAATAAAAATCCGTTAGATGGCGTAATGTTGGCGTCAGGTCTTTATGCAACGGCACTGGTTATTATGTACACAAGATTGTCATTTTCTATTAAAATAATTTACACTTTTACTTTTAGGTCTACCAACAACAATACGTACAGAAATAACTTGGTAATCCCATAATGGTAGGTAGGTATATCAGATTTACCAATTAATATTTGATGCCGTTCTCACCACTAATTTTCCTCCAAAATGAGGCATGGCAGAACGAAGTTTTTCATGTTATTACAGGTCTACTTTTCGTATAAAAAGGTATTTTCCATAGGCTTCATGATGTTAGTTAGACATGCATTAGTCATTCAGACCATTTCCTTGTTATTGGACCTGACATTGACTTACACCATCTAACCGTTTATCTAAAACCATTAAGTCCTTGCTTCGTTAGGTGAAATAGTTAGAATTGCGTAAAAAAATACGCCTCATGCATTGACGCAGTGTTAATTTTTCATAGTCCTAATAATCTTTACAAACGATCAAAAAGATAATATAGTAATGAATTCCCTGAACAGTAAACTACTTAGTCTGATTGGTATTGTCCAAATCCCTGACACAAAGGTCGTGTACCTAAGCGCAGGGATTCATTAACATTAGCAGAGGTCTAATTGAATACGTAAAGCGCGATCCGCATTTAGCTTTCTGCAAATATATAAGCTTATTAAATATATTAGTTACCCCTCCTGCAAGAACAAAAATATAAAACGGTACACCTACAATTTTAATAATTCTAACGCCTTCACATACATCATAATAAATTACTACGCATATAACTAAATCACCCGCTTTTATTTTAGCGAGTAATTCGGGTTAGGGGGCAATTCGTTCCAAAAAGCTCGTCCCAGAATTTCAAGATTTTTTTGCTGGTCACAATTCACGGCTGTATTCAAACCTATGTAAATTACTAAATCCCGCCTTACAATAAAACAATCAATTTATTTTACTCATACAAAAACCTAACTCAATATTAGGTAGATCCTTACGTAGGTTTTAATTCACAATTTCCATGTCATTCAAAACGGTTGCTATATAACCTCTATAAGAAGCTAAGACCTACCTTTAGTTACCTTTAGGGACTGGGGCGCGTCGATAAATTTCTACGGGGCTGTCTATTAGGATAGCACATTTAACCCTCCCGGGAGGACTAACCGTTCGATTAGTTGATACAGTACAGCCGCCTTGTGTAGCCGCTGATACTTATTATATTAACCAGTGTAGCAAGTAAAAGAATCACAAGGTTTTCAGGTCTTTATAAGAGACTCCAGCTTTTTACCCCGACGCAACCTCAGTAGAAGACAGCGAACCACTTTTGAGAGATGGAAGCTCAATGGATATGAACGTGCTTTTCATGTGGGAAGTCGTGGTCCGAATCCGAGCCTGAACCTTTGGATTTTTCAAATATACGTGCGCATTCCTACAGTTAGCTAAGCGGCGAGGACAAACATATTTAGGAAACCTGTATACTTCGGATAGTTTCTGAAACGTGTAACCATGATTAAGTTAGTATGGTTCCCCTGTTAGAGGGTTGCGAAGGTCAGACGGCAGACGCTTCATTGTAATTATGATGGGCAGTCTCATATCAGCCAGACTTAATCTTGAATCGTGGTCTATGCGTACCCCGAGCTTTATACAAGCGGGAATTACACGCTAAGATCAGAGAGAGACAGCGAACTACTTTTGCTAATTTATTTATTGTGATTTTTGGTTACGAAATATCCGTCGCTTCGCGTTAAAGGAAAACAGACAAGTTGGTGAAACTATTAATAACATTAGTTTTAAGTTATCAATAAGATAAATTCATACAACATCTCATTACAGTATCCCATTCAATGTACTAAGTAGATTAATGCACCTGTGCTATCAGACAACAGTGGAATTACAAATATACATAGGACTGAAATACCAATTACATGCAGACACTGAACAAACACAAGTTTTCATAACACGAATGTTTATCAAGGGTGCCTGGGTGGGCCGAACTCCCACGACCTTTGGCGTAGGAGGTTGGGTCAAATCACCATCAGGCCAGTTCGCTTTTACACTGGCATGCAAATTAATTGCAAGCCACTGTCTTACTGATGCCGAGACTGACTGACCTTAACTCTTATATCACCGCGGGTAAGTCCATATTCGAATGAGATTGTATGTGTAAGTGCACGTGACTGTACTGCCAATGTACGCGGCCTAAGCAAGGCTCAGGTTTAATATTATATCAGGGAACTCTCGTGCCACCCCACATGTACTCACCTAAGTCGTAAACAAACAAAAATTGTCAAGATGTCTGAAACTTTGTAACGTAAGTGTGAGGGCGTAAGTTTGATACTGTGTTTCGCGCAGTGGAAAGGCCTAAAGGATGACATACGAAATGAACCTACTTTTCGCTTTAAAAAGCATGGAGGATGAAACTCCCAAAATAGGGACGTCGCTGTTATTTTTTCAGCATGGCCGTCATTAAGTCTCATATTCATTGTTTTTACGGAACAAGGCAATATATGAAACTCTTACCCTTAAAACTAAGCCCCTGAGGTATCTCTTTCGGCGCGATTGCCACCATACCCCACAGCTAGGACTAAATTGGTCTATACTATACCATGGTATAGTTCTCTCTAGTCGCGTTCGTGACGTAAAGTACACACCGGCTACCGCACCAGACTGATGCGCCACGTGTTCCAAAGTGCCCTTATGCAGAGTCAGACCCCCTCAAAAGGGAGATACCCAGCTGTAGCACGTTATTCTCATACACCAACAAAAATACGAAACGACACAAGCGGAGGACCTAGAAATCCAATTTCAAATCTAGTGGAAGACTGCTTGGGGATTTCAACGAAGAAAATGTATTGGGACCGAGACTTACGCGCGAGTATACCCAAGCCGATTCATTAAAACGATATGTGTTGCACTAAAACACCTCAGGGCTTTAAAGTGGTATCAGATTCTAAGAAATAAGAGAATAAATGGGTAATTCTCATTTTTTTAAAAGAAAAGGTCACTTCCATGGAGGGCAACTTTCTTTCAATCCTTACAATTACGAATTTCAAAATATTGCGAGCTCGGCTAGTCCTTTTCCCATGACCGCTGATACCAAATTTATTCAAATGCATCATCAATTCAGTACAGAAAAAATTGCCCTCCATGGAAGTGACTCTTTTCAGAAAATGAGAAATACCCAAATAGCAAAATAATAAATGCTACGTTAGTAAAAAGTTTATTTTTAACATAGGTAGGTAGGAAAGCGAGACCATAGTCTGCATCAGAAAGATCGTAGTCGTCTTAGAAAGATGTAACTTAAAAACTTGTAAATTAATTTCTTTCTTTTCTAAGAACGTCCCACACATTTAAGTTGTATTCTGTTGAATTTGAAAAGGGAAAATTCTTTCTATTGTGATTCGCGAAGTTTAAAAACTGTTTATAAGAACTTTAGAAAATCATATTACACAAAGTATATTTAAAAAAACCGGCCAAGTGCGAGTCGGGCTCGCGCACAAAGGGTTCCGTAGCAGCAAATATAAGATTTTTAAAGGTGTACAATACTGTAGTATATTTTTTGATCTATCTTATAAGGTTCAGCCATCGTTTTCAGTGTAAGCACAATAACTTAACCAAAATTACAGTTAAATCAACCTATCTCAAAAACTATAAGAGATACTTTGATCAAACCAAAAATCGTTGAAAGAGTTAATTAGCATGCATAACCTCTATTTTTTTTAGAATTTTATACCCCGTAGTTATAAAAATAGAGGGGGGGGGGACATACTTTTTACGACTTTGAGAGCTGATATCTCAAAAACCGTTCACTTTAAGAAAAATGTTTTTTAGAAAACTTTATATCATTTTAAAAGACCTTTCCATTGATACCCCACACGGGTATGTACATCGAAAAAAAAAATTTCATCCCTCAGTTACATGTATGGGGGGCCCCACCCCCAATTCTTTTTTTTACTATTTAGTGTCATATTTTTGTAGCGGTTCATACAACACATATTCCCATCAAATTTCATCACTGTAGTACTTATAGTTTCCGAGTAAATCGGCTGTGACAGACGGACAGACGGACAGACGGACAGACGGACATGACGAAACTATAAGGGTTCCGTTTTTGCCATTTTGGCTACGGAACCCTAAAAAGGAGCTTGAACGTATTCGAGTGGCAATAGTGCAGCTTTTTAAAACCAAACAAAGAAAATGCTGAAAGTATTCACCAGCAACTATCAAAGACAGAATGTTACCTGTTTCGCCGACCAACAATAAACTGTTACTTATTTATTGTGAAGGACTAATACCAGGGTTCTACTTGAAAGAATAAATGTTTCGCTTCAGTCGTCTGTTATTTAATTCTCATTGTTTACAGAGCCCTATTATGCATTTTCCGATTTCATCCGTTATTCAACTACTAGCCCAGTAATTTGATTGTGCACTCGAGCAATAATCTACAGAAGTTAAAGTTATTAATATACTATTTTTATGGATCTGGTTTACATAACAGAATAAATGACTGTGGTTTAAAATCAATGAAACAAAAGGTTATTGTTTGCATATATTTAACTCCCAATGCGAAAAGAAATGTAGGTCAATTCGTTTTATAACTGAACACTTCTGCCACAAACCACCCACCGATTTGTAGCCCAAGTGCGAAAACATGTTTTATTTGAACATTGAATATTGGTTAAACATTTATTTATATTAAGTAGTAACAACAGTCGTTAAAATTGTCTGTTAGTGGTATTTTAATATGTTAAATGTGAATACATTTTGTGGTTTCAGGTTATAAAATGGATCATTTGGACCCGTTACTTTATTCTGTCTATAGCATCGCCGTTTTGGTGCAATGTTTTTTTTAACTTCAACATAACACAAATATTCGTAAGCGTTATCATATACAAAATAGTATCTTCCTGAATATAGGCACCCACATTTTGATTTGGTGTGACACGTCTCGTCGGCTTATTACTGCAAAATTTGGTTAACCTTGTTTCTTACCGGCGAAACTAGAACCCGGTACGTCTAAGGAATGTCAAAATTGTCTCAAAACGGTACGTGTAAGTAAGTCGGCTTGGGGGCATTTCGTCCCAAATAAACTCGTCCCAGAAAATCAAGATTTTTTTGCTGGTAACCTATTCTAGCCTAACGTCACCAATTTTTTTTTGTTCTGACGAGTTAAGTAAATATTATCTCAATAAAAATATTGGTTTGGTTAGAACAGTAGGTAACCAGCAAAAAAATCTTGAAATTTTGGGACAAGGTTTTTGGAACGAATTGCCACCTAACCCAGTAAGACACCCTCTCGGTGCGACAGCTGGGTAAAACTTTTCTGGCACTAGCTTTATTTCTTGCCGGTAAAGGAGTATTCCATTTTCAACTCTGCCCGCACTTTGACGACTTAAGCTATTTTCTTTCGAATGGTTCTCGTATTCGAACAATTTCATGATTTTACGTAGGTTTATTGAACTACGTAAAATTTTAATTGACTGATAATAGAACGTATGTTTTAAGACTTTTTTTTTAAGATCTAATCCCATGTTTTTTTCATATTTTCTTTTCGATTTTGACGCAGACTCAATTGCCTAGCCTTACTCCTAGGTAGCCTTACTCGCAACCACTTATTACATAATAAGCAATTTAGATTAAATAAGGGTTAATATATTAACTGGTATATTTTAAGATCGATCTAAAGCATTTTGTTTGAATGAATTAATCACCAAAGTTTTTTTTTAAATAACCTTATTTAACACATTATGTACCAAATAAGAATAGATTTACCCATATGTCATCACGAACTTCTTAGGTGGTTTGCCACCTACCTATGGTATCATAAATAAAGTGTTCACCTACACTTATCTTAATTTGGACATGCAATATTATTAGTGAAAATCACAGTAGGTCTACTTTCTTTGACTAAGATGTTGACTATTATCAATCGGATTAAGTTCATGTTCAATATTTGAATGGTGAGTTCATTTTAGGATTTTTATAATTTTTAGTACGTGGAATAATCTATCAAACAAATCAAGTGATCACTTAACGCCATGTACCTAAAACTACGCTCACAGGGTGGACAGTGTTAGATCTAATTAAGTGCGGTCAGATGTAATGGATAGTTACACCACGATGGACTAATAGAGCGAAACCGATGTAATTCCAGCGCACTGTGCACCGAACGAATGAGACTACAGTAGCGCTACCATGAGTTTACAGTGACAGAACTCGCTAGCGTCTGCGTAAAAAAAATGTATGAAAAAGTGTACAGTGCCTCTAGCGGTCACTTGAGAAACTAAAATCTGTAGTATCGAGTTGTCAAATTGAAACGTAGTCGCTAGCGAGTAGCGTTTACGTAGCGCTACGAGTTGACATTGAAAACTGACATAACGTAAACTATTGCTCTGTCGCTTTCAAATGCATCACAATTGAGTACAGTTAGAAAGAAACAGCTACATAAGGCGTGAAGACAAGCACGTCACTTTCTGCGTGAACAATAACGCACTCGCTATCGAGCTAACGCTAGCGACTGTAGTAACGTTACGTTACTTTTCGATGCCAACTCATGGTAGCGCTACAGGTGACATAGTGCCTGCACTGGGGAAATCTAGTCGAGACTTGTGCAAACTTCTAGAAAGGGTTTTAAAGTAAATAGCCCACGATATCGCTTATTGATTCCGATGGGAGTGGGAGCCTTGTAGTAATTTTCAATTGGGTACTATCATTTTATTTACCATAGCAAACATGGAGATTAAGTTGGATGAAATGAATGGTTTGAGCCAAAGTTCGACGAGGCTCTGAGATAAATAACTTTGCATTTTAACTTGACACAGGAATGCATATTGATTGGTCGATTGCGAAACATCAGATATTGAAAAAAAATATGGTACAGATTTCTTTTTAGTTTACATTTTTTTATAGTTTAGGAAGGCAAACGAGCAAGCGGGTCACCTGATGATGCATGACTTACATTACATGACTTAATTACTAAATATTTATTCACATTATGATTATTTTTTATTAAGCTGACACCATTTTATTTTATAAAAGTTATAAAATCACAACACAAGTAGCAGAATTAGGAATTTGGAACGGCCGAGATGCTTTTAAGTATCTTAAATACTTTAGGGGATACTTTGCCCCGAGCTTACTTATTTTCTCGTAAATATCAAAAAGTAAGAAATAAAGTAATGCGGAAACAAGAAGTTCGTCGGAGGTCACAAGTATTCAGACAGTGAAAGAAAGAAAAGTGAAAGCTAAATATACTTTCATCAATGTTATTTTATTATATATATCGTACACATAATAAAATAATTTAACAAAAATGGGAGGGCTTTTCTACAACTGCAGAGTCTAAGAGATCGAGAAAAATTGGATCTGAAATATTTCCGATCCAATATTTCTCAACCAATTTTAACTCTACCTCGTGATAACTTACTTTTTCACAAAACTCACAATGATTTTAAATTCCATTACAGAATTTTTGGTACGAACCGAAAAATACGAATTTCACCGATAAAATTTAATGGATCAGTAAAGCTACACTATTGTACTTCGGGTTTTAAATGCTACAATGTATGCAGAAACTTTTTTAATCTCCTACATATCTCATCTCAGTGTGTAATTCCCAGTTTGCGTTCGAAGCTGTTGCTTTGGAGCCCGGGCTACGCGGTTAGAGAATGATCCAGGATTTTAAGTCTGGTAATTACAATAAAGCCGTACAACCTTCGCATAGCAATCCTTTAACAGGGAAATTCGACCTACTGAAACATGGTGGTTACACGTTCAGAATATCGCAACATTTTTTCTAGCCCCATCTAAAATGAATGGGGAGTCGAAAATAAAATCGATGAATTTTCAGAAGTCGTAGAACAAATGTTGTTCAGAATGGTTGGTAGAACACATGGTTGGTAGAACACGTGGTTAAAGGACGATTAATGTTCACAGATACCACCTGTACCTACATGTGCAATTATCCCTACATATTATGTCAAGATTAAAGGTGTTAAAAGGTTACCTGCGCGTTGGCTACCGCTTTGCTGACGTTTAAGAGAGAAACATTAGCTGTGGTTGCGCCAGTTTAGGCGCAATTAATACCAGCTTAGGTTCAAACTATGTAGGAAAATATTAAAAAAATGTATTAGGAAAGATTCTTGTAAGATACAAGTTAGGCCGAAACGTATTCTATTGTCAGCCTAACGACGAGTATTTTATAGTCCACGGAACAGAAACACGGATGATTTCTGCCTTATTTCAGCCCATAGTAAAACTGAATCAATGACATTAATTTATAGTTGTATATCTAACAAAATGTCGAATTGGAAGGATTGATATAGTTGGTAATGTTACTGGGGGTATTAAATGCGTTATATAACGAGCTGAAATAGACAATGTAGCCATGAGAATTAACTGCAGACTCGGTACCAAGCATTTACGACAAAAGTATAGGTACTTCAGATATTTTAATTATATGTATATTAGATAACTATTATCTTGGAACAGTCAACTAAGGTCACCTAAATAAGGATCAAGACCATCATCGAAATCTTGCATCATAGGCTTAAATCAATCTTACTGGAGTAACATGTACGGTAAGCCTCAACTTGTGGAAGGCACTGGAAAATGGAAAAACCGCAAAATCGAAACACTTGCGCGATGTTACGGACATCCAGCGCAATCAATTGGTATCGTTTTGAAACTAATGTGCGGAAACGAAGTGAGAGCGGCCACTAGTATTGATATAGATGCAATTTTATACTACAGCACAAAGTCTGTCAAAAACGTTTAATTTTAATTCCTAATACGAAGAATATGATCTCATGAAAGTAGATGAAATACAAATAGGTATAGGACTCCGGAACAAAGAGTACGTGGAAAAGAATTCCTATTTCATTTGAAAAGTTAAATAATTATTAGAAAGTACACAATGTGAGGGATTCTCAGAATCATCCGCCGAGTTTCCGAAGAAACTTTGTGTAGGTATTAATCGATTCAACCCACATCGTGCCAAGGTTGCGTTATTGAACAACACTTTTTATGCACAAAGGACCGTCATATTGAAACACTTACTTGTTTATGTGATCTTTTATTCATAAAATAATTAGCGATAACTAACCCGCCCCGGCTTTGCATGAGTGCATTATTATGCAAGTATTAATATACATACAAACATTTCTCTTGGAAAAAAACGCATCAAAATCCCTTGCATAGTTTTTAGGATCTTAGCTTACATAAGGGACAGTTGAAGTCATATGATGGCGCGTGATTGCAATGTTTTAGTATTTGTGTGTATTGGGTTATTGATTGAAATTAAGAGGTAAATAGGTTAAAGTCGCCTTCAATTCAATGTCAACGCCTCGGTTCTTATGCCAGGACAATAAGGTTAATATTTGAATGAGGTTGTATAAGTACTTATTAATGCACGTGATGAATGAGTACATTGTGATAGAAAAGTAGAACAGTAATTGCAAAGCTGTAATGAAGAAGCCCCAGCCGAAGGCGATGTCATCTGCCTGCAATAACACATTCGTGTAACAGATGATGTTTTTTAATTCAGTTGTGGGAAATAGTGAAAACAAATTCGAATAAATACCTACAATTTAAAACTAAACTGCGTAAATCCAGTCACAAACTTGCAAAGAAAAGTTATAGCCGCGAAAACTAAGATGCTAAAGAGTAAATGTTCGAATCATATTCATATTCTTTATTGCACTCCATATGTTACAAAAGGTGGTTCATCATAATATGTAATATCAACATATCTATATATAGCCTATGAAAGTGCTACATTAAAAAGATATCAAATAAAACCACTTAATCAGTAAGTAGGTACCTACAATCAGATATAAATAACATACAGTGACAAATAAGAAAAGACGTCGATCTTCAATCTTCAACATAAGGAATTATTCAAGGACAGAACCTAGAATATAAATTAGGCTCTGTTCTTTCAGTATAAGGCTTAAAGAAAATACGAGAGTACTTTTTTTAAGGTTAGCAAATGTATTTGTACAGCCAGTTAATGTTTTTATAATAATTCCGTCATTATGTATTTTACCTAAGTACGAATATTAAACCTGATAAGCGAACACTTTCGCATAATCACGCTACAATTATTATGTTTACACACCACCCCCTGGGTGATGTGGTGTGTTAAGTTGAGATTGTAAAAAGCCGTAAGTGTAAAGTAATTTAAACTCTATGTGTATAATACATATATTATATATTAATATAACCTGGTACTAGTATATTTTACCACTTATTACAAATAAGCCCTACAGATCATTGTGATAGTGATCATAAGAAGTATTGTAAATGAAAAGTAAATAGGTACCTAATATAACGTTTATATGGTAAAATTCTTAAATCTTATAGCAAAATGCACTAACGTTGAGTTGCTAAACATGATCGTTACGTTCATTATATCAAAATCCCTTTTGCGACTCAACTCAACTCAACAGTAATTGCGAAATGATTGTGTAGACATGACTGTACTGAAACTGAGTTCCCGTTCCCGGAACAAGCACAAAACACCAGAGAGGTACATATTTGCGACTTTGTATTGTTATTGTACTGTTGATACAACTCTGTAGGCAGTATAGGAGTTACTAAGAATGTACCCTTCTATCTAGGTCGGCGCGACAAAGAAGGTTGGGGCGATAATACACGCTAACTAGCACCCTCGCAGCCGCGACAAACTTTCCGTGATGTCTATCGATGAGGGTCAAGTTTTATAAAAGTGAACTTCTCGACGCAAGCGGCTCGTCAATCTCGGAATCTGGCACTATGGGTATCTTGAGTTGTTAGGTTAACTTGCTAAACTTTTGGCTATTACAATACATATCTTTGGATAACTTAGTTTAAATAAACTACTATTAAATAACTGTTAAACTTATAAATCTTATAGGAATTAGTGTGTTTTTTTTTGTTTAGGACAGTGCATTAATAAATATTCTAGAATTCACAACAATTTTGTTTAAATCATTTGTCATGGTGATCATGTAAAAGACAAAACGCCCCGTTGGTCTAAAGATAAGATTAAAATGTGATCTCGGGAGCCTGTTTTCGATTCCCGGGAACTTTGGAACATAGCTCAGGGTTCAGATCACTAATTCGCATAAGGCAAACGTGGTGCTTCAGCCTAATCCCATCATAGTAGAGATGACTTGATTTCTATAATGGAGAGGCCTTTGACCTGCAGTGGGACAGATAGGCTGATACTTCTAAAAACAAATAGTCATAACATAGAGTCCATTTGGCACTACTGCTTCAAAGAGCCGGTCGCTCATTATATCTATATAAAGGATGTATCGATATAGCGGAAAGATTATTAGCCCTAGTTAGCGTCTGTTACAGCTTATAACTTATTGACGTAAGTGGAGTCAGACTACATAACAAGGGGCTATCAAGAACTAATGCACGGAACACGATGTGTATGTATTGTTATATTCCGAATGCATCATTGTTGCACTTTAATGCTAAAGGATCAAAGTTACGAATTGAAATAATGGGTACCAACGTAACCTTTGCTGCCTACAGTAAATGAGTAACCTACTTAATCTGCTAATTAGTATGCATAAAACATGAAGGCGATGGACAACAATTCAAGCTGAAGGTAATTTTTACTCCATGGCTTACTGCACGCAACTCTTAAGCCTCAAAATACATCGCTTTTTATATTGAAGTACTACATACCTACGATCAATATGTTTGTTTAAAGCCTTGAAATATGTTACTATAACACTTCCGACTATTTGGAAGGTTTCTCGGCGTATAGTTGAAAGAGTGAGTTGAGATTTTCAACTGACGTAAAATAATGTAAGAATTTAAAAGTTTTGACTTACGTGAGGGTTAAATAGCAGATTATAATTTTCAAGAAAGTCCATAGAAATCAGCCAACGATTAGTGTGCCTAAATTTATCTGCAACAGTGAATCCTATAGACGTCCATAACTATTGAAAAGGTAGGATGTGAAAGACAGCCAGTTTACAGGGGCCGATCCAACCTGTTAATTGGATGCTATTTTGTAACAAACAACAACGTGTATAGTGTTTTTCCAAACTTTTATAATCTTAGATATGTTTTTAAACTTTCGCGTTGCATTATACAAATAATTCATGAAAACGGGACTAAACGCGACGAAATTTAATAAGTACATTTTAGCGAGTACATTCTCCTAGTGGTCCATACCACTAGGAGTGGCTTGAAAATTTGCCATACATCTTTCAATTGTCTTCTCGCTTCGTCTCGCCCCACAGGTGCAAAATAACCTTTAAAGCAGAATAGACCTTCAAATCGAAACAGCAGACTTCGTTCTTCTGCATCATAATTATGATATGAATTGCTGTTTCAGTTGTGCACATGCTGATTTTGCATGATCACTTCCATTGAAATTCTAAATGCACGCGGATATTCACTTTTTCAATCGTCTGCATTTTCTTAAATTAAAAGTAACGATAAAATCGTTTGATGGTCAATCGTAAATTTTGTTGATAGCGTTGCGGAAAATTGTATCGATCACGAGAACGGTTAGATTAAATATACAAGAAGGATGCAGTAAAATACGAAAGGATAGTAAATGGGAAAATAGAATTACAAAACTAAATGAGTGATTGATTATCATTTTCATTTCAAGGCGAGAGCGGGGACTGCGCTGCGCTGTCACTTAGGTACAGTCGCCTGCTATAAAACGATACAGTTAAGTAAGTTTATATTTAAATGAGGTTGTATACTTATTAGTGCATGTGACTGTTCGCAATGTTGTCAACACCTGTAAGTGTGTATACTTCTTCAAAAACAAGCTAGACATTAAAACGAATGCCGGTCGATATTTAATTAAAAAACTGCCGTAACTCAATATTTCTCGTGTTTTTTTAACTTTTTGAAAAAGTAACCATTTGCATTGCCAAAATCTTCACTCCTCTTTATTTACTCTTTTCTTGGTACTGGTTTTATTTAACTCCTTTAAGACTAGGTACACGATTCCTTATCGAAAACTTTTGAAAAAGTAAGTAAAATACCAACAGAACTGTCATTAGTTGTACAGCTATAGATGTTTGTAATTCCGAAAATGCCAAAAAGCGCTCTTGGAATGAAGTACCTATTCATGGGCGGCGACACTAAGCTATATTTTTGGGTTCATATAATAGATGTCTTCGAGCTACTACAAAAGCGGTAGCACAGATGCTTTAATGCATTATTGGCAAAAAAGCGGTTATATTAATGTGTGGTTTCAGCATTCAAATGTGTCATGGCTATGCTGTGACTTATGCTAAGACGGGGACCATTCTTGCTGCACCATTGTTCTTTACTTTATTTTGACTTTTATATTTTGTTAGTATTAAGACTTGCATCTGGACAGCGTTGTTCGTGCAGCAGAATAAACTAATCTATCTTTCTATCTATAATTTTCCTGTATTCCAAGATAGGCAGAGGGGCTGTAGTATGGCAGAGCACAGAAGTGGGCAATATGCTGCGGAGGTAGTTTGTCGACACCAAGTTAGAGTTGGGTGGGGGTCAATCAGCAGACTAATTGAAATGCAAGACACGTGCCGCCGCGTACGAGCCGCGTTGCAATCATGCACATTGCAACAACTAGGTCTCATTACACTGATTCCTTTGGAAAATACGCCCTTGGCTCTTCTTATCATTTTCTAGGCTCCATATCTCAAAATATTTTTGATACAATAAAGGACAACTTCAAATGTAAGAAGTATGACGAATTCTAGGTCGGTCTGACCAATAAAATTAAATCTCACTTTTTTCGTCGATGAAGGCAACAACTTAGGCAGATATAATAATATTACATATTAAGATTCGCTCTTATATCACAAGTTTTTGATAAGATACAATCGTAACTATAGAATTGGGTTTATTTCCGAGTAATTATTTTAAATGAATAACTAAATAAGGTACCGTGAATAAGGAACTGTAAATCTTCATAATATTTTTCATAGTTACACAGGCTACATCACATCGAGTAAGAGTCTCGATCTCCGCATTAGTCCTAATACTTTAGTGAAAATAGAGGGTATACAACCAAACGGAATTCACGACAGAACTCAATCCCCGTCACTGTCACACGCATTGTACGTTTCTCAAGTTTGAACGCGACAGGTTTATTTCAGTTCGTTGCAAGACGACCCTGGGTATTGAACGGTTTTTACGTACAATAATAAAGGTAATATCGCTACAGCCACAAACATGTCGTTTATAGACATAATGGCGCATTTGATAGTGACCTCTGCCACACGCTTCAAGGGTTATGAGAAATAGATTTCTTATGTTAAATGTACAAAATCTCCTAAACTTTACCAGATTCGGTACTAAGCTTAAGCATTTGTGATACGGATATCAAACAACAAAAACAATTACAATTGAATATCAAAAATAGACACTGAGCAAACATAAGCGTCCATCACACAAATGGTAAGTGAATATTATGTCGGTCCCATATTTTTTACCTTATACTTTTATAAGCACTTGTTAACACCTCAAAACTGAACTAACGCACATACATCACCAGATTGTGATGACAACCCTGGGTGTGAAACAGGTGATCACCATAATATAGTAAATGTGCATAATGCACCCACCATATGGTCCGTCAATACATATCTGATGCTTACTACGACTAGGTATATCAGCAGCATCTAATTCTAGAAACCATATCGCTGGTGAAATGAAGAATTTAAGTAATTTCATTTGTAAGTGCGTATTTCATAACGGTATTATTAAATGGGAACCAACTAGACCGGCACTCACATGGGAGCAATTTCTCTGCGCATTTTCGCAGAGAATTGTTTCATACGAACCTTGTACTGACAACACATTATATTAAGTAAACATAAGGTGAATAACATTCTTTAAGGGTATGAAACGTACGTACGAAGCTTATACTTCAATTAGCATTCTCTCTGAAAATATCTCTAAGGTATTTTTCTTTTAAGTACGAATAAGCCTCTTATATGATCGATAAATGGCGTATCGCTACTAAATAAAATAGTCATTTTCTTTGCGAGAAAATCCAGAAAAAGAAAAGCCAGACTAAGGTAACAGCTAGAGACATCTAGCAACGCATCCATACACTTCACGCCATGATCTTTCAGCAATTTTTAGATAGATGGCGCTGTATATAGGAAAGGAATGGGAGATGTTCCCTGCTTTTAAAGCTCAATTTCAATAATGTAACTCGCAAAATAAGGTTTCATTAAGATATTATTTTATTTTTGTGTTATAATCACACTTAGAATTTACAATTTAAAAATACTGTTTAGAGCACAAGAGACATCTATCTGCCGGCAATGGTACTATTGCCTACCGTGCAAGGATCTGTGATGTTTTAATACTGGCCGAGATAACTAGATGGCATTGCAAGCTGTGTTGGCGGACAAAAGTTCGAATACTTTTAATTTTGGATTCGTTATTTTTCACACATAAAAATGTGTACAGTCGGATTTTTAATTAGACAAAGTGATTTGACATGCAAATGACAATTCCCCATACATTTTGACATTTTGAAAATGTAAAATGTATGGGAATGACACATTGACATCTGTCAAATCACTTTGTCTAATTAAAAATCATAGGTAGGTGGGTTGTGAATAGAAGTTTCTATAAATTGCTATGGTACCTACCTATATAAATATTTTATTAATAATTTTATAGTTGCTATTTAACAACAGTTAAAATCGGAAAGACATTGATTTCAATGTCTTTCCGATGCAATCGACGATGATGATTGAACGGAAAATGTTCTTGATTACCTAATTTTTAACCGACTTCAATAAAAGGAGGAGTTTCCCAATTCGCCCGTATAGGTATTTATGTTGTTAAACGTTTACTATTCTTACTAGACAGAAATCGAAAAAGTACCTATGTAGGATATTTAATCGGATTTTTGTGTTACTTTTTACAATACTCGAATTGTGTTGATGAGTATTTTTATAACACGATACATACATGAATTGTATCTGACTACCAGACTTTCTAAGCAATTAAAAACACAATTTAAATGGCATCAAGTTTTGCTGCCGCTGGGTGCTATGCCCAAACATTGCATAAGCTCCAGGGCAGGAGGGTCGCGAGAGTGGAATACTATTTATTTCTAGGGTATGCGCCCCCACAATGTAATGTATCGATTTGGCGCGTAGCCCATTATTTAGAATTTACGAGATTAAAATGACGTACCCTTTATTATGCATGCGGATGTTTTTTCCTACCCTTTGTTCTCAATCCGTTAACAATAGCATAATAGTAGGTTCAATTATAACTCAGAAGACTGAAGCTATTAAACAGGGCCCATTAACATGGCAGAGACATTGTAGTGCATGATTGCTAAGAATCCTAAACTGCTATTAGGGTGACCAAATCTGCCTTGCATACAAGTTAAACCTCTTACTGGTACGAATATTAGCAAAAAGAAAGCATTCAGACATGGTCATATTTATACACGTTAATAAACTAAAGCACGTTTAGCCGTTGGTCCTGCGCCCGATTTCTCTTCGGTGGTCACACTCTGGTGTCCCATCGAATTGAGAGGGTGAGGGAATAGAGAGTGCACCAGTGATTGCGCACACACTTAGCACTATAATCCTCCGTACGTGACAGATCTTTAAGGTTAGCCGCCGTAACCGAATATCGGTTGAAGGATTTATTATTGTTATACTTATTACACATGTCTCATTAAAATTCTAAAATGCACGATTTGGAAACCTGTAGGCCAACTTTAGATCAAATTCATAGGGACACTAGGTTACCCCAACTGCAATTGAAGACAATTCAATCAGAGTTAATTCGATGGAACGATTTTAAACCTGTCACGTACAGACATCTGACGTAGAATCTCGAACCAAGAGTTGTCGTTATTCTTTGGACGAGTGCGCTGGTGATGAATATTTATTTGGACGATGTTTCTTCTTTTCCTTTTTTTTTGCCGTGACAAACGTATAACTTGCATTTGTTTGAGGATCAGGTCGAATTTTATAATTGAATACCATCATGTAGCTCAATGGATTAGTGTATTAGAATCCAGTAAATCTAGTCGGCTAATCTCATTGATACTCTATTAGCCTATTACTGGTACGAATATTAGCAAAAAGAAAGCATTCGGACATGGTCATATTTATAGACGTTACTAAACTAGCACGTTTAGCCGTTGGTCCTGCGCCCGATTTCTCTTCTGTCGTCACACTCTGGTGTCCCATCGAATTGAGAGGGTGAGGGAATAGAGAGTGCACCAGTGATTGCGCACACACACACACACACACACAGCACTATAATCCTCCGTACGTGCCTGATCGTTAAGATTAGCCGCCTTAACCGAATATCGGTTGAAGGATTTATTATTATTAATTACTAGCGGCCGCCCGCGACTCCGTTCGCGTGGAAAAGTAAATTTTTACCCCCCTTTCAACCCTTTACAACCCCCTTTTCGCAATAAAAAGTAGCCTATGTCCTTTCTTAGGGTCTAGATTATCTGTATACCAAATTTCATTTAAATCCGTTGAGTAGTTTTGGCGTGAAAGAGTAGCAGACAGACAGACAGACAGACAGACAGACAGACAGACGACAGACAGAGTTACTTTCGCATTTATAATATTAGTTGGATAGTATGGATACTTATTACACATGTGTCATTAATTTCTAAAATGCGCAATTTGGAAACCTGCAGGCAACTTTAGATCAAATTCATAGGGACACCAGGTTACCCTAACTGCAATTGAAGACAATTCAATCAGAGTTAATTCGATGGAACGATTTTAAACCTGTCACGTACAGACATCTGACGTAGAATCTCGAACCAAGAGTTGTCGGTATTCTTTGGACGAGTGCGCTGGTGATGAATATTTATTTGGACGATGTTTCTTCTTTTCCTTTTTTTTTGCCGTAACAAACTTATAACTTGCATTTGTTTGAGGATCAGGTCGAATTTTATAATTGAATACCATCATGTAGCTCAATGGATTAGTGTATTAGAATCCAGTAAATCTAGTCGGCTAATCTCATTGATACTCTATTAGCCTATTACATACTATTTTTACTTTGAACATTAAATGTTAAATAACATTTATTTAGAAGGTAGATTTGCAAACTTATGAATTGACTGAAGATCATCAATTTTACCAACTACAACGTTCAAAGGATCAATCATCATATCTGCCTATTCTACTAAATATTATTGGTCTTTATAATATTTAGTAGAATAGGCAGATATGATGATTTTGATCCCCGGTCAACAATACTATCTGGGAAATGAAATAGAGTATCGACACCCGGATATCGTCAGCCAGTAATCATAGCAGAGAACGTCCTAGTTTGAAACTAGCGGCATCGAGTTTTCCTTGACGAGATACGGTAAAACAGGTATCTACCCGTAAACACGTATTTATACGGGAAGCCTTTACTTTTAATTTAAACTTTCGCTATTGCCGGCGGCCAAGTCGTAGTTTTTCCAGCTTTAACCGATATGCGCGTACTTACTTACCTTTCGACTTTCTTATAGAATTCAAAGTGGTTGATCTTTGTTAGCATGATTTCAAATTTTCAATATCAAAATCATGATCGAATTTAATTTAATTTATTTGATTTTAATCATAAAGAAACAAGTTCTTTTTACTGTGGATCACACGCTAGTCATTGTTACAATGAATGACACAAGGATGTTCCTGAATAAGTCATCAATTGGCATAAAAAATCTTGTCACATTGAGTGAAAAAGAAACTAGTTTTGGAGCTGCGACGAGCCACTCCGTATCTACTGTGAACTAGAAGTGAGAATTTCTAAAATAGACAACACTTGTCATTGGGCTTTTGAAGGCTACATATTAACCTTAGAATAATAACTCTATAGAAACCTAATGCGTCCGCTCGCTTGAAGCTTAGTAGGTGGTACCCTTATTGGCGATCGGTACCCCCTCGCTCCTTAGTGTCAAATGTGACAGCGACCCGAATGTGTCTCCCGAAATAAAAATAATTATGACGGTTTGTGCGGTTAAATCGTGTCACAATAGAAATTAAAGGGAGAATAAGAATAATATTATCACTTTTCACAAGTAAGCTTTCAATATTTCATTGTATCTTGTAATTTTTTAATCCAAAATAGAAACGTTTATTTTCAATGTTCAGTGTTGCCCAATTGAGAAAAATATTTTTCCAAATTTTTTGTTATCTTCTAATCATATCAGTTTAATAATATTCTATTTACACCTCATAAAACCTTACCTACCCCAAGCCACACTATTATTAAATTGTGTTTGCCTAAAGGTTGTGACCTCACAACATACACATACCAATGTACCACCGAAATTGTACGTTAAATTTCTATAATACCTAGTGCTTATGTCGTAGTTTTTGTGAACGTATCTATTAGATCTATCTCGCAATAAACTTTACATTACTTGTTCATACCACACCGACCAACATTTTACGACACATTAGAAAACACTATTGAGGCGTCCGATTTATTTCCCCGTTTTCGGGGAAACTGCACCTTCACTAGCAACATTACAAAAGTGTCAGTACGGTGCGCAGTAGGCTGCGTGAATTTTTTTGTGTCTCATTTTTGACAGAGCTCTAGTATGGAGACTCTCCTTCTATAGAGTTACTAGCGGCCGCCCGCGACTTCGTCCGCGTGGAAAAGTAACTTTTCACCCCCCTTTTAACCCCTTACAACCCCCTTAATATTATTATGTTGATAGCCTATAGCCTTCCTCGATAAATGGACTATCCAACAAAAAAAGAATTATTCAAATCGCACCAGTAGTTTCGGAGATTAGCGCGTTCAAACAAACAAACAAACAAACAAACAAACAAACAAACAAACAAACTCTTCAGCTTTATTATATTAGTATAGATTATTCTAAGATATTAACCTAACCTAACCTACAATAGTTGGGCTGCTCACATTAGAAGTACTGCTGGAAATGAACGGAGAGGAAAGCCGAGGATGAGTTGGTTGTTTTTTTTTTATGTGATAGGTAGCAGACGAGCAGGTGGATCACCTGATGGTAAGCAATTGCCGCCGCCCATGAACACATGCAACAAGTGCGCTGCTAACCTTTTATCCCCTTCCCCCCCGGTGGGATGTTTTTCTTGTAGGTTTTCTGATTGTTAGAAAAAATCAAAATATGCGATTTGGCAACCCTATTCGTTAGAGTACTGCAAATACGTCACCTAGCGGAATTGCTAGATAGTCTAAGCTTAGCCATTTGGAACGTCTAATGTTCCCACTTCGACCAAACATTGTACGATGCATTATTTGAGTTCGCTGATAACTTAGTTTAGACAAAGTAATAAGACACTACGTACACAAGTTTCGCTAACAATATGAGTCGTTTAGTTTCAAAACCGGCAATCTTCTATACGACTTGTATGGAAAAGTGCTGAATACATGTACGATTCAAGAAAATTTTATTTTAAAGATTACCCAAAACATACATTTACTGAAAAGCTAAGTCGTAATACGGAACAAGATAAAGCTTAAGAGCCAGACACGGCAGCGCACCCATTAAAGGATTCTAAAATATCTACAGCATTTGAATGAAAAACGGCATTAATCTTCTATTCAAACGAAAATCACTACGCAAGATAAAACGGCACCAAAATATCAGTCGGAATAAACGCAAATGTTTCCTCCATTTCTCTCATCTCATTCTAAACCTGGAAACATAACCCCCGTTTTAATTACTCGGCACTGTGTTACTCATTCATTAACCGAACCATTAACTCAGAGCCTCATTACACCGGAGGTCCAAGTTGCAGCCCGCGCGAAATACGCACAAAGCGTCGAATGAATTCCCAGTCTTCATTCCGACATCCCTTTGATACGGCAGCGCCCCCTTAAAGAGTTTGCGGTAGAAGTCCCAGGCGCATAAATTGCAGCATTTGCAGCGGTGTGTCCGGTACACGTAATGGCCCTCTATGACGAAGTGGCAATGTAAAGGTGTATAGTTGACCTCAATTGTGGTACTAGGTTAAAGGTTTTTGAATTCATTGGGGATTTTCGCAGTGAAATTGCAGTGCGGATTCTAGATGTTTCTTTTTCAAATGAATAAGGGAGGTTTTATACGACACAAAGATTGTTATTGAAATATCATAACGCCGTCACAAATCATGTCGTCGCTGCTACTGGACTGAAAAAACGCCAGCGTCAGTTTTGCAATGAATATAGAAAGATCTGGCCCGCCTCAATAAGCCAAGCCAATACCTTTTATTTCAGAGACTACGGACAGAAGTATCTATATCTTTATTAGTGGCATCGAGTCGTGGCCGGATAGAAGATCACGTACGAATAAACTACCACTTTTTTAAATATTAACGTCTATGGCATGGTAAGACTAAAGGTCCGATCAAACACAATTAGACCATCGTGTGGAAACCATTTGGATAGTTTCTGAAATGTGTAACCATGATTCAGTTGATCTAGTTTTCCTGTAGAAGGTAACGAAGGTCATACGGAGTTGCTTTATTGTAAATAGAAGATTCCACAAATTCTGGTTACACCGGAGTCCAAAGTGACAGCATCGGACGCAACCGGAAATCTTCCATTCAGATGATAGAGATGATAATAGAATTGAGGCAAATAAGTTTAAAAATTCTATTCAAAGACACCATATTACTGTTGGGTACTTCAACCAAATCGCATATAATAATTAAGGGCCCCGTACTTTTCCAGCGAGCAAAGATTATATTAAGAAACTATTTATACCTGAGAGATTGGTCTAATATTGGACTGATATCGAAGGACTTCAATCAAGTAGGTATCGAAAGCGAATTGCTAAACGTTATAAATTATATTATTATTATGAATTTAAAATGTCTATGATAATCAGTAGGCGGAACTTAAGCACTTGGAAATTCATTTAATCATCGTAAAATAAATAAAATATGACTACGAATCTTTTGAGATAATATGCAAAAGGAGATTTTATTATCTGACTCGGAGTTTTAGCGATATAGCAAGTCAGAAAATATAAGTTTATTTTAGATAGATCAGCGTCTCTTGAAAACATTTCTCGGCTATTCCATAATAACGTCAATTGTCCACCGGTTTGGCACTTTCAACTTCAAGAAATAGTGCATCTAAAATTATAGCATCGGCATAAGATTTATTTCTGGTTTGATTGTGGATGTGAACGTAAATATCAAGCGTGAATAATGTTTTGACGAAATATAAGGCATCACAGAGATGTGTACATCTCAGTCTTTGGAGCCAAAAAAAATCTATTTCATGAATCCCCGTGTAGAATCCCCGTTCTTATTCTATCTTAGAAAACTATTGCAAACCAATAACGAACTAGTCGCGTGCATTATATTTACAAAGATATTAAACACAAACAAAGACAAACAAATTGAATTTTTTCACGAAGATAGTCAAAAAAGTCGTCCCCACCTAGCAACAAATTTCGTTTCTTCTCTAAATTGGACTTTTTATACCTACTAATTTTAAACTTCAGTTACCTTTGTTGTTAAACGCGAGCTATGTTCGAAAAATTCGAAACATACTTTTGCTCGACCCAGGAATCGAACCCTTAATATTTAACCTAATTACTTAAGCCACTAAATTGGTTTAAACTTTCATCTAACTTTCATATTACATTTTAGTATTAGATAGGAAATAAGTTTTATTGATGAGCTGACGGTATTTTCAACAAAAATTCTATGAAATGTAGATTCCTGGCATATTTACAATACCGTGTACGTAGTCGTGGCAAATGTACAATAATCCTTTATATATCTTACTCGATCTCCACCTACATTCCATAAAAAAACAACACCTTACATAATGACTGTGTTTAGCCGAGTCAAAGTGTTTTGAGTTCGCCAATTTCGGCCGGTACATGTCTTGCGTTAGACAAGTCTGCTTGATAAAAACTAGCTGGCGCGGATAGCAGCGCTGAAATCCGAAAGTCGGTCAAACTAGTTCCCCAGTTCGAGCTCGAAGTGAGAGACTGAAAATTTTAACCACAAACTTTTGTAAAGTGGATCCCCGGCATATATACAGTAAATCACTGAGCTCATTGTTCGTTATTGAATTAAATTGCAATCAGACGGCCTAAGTTTCGTTTGACGGACTATTAAAATATAATTTTTATCATAAATTCGATGAATATGGACGATAGTGGTGGATAAAGAACGAACGCTTTCCAAAATGGGAAGGGGTAAACCCCCTTTCCCTAAACCGTAAATCATCTCTGGATCTTTCACCTCAATAGAGGACTGACTCTTTAAAACGTTTGCGGTTACTCAAGTAGTTAAAAAAATCATACCGCAATATTTTCATAAAAAAAGATTTTATGGTCGTCCAGAAAGGATATAGATAGATCTTGATAAGAGTATCGAATCTCATCTCATCTGAAGCACTTAGTAAACTATTTAATACTCAACTTCTCATCAAGTGGACTCTTTTGATCTAAACTTCAAATGTTTTGATAAACAAAGTTGCCATATGCACTCACGTTCCTCATAAAATTACGAGATAGGTAAACAAAAAGATTTTTTGGTCATGTCAGATAAAGGCATAAATCCATGGAAGTGACCTCTGTAACGAAATGAAGAAATCAATGGTAAATCAATAAGAACAGTTACTTTTCAAAGGGAGATTAGTAGATTACCCATAGCAAAAAGCAATATTATTTGATAAATGAACGACAACTCGGAACTAGATGGAACGTAAATATACACTGCAAGGGATTTATACAAAGTTGTTTCATCAGACGAGCTCGGGAGTAATCGCACCAATATTACATCCTCCGGGAAATGTCACGAACCAATAATGAAACTCTTCATTTTGCTAAGCTCCCGGACTCTGCACAACAGTCCACAATTTACTTTAAACACGATCGGAAAATTGTGTTTATTTATTGTTCAATGAAGGACACAATTTTCTTTCAGATTACATTTCAAACGATATTTTCTCTTTTTAGTTTTTATCCGGTTTCGAAACGAAAATAGGAGATTAGACTGTATATTTTTTTGGATTTAGAACGTTTGTTTTAAATTTTGAGTTGACTGGTCCCTGGTATTTAGGTAGTGCCCCTGCCTTTACACCAAAGGTCTTGTGCTTGTTCGGAGTCTCGGTTGTTATTTACATTTCCTTTGTTATCTGATATCTAACACAAGTGCTTGAACTATTTAGGACAGAATCGATTCACTATAAGATGTACAAATTAAAAAACGCTCTTTGTTTCATAGAATCAATCTCTCCTGCCTATTGTAAAGTTGACTTTATAAAGATGGCCCATTGGTTTTCACCAAATGGCCAAAGTGACAGCGTATTGTCTGTAGTATGACTATTGGTTAAACTAACTTTTGATATTTTTTATTGATAATTTAGGCATTAGTTTACGGATCAAAACACCGGACTTAAGTGATCCACATAAAGTTTTGGACAACTGTCAAAGGCTTCATAGGAAAGCCGTCAGTTTATAGTGCGTCCCGCTAGCCACTGCAGTACCAAGGCAGTCAGCTATAGATACTTCCCAAATACCAATGTATTTACTACATAGTTATATTGAGATATACTCGTATAACAACAACGGAATCGAAATTATTTGCATAACTAAGATAAAAATATTTAGTATAATTAAACATTACTCGAATGTTTCACTCGCAATTGCCTATTGTTAATTTCAGCAATTAATTTATTTATAGAGCCGCTAATTACTTTCCGAGAAACGGTAAGTCTTACTGCCTAACTATAAAATCAGTGGTCTATCAGTCTATTGACATCTTTTTCTCTATCTCTCATCTCATCTTAGCGTGTAATTCCAGGTTAGGTCCAAGATGTTCTCTGATTGTCCCCGTGCTTTAGACCATGATCCAAGATTTGGGAAATCTGGTAATTACAATGAAACAACTGACCTTCGCAACCCTTAAAAGGGGTAACCATACCAAAAATAAACATTATTACTGATTTTAGAAACTATCCGAAATGTGCAGGTTTTGAGCTAATGGTAGAATATGCACATTTTGAAAATACCAATGTGTGTGCATGCAACGACCTCTCGTTAAGAAAGCGCGCGTTCTTACCCACTGTATAACCATAGCTTTATCATCCTTAAATATTATTGAAGATTGTCTCGAAAGAAATATAGCTGTAAGAATGATGTATGTTTAGATAGTAGAACGCGACAATCATGATATTTTTACACCATTAGAATTAACGTGTCCTCTTTATAGGTGGTTTGTGCTAATGGATCCCACGAAACTGTCTGCGATTACATTTATTCCACATTGTTGACTGTACGCGTTTAGAAAACCGTAGAAATGGGGTTAATTGTACCTCAATAAATTACGGCTTGTAAAACTGGCCATCGAGGAGCAAAAGGCTGCGAGGTTCGAATAAAGACACGTGTTATTTTGTTGTGTTGTTGTATGTGGATGCGATACCCAACATGCGTTTTTCTTCGGAGTGGATGTAAGACATTATTAACCTTTTTAGATTTATATAAACTTAAGTATAGTTGTTGCATCGGTATCATCGTTATGCACGGAATTCAACATTGAATAGGATCGTGATTGAATGTTGGAACAGGCGCAGGTATTGAACGATTTTCAATAGAGCATAATGAAATCAAATACTGTTATTAGATGAGAACTAGTCGTAATAGATGAAATTATAATCAGCTTCAATTGAATTTAATCAAAATAATAATCCAAGGAAAATACATAGTCAGTTACTGGTACGTCATACGACATAGATCACATAATTTGATCATGTCTGTCTAGGGATAATTTGGTTTCTATAGACTCTTATTCTACAAATGCCATGGTATCGACATCGATGAATATGTAAAAAAAATCCACTATAGCCTGACTCGACCAATCTTTATCGGAGAATAATTGTCATACGAGTATTAATGCTGTCATACCTTAGTAATAGTGTCGTTACACCATAGATTTAATCTATAACTATTCATAAAGAGATGACTTTTATTGAAAACCATATGGCTTCTATGTAACCCGAAAATACGAAATATTTATAAAGTGAATGCGGGCCTCTTGTCTCAGATTATATATAAAAGTATAAGGTGGTACATGATTCAAAAGTTTTGCCGTGACCTATATATAGTGAATAGTACATATTTTCTAGAAACAATCCCACAATGCTGTGTAGGGGATGATGTCCGTCGCAAGATAAAAGTTAGTGAGAGCGGGTGACGCGGATCGGATATCAACAAGGGCATGAAAGAACACGCAACAACCAAGTGTGGAAGCGAGAGCGCTTACGAATTACACATGCGTGTTATTCGTAACTCGTTTGTAGACAGATGATCCGTTACTCTCTATCAACATGATATATAAATACATAGATTGAGGAAATGGATTTCAAAGGACAATAGTGTTATTGTCCTTAGAAACCAATTTCCGTTATCGCACGCTTTGTGGCGAAACCTAATGTCACAGAGAGAACGACAGATAATCTGATTGCGATTGGTACAACAATGACAATACCCCATAAATATAAGTAGGTAAACTAGAGCAAGCCTCAGTTTCATAGTTCACACATAGATGCTTGCCAAGCCGTCGTCTTGGGAAACGCCAATTGCTCAAATGCTTGGCGACGTCGGAGACATTCTTGTCAGCAATATCTCCTATTATATTGTGTACTATATTCTTCCTGTCACGAGAAAGAACTTACTGCATCTCCTCGGAACATAAGGATTATAAATTATTGTTTGTTCGATCGGTTGATGAACTTCTGAGTAGACTGTACCTATTCATTACTTGTAGTAGCTTATTGAGTATTACAACATTACATAAATATTATCATCGAAATTAATTAACCACGCCTCGAGATGCCATTCCGTTTTCAATAAATGACAGATTTATTACTTGTTATACCTCAGTATTACATAAATATTACCTTCGAAATTAATTAACCATGCCTTAAGGATTCCCTACCATGTACCCAGTGTTTGTATAAAGAAAAAATATTTTCATTTCACCGAAGCTCCCAAAGCCATATTGGACCACTTTTATACCTTGGCACGGCGACTAAAGCATAACAATAATGTTGTAGCCAGATTTACCCTACATTGTATAATATGCCAGTTAGGATGTAAGAATGAATTGGCAAACATTTCGGCATACTTTATAAGGCACATTCGCATTTTAAAATTTTCTAATAGTAACTCCGGACCGCGGCCCCCAGAGATTTGGTACGTGTACTCTCCGCTGGACCATACAGTAAAATTTAATTAGCATGCGAGTCTGCGAGCAAAAAGGGATTCTAGAACAATGGGTTACTTCATCTAGGATCAGAGGGTTAATTAATAACAGCAATCTCGGTTTTTGCTAATAAAAACCGTTTGCGAGTATAAAAGGGAATTAATGAAATGTCAACTTTGCCAGAAATCTGCTATATCAATTTTGTTTCACTCTTCAGTACAAGGAAATGGTTATTACGTTGAACTTTGAAATTAAGACGTCGAATCGATTTACCAGACAGGCACGCCATATCAATCGTGAAAGGGCTTTTGACAGGTCCATTGTAAAGTGTAACTTCCTAGAAATTGTAGACTTATATAACTGCTCCCATTCAACCCAACTCCATCCTTTGGTTATAAAGGGATGGTCCGATAGTTATATCCTTTACAAACACCTGTGTTGAAAGCCATTAAATATTATCTGGACGTACATATTCTATGTACGAATATATTCGGTTTAGGTAAATTGAAGATAACTTGGATATATTTACATTTCTATTCGTACAATATTTTGTAAAAACATGATATTATAACAATTCCGTCCACCAAAAAAAACCCTAGATAACGGGTTGTCACTGGTACAAACTCTTATTACAAACTTGCACCATGGGCGTTAAAGTGTTCCGCGATTATTCGCTCGCATAGACACTTCGCGTAAATAGCGGCTCTTGCCAAATCTATGTTAGTGAACTTTACATTTGGCACTCGAGAGTGTCTGCGATGTTTGTTACGTTAAAAATATGCGGCGTCACGAACGAGTCACAGTGGCTCGGTCCGTGCAGGCTGGCCCATATCCAGGGGCGCAGCACAATCTGTCGCCGGTTGTGTTGGAGTACGGGGGACACGGGGGTGATGCGGCGATGCATGTCGAGATTGGTCGAGATATTCTGACATCATCGCAAACTCGCACGAGCCCGCATCGCATAATCGCTCGCAATTTCGCCAATTCTTCACCCATTGCACCTTTGTACGGGAACAAAGGCTAATACGAATGCTCTTACGCGTTCATTGTTACGATAATGTTTATGTTACGCAATGGAAAATTAAATGGCATAAAACTAAACATTATTATTATTGTATCAAATTCGCAAAACATGAAACAAATAATTACATTTAGGCGGCATTATCAATCTCATTGGTTCCATAAAGATGAGAGCATAATAAATGCAGATAAAAACAACTATTCGTTTTCGTTCTACTGAATGTTTCTAACATATCAATCAACATAGAGAACAGAGTATTTGCAATATTGATATTAATTTCAACCATCTTCTGCTGGCAGATTTTCCCCAAAAAGACACTAGACTGTTATTGAAAAATAACACATTAGACAGCCTAGTACTAGGTTATTAAGTCGATGGTTTTGTAATCAGAAATAAAAAGGGTCAAAGATATGTTTAACCATTTCAAATAAGATAACACTTCTGAACCGATAATCGTTAGAACAGACGGGTATTTAAGTGGTGATGACGGTTAGGAAAGCCAAATGTAGGACTGTGGGTACGACATGAAGACCAAGGAGCCTTAGGTTCAGTAATGGACGAACAAAGGCGGCTTGTTAATTAATTCATTGATGCTGAAATGACGCAGTAACATTGCAGTTAAGGAATAACTCGTAAAAAAGACACAGAAAGTAAGGATGAGTACTGCTCTGGGGACATTGTAAAAGAAAGCTTAGCTCAACTCTTAACCCCAATCAGACCT
This sequence comes from Cnaphalocrocis medinalis, assembly GCA_014851415.1. Lineage (NCBI taxonomy): Eukaryota > Metazoa > Arthropoda > Insecta > Lepidoptera > Crambidae > Cnaphalocrocis > Cnaphalocrocis medinalis. The sequence continues at coordinate 1,538,201 of CM026273.1, read as the reverse complement.
ACTAAGAGTGATAATAAGGTCTAGGATGCCTAGAAGATGCCTGTTCTAAGACGTCTTGGTCCTAGTTTTGCAGGAAAAACAGACATCAGTAAAAAGAGCGCCGAACATTTGTAACATTACTCGCTTTGCCTCGCCTTTCTGTTAGTCTGCACAGAACACTTAAGTTATGGTGTTGCTCGAGAGTAGGTAAATCAATGTCGAGCCGCTGTCTATATTAATGTGATACCATCATCATTCTACATAGTGCTACGTACTCGTAACACGATAACAGAAACTCCTGATGATAAGTAGGTAATGAGGTTGCCTCAGAATAAAAATATATCAAACAGCATCACAATCTAAGTATAATAAATTGGTGGTTGGATTACATTTGTCGTTCAAGTCAAGTTTGCTGTGATTGCGGTACATCTGATCTCCGTTAGGGAATTTTAATTCTACACATAATATAGTTCTGAAAATATACGTAATATCTATAACAGTTCAGTTAGTTCAGTTCACAGTTTAGTCAAATCCCTAGTTCTAATAGAACTTGCATGTTATGACTTCATATCACAGCGGTGGTTTGGCGTTAAACTTGTTCTAGATGACATACAAAGACTAAATGTTAACATTAGGCAAACTTTCCAAAAAAAATCGCATGGGTGTCATTCGTAAACACGATAAAACGAAATTACGTGCAAATTAATGTGCAAATATCATCCACACGCCCTATTATTCTTAACCCAATCACGAAATGGGTGTGATGCCTAATTAGGTAATTAGGTTACGTTGTGATTTTACCACATTTACTTAATTAGGTAAACGTGGTAAAATCACAAAGCTATTATCTCGTGCGCGATGATAATAAAATTGACGAGCTGACAAATTTAGTTGTACTGTATTATTGGAAGCAACAGGGGCTCTAGAAAAATACAGTGAATCACGAATCGTGGGAACAGTGGCAATAATTCAGCGGCAGAACAGATGATCGCGCCGTGGCCGATCTGATGTCATACCTACTTTGCCGCGTGTACAGCATACGTGACGCCTATTTAATGACATCACACTAGCGTTTATTTTAGTGTTCGCTCGAGCCTTAAAATAATTATTTCGACTCGTCACACAGAGGCGACGTTCAATTATTAAAAACGCACGTGTAATATCGGACACGAGCACAACTTTTGGATTCACTCCCGGGTGCGTTTACTAAACTGATGTATTTTAGGAGACAATGATTAGTTGTTATTTATTGAAGCCTTTACATATTTGCAGTCTATTTTCAGACGATGATAAGTGCGTCTTCTGTCTAGCGACGAATTATTGTGCTGTTACCGATTGTGATGCTAATTCATGGCACCATGTGAGTGGAAGGAATGTCCTTATGACCAATTCCAGATTTGATGCGATTACGTAATTGCGCGTTTATATTGCACCGACATATTCCATTCGAACCAAACGGGGTTATACGTTTATCGCGGAAATTACAACAAAGGTTAAATGCTCCATAGACACGCGAACACCGTTGCCCGGGAAATAATTACCTATCGGTAAAAAAAAACTAGCTGAACCAGTGTTTAATTTACACGAGAAATTCTATAGGTCTCATGGAAATAACAAACGACTTCTGAGATTGACGTGTTTATAAACAAAGGAGCATACGTAATTATATTAGTAACTTAACACATTGTTGTTACATGTCATTTACAAGTGCATACGTTTTGATTTTTTCATTACGCATGGGAATTTGCGACACAGTCGTAGCGCGGAGATGTGAATAAAAACTAGTTGATGTCTCTGAATAATGAGAACGACAGAGCGAGAGAAAACATAAGCAAAGTGCAATAGTCAATACTACGTTGAATTTATTTTCGTGGCCTTCAGGTCAACTTCAGCGTCACGCTCATTTACCAAAACGACATTATCTATGACATAATAACTCTAATGAAGCGATTTTGTTTTAGTTTTTTGTCACTAGAGTGGCGATTTACACAATTCTCATCTATCTCCTTATGGCAACAGACTACCAAAAAAGAGACCAACAATAATCTACCAATTTATTTGCATGTAAATACCGATTTCTAAACGAAAAGACACTTGTCTTTTCGTAGTAACTTTACTAGAAATACAAACCTGAAGCAATATTGGAAAATCAAAAATTTAGAATATACAAGGACGGAATAATAATTATGTACAGACAAGACTTTTCAATAGATAATAGTAAAGGAAAACACAATAAAACAGTGTGCCTAATAGATATTACAGGACTTAACTATTCTATCCTACTCACCTCGATGAGATAGGTAAAAAAAAACATAAATAATTAACCTCTTCGGACAGATTAAGACAGAACCAAAAATAATAATATTAATAAATCCTTTATTGTTCACCATAAATACACCATGATCCAGTTTATTTATGGTAAACGGCGTCGAACCTCATCCTCTATCTACAAGAACAGAAATAGGGTATAACTTATTTGCTGTATCATTGCCATAAGCAATACATATGATTTAATCATTTTGGCAATATTTCCTATTGCCCTATATACATTGTGAAGCTCACCTACATACATTGTGCAGCCCTGCAGTCAAACAAACAAAGCAAGGCATGTTGAAGTTGCAGACAAGCTATGAAATTTACACACACAGTTATCACAAAACTGGGAAGGCAGTGTGTGCAGTCTTGTATGAGTGCGATGTTCTGTAAATTTTTGATGAGAAAGAGTCAGTACCAGCACGGCCTTTATAATGCAGACAACTGAATGAATTCTTGAGCGCAACCTAGGTTAAAGTATCTAGGTTCTGCATTCTGGCCTTTCTTCACTGCGATAATAATGCAGGTGCAAGTAACTTTACAAAATATTGCCCCTTTTAATAAATATTGATTTATACGCATGACAATCAAAGTAAGGTACCAATCCGACTATAGAAAATAATAAGTAGACGCCCTCAGTAACAAAACAGGAACGACAGCAAGTAGCAACATTATAGATTCGGATGTATTACGTAGCCCGTTCCCTCGCGCCAAGAATCTCAACTGCCCAAGAAATCTAATAGGCCAAAACAAATGTCCTATTGTAAGATCTATGCTTAGATCAACGGGTGATAAAACAAATTAAGACTGTCGTGAAATGTCTCTTAGCCCTAGTGTATGTGGGGCAATTTGCTATTCCTGGTGATACGCTGGTTGAAAGAGGTGTTAACTCTACATGCCTGCTCATAAAACTAACGTTAAATCTTTTTACTGCAGAGCACTTTTACTTGGTGATGCGGGAATAGATCGAACACCAAAGTGCCAAAATACCTAACGGCAATCATTAAGAGGTTGGAGAGTTTAAAATAGACAGTCGTAAATTAGAATTTCAGTAAGTAAAATTGTTTTTTCTTTAAATTGATTCAATTTATTGAATTCGTAGCAATTGAGGACAAACAAATTGAAATCGTTGATAGTATCCAAAATAAATAACTGAAACGTTACTGAATGAGTTCGATTTTAATTAATTGATGTTTCAACTTTAATTATAGATACCAGATACCATTCTGTTAAATCAATTCGTATTGAACGTAACTATCACAAAGGATGATACAGATCCATCATCCTGATAGGGTTATACAGGCTGCATTATAGAATAGTTAAGAACAGAAGCGACGGCTCCAAAATTAATTAATATTGATCAATTCTCTCCTCACCTCGTAGTTTGGACACGGCCGTAATCAATTGAAAATGTGTTGTACTCGTAAAACCAGTCTTACGAAGAAATAATGAATAAATTTCCTAACAAGTCGAACCGTCTTCATTGCCCACAAATATTTTACATTCAACTATTTTCCTACGAAAGGAAATTGGGAACTTTACTATGGAAAAAATCCCCATGGCGGACAAAGATGAAACGCAATTTATTTCAAAGCTTTAGGCCTACGTGTATGTTCACTTAAAGTATGTTGTGATATGTTGGAATTCTGGGGTACGATGAGTCTAAGTTGGGAACATTTTTTTGGAAACTACCATAAAGTATAAATACTTACATATATATAAAAACATTGTATTTTCAATACTCTCATATGTTACAGAAAAAAAATATAGCAAGTGGATAATCACATCTATCAAGTGATTTTGTTTGTGTCCGCTAAAGTGGGGTCAAACGTTCCAAATAACATTTAGTCTTATTATCGAGTTCTCGCTGGAAAGGGTTTACCGCAAATTGATCAAATTGCGATCTAGTAATAGCCTAATAAGGTCCAATTAACACCCCATTGTCAGAATCATTCTGTTGTGTTAGTGCGTGTTTTCGCAAATACATAATTCATCCAGCGTATTTTAGCTATTTCGCCGGGTCAAATCCTTTTATATTTTCCTCTTTGAGGCCATAAAATACATACGATAATTCAAGTCCTATATAAAAATATGTTCACACTAGGGGTTGAACTATTTATGTTTGCCTTTGATTTAAGTACAATAATGGATAGCTTTTTATGCACTTCTATAACCTGCTCTACGTTTTTAATCGATCTTGTGTTGGTTGGGACTGTGCGTGCAAGCCCCAAGGTCATGCTAGTCTTTACCAACAATCATAGCTGCGTCACTCCAACGATTTACTCTGCGACTGTCCTGTCCGATTATTAGCTATCCGTCTCACTCACTCACAGCAGGAGGAGTGAGGTCACTCTCAACAGCAGGACAGCAAGCAAGACCAGGGAGCTAGAAGAAGGCTGGTTGTTATCATGATGTGAAACATAGTTAAATTATATTTGGAATTATAATGCAACTACTGTACAGCATTGAAAAATCCGTTCCAGTAAAATCTCTTTACACGCCAGATTAATCGTATTGTAAATGGACGAATAGACTATACATCGACCTAACTAAACCCGTGACATATTTATTATCAAAGTAAGAATGATACTCTCGGATAAATCGGCACTGCTCTTATTAAGTCTCTAGAAACAGTAGCACTTGAAGAGCTATCAAAACATTTTAATGAAAAACAATTTTTACCTCTAAAATGGTTCTAGGTAGGTACGAATACAAAGTAATGAAGTTTGAGGAAACACTGGATCAGAGCCCGCTAAGGCTTCGGTTTAGAACTTCAAGTACCGCCTCCGCCCAACAAGTTAGCGACTGAGAGCTGATAGCAGCAGCGGAAAGCGGCGTAGTGACAGAATCGAAGACACAAAATAGATCTAATATTAAATTAGTGTTACATCACACAACGAACCCGGTAAGGAAACTACCGACAGGTTCTTTGCATTACTTGAATGAAATAAGGACTAAGTGTAGTAGTGATATTGACTTGAATAAATTTATACATAAAATAATAAATTGAGATAAGATCACCAAATTAAAATGCAATTTATGTGTGAAAAATCGAAGGACAACTTATTTATTTTTGTAAAAAAAAAACAAATATTCTCAGAAAATTATCAAATCATCTAATGTCCATTAAGGTTTTGAAATAACCGATTGAATATTTCATATTTCGAATATATTAGGTATAATGGTTACCTGATGGACGCCGACAACGGGGCAGACACAAAACTATGGAGTGACGATCTGAACAGCTTTGCTGTCGATCGGCCACAGATGGCGGTGGATAGAGATCGATGTAGGGACTCTGGGGAGGCCATTGCCCAGCAGTGGGACAATGTAGGTTAAATAAAAAAAATTAAGGAATATTACCTTCACTAATTAGGTTGGCTCCCGTGGCCCCGCGCACGCTTTCTTCATATCCATAGCCTAAATGACATAGGTACTATGTAGAACTGCTCCAGTTGATCGACATTGCGTAGACTCTCGTAATAAAATATGAGCTTTGCCCGTAGGTTTAAACTTGCTGTTTCAACACTTAACAAACATGCTTAGTGCGATGTTTCCTATTTAATTTCATTCCGCCTAAAGCCGTAAACATGTCCTTACGTATAAAAGCTTATACATACATTTATTCCCACACAACGCTTTGAATAATAATAAAGTGTGTAATATAGTATAGCGATAGTGATTCTGCGTCGATTCCATCAGTCTAAATCGATTTAACTAGACCTTGGTAACAATTTTAACGCTTCGTATAGAATCGTAAATAAAATGTATGAAAATGATATAAATGTCAGTAATAATATGCATAATATGCTACGCAAATGCAAATACTTGTCACAGCCATAGTATTTTCTATTGCTGAAATAGGCAAACGAGCATGCGGCCCATCTGATAAAAAGTAGTCTGAAATTTTGTTGGTTTTCATAAAATATTATTTCATTCGCAAACTAGTTATAGTAAAAAGATACACGAGAACTAAAAGCTAGTAATTATATAAGTGAATAATAAATAAGTAGGTACATAGGTACGTAAGTGAGACAGACGAGTTAGTCATGTATTTTTAAGAAGCCTTCGGAGAAGATATGGAAAAAAATGGTGTTCGTCTGACCGCCTAAGAATACTTCCCTGACAGCTGTCTGTCTGTAGGAGCATTAATATTGATTGATATTGGGTCAAACTTTTGGTTTGATCGACGTAATACATGACGCATTGTGATAATAATTTAATAAATTTCTTTGTGACGAACGTTATTTTTGTATAACGACATAAATTCACACTTACGATGTTGTCTAATTGCAACATTGGTAACTAAGCTCTTATTATGATAAATTAATATTAAAGAAGAAAAACATCAGATGGCAAATACTGTACCAGAGCCACCAGAGGTGCACTGGTCAATGAAGATTTTACGAAATAATAGACTATTTTTAGCCACTGAAACAGGTATGCATAATATGTTTTTACAAGGTCGATTTCAGAAATGAAAAGATCCGTAGAAAAAACGAGTGTCGTTGACACAGCTTAGCGACTTAACAAATGAAGTCTGTTGGCAGGGCACTGAGCGCGAAGAAGTAATGGTCGATACGGACCAAAAAAGATCACATGTAAGTGTTGCTTCTATTTGAGGTTAAGTTTCAGGGGACCTCGCATTTAGGGCGAAAATTACATCTTTCTAGACTTTTTTCGAATGTATGTAGAATTGTTAGAACGTTTTTAATGTAGGTAGAACGTTTTCTGACAACCAGTACTGATTTTCAAAGGTTTGTAGAAACAACACTTTTTATGTAATTTTCGTTACTTCCCACTTCGGTCCAATAAATCCCGAATGGCTTTACCGAAATTGTTTCAAAATCCTACTTTCTCGGAAAAACCTGGCAACGCCACACACACGTCCATAGGCCTGGATTATTCTGTAGTATTATTCATAAAACAAAGGCGACCCTAAGTAAAGAGCAAAAATACAGAAAAACCTCATTACAAATAAGGTTTTTCTGCATTTTAACAAAGTGTAAGTAACAAGTATAACACAGAAAATTTAAAAAAGTCATGAAACAACTTTTTGGCTGTCGACTTGAGTAACATGGTTAAAATTGAACGTAACTCTTGTTGAATATAGACTGTGTTAATTTATGACACAGTACACAGCGAATTGCTGCGGTAATTGAAGATTGATTTATGACCCGCGCGGTTCGGCTGCGCTAGCCAAATTCATCCCCTTTAGGGTATATACCTACATGTGACGTGACCTATTTTTTTTACAATAATTTACCCTCTCTCCCCCCCTCTCGGTGATTCGCCAGTGTGTGCCAAGATGACGCAGAAGTACGTACTCTTATCCCCGATTCCGTCAACTCATTCGCAACAATATATTATTGCTTTATTAAGCAATAATGTAAATAATAGCCCCATCTCAAGTTACATGTATAGGAACTCTTGTGTTTGGTATAAAAGATTACAAGGACACAGAATAGAAGGACAAAGACAAAGAATTTTTTGAACAATAACATGTAAATAGGTAACAAAGTTAAATTACCTACATAGCATCAGACAAGCCTTGCAAATGCAAATATTAAAATACGAATGTTAAGTAAACATGATTCGTTATTACATTTAAAAGAATATGGGAAAATATTCCGGTTTCCGTATAAAACGAGACGGTAACTACATTATTGGATTTTTCCGCCAATAATTTCATTATCGTTCATCCCCTTCAGCTAGTTGGTATTTCAATATTCCAACACGGTCAGGTAGGAAATTCAATCAAATAACAAAAGCTGTCGGTTTCCACGCCACGAGTAAACTTCACCCCCTGAGCTTTTATTTCATGTCCATAGTAATTTCGACGCTGGCCCGGCAATATTGAAATATGAGCGTGACGTATAAAAATGAAACAAAACATTAATTTATGTTACATACAACATTAATTGATATGATAAGGCAAAAGGTTTTGTGATTTATACAACCGATGAAGGATAATTTTACTATCTCAGCCATGATTAACAGTCCGCTTTAGAACCACTTCATGTGGTACAACAACAATATAAAGATGAAGTCCTACCCGCCGCGTCGTCCAGTGATGGAATAGGCTGGGGGGTATCAGATTGTGTAAGTCAAGGATGTCATGCACACTCCTTGAAGCGAAGCCGATAGAAAACCTAGATTTGCCACACGTCTGCGATGGTTGGGGCTTGTATATTATTTGTACGTAGCTCTATTGACTACAGAGCATGCTGATTTATGACATCAAAGCAAAATCTAACAATCCTAAAATAACTGAACAGGTTAGATTACACACTACAAACAGGCTACTTCAAATTATATGAGTAAGTATGTTCTTTGATAGAGGCCTTTGCCCTGCCACTGCAGGGATTGTCCCACTGGACATTAAGTAGGCTGTAACTTTACATGTAGGTAGGTATAAGAAATATAGCAACCTTGTACTGTAGAGATGATGATGTACTGTTGATCAATTTCAATCCCCAGCATATTTTTGACGCATGGCGAAATAAACAAGATGCTTTACTCGTAGGTATATTTTGCGACCTATTGTTTGGGATAACCGCCAAACAGTATTAATGAAATTGCAGCCCAATTGGATCTTTGAATTAAAAAAAAAAACAATGTTTATGCAACCTATTCTAGCGCTTCTTTACAGAGCTCATTATTGGGACCCTTAATTTAATTTTTTTCTCTAATGCTACGGTATAGTATAAAGCTTGTCAAAACGTGTTTACCTATAAATTCATAATTTGAAGATTGTGACATGAGTGTAGATGAAATAAGTTATTATACAACAAAGTAAAATAGCTAAGTATTAATTATTTCCTCATGTTTAAGCCAACCCCAAACTACGTTTGATGATGCTGCAACAAAACCTTTTAACTCGAGCTAAGTTAGTTTGCGCGTTAGGATGTACCTACATATAGCATTAGAGCGCTCCCTAAACGTTGCAGCAGTGATGCGCTTGAGCCCCATTTTAGAAAGAAAGAAAATATATTTATTAATTTGGACACCCCAGCACATTACATGCTACAGACAATTGACACAACACAAGAAAATACAAACACACACAAGTGACAATGGAAAACAATGTAATCTTATGATGACTCGAGATCTCAATTTGGTGGTGCTTGCACGCGTCGATTTATTTAGTACACATAATCAATCAATTTTTGGCCGCCCAAATTTCGATATTTTATTTGGAGAGTCTTTTGTTATTTCTTGATCTTCTAGTTGAGTCTACAGTCTCTAGTCTAGAGGCTACATTTCAAACAATTGCTAAAAAATAAATAATGTTTTGACAAATATATTATGTAAAAAAGACTATGTAATCAAGTTTTATTTTACTTTTGTTTTTTTTACATCTGGTCGAGTGACTCGGCCTTTTTACAACTCCACATTTTTTTAAGTAAGTGTCAAATTGGCGACAGAGTTTTATTAGAGAAAACTTTGTTGTACTGTTACGTTGTGTTGTTTTATAAACTTTAATAGTTTCTGGTGTTCCCATTGTAGGTACCTAAGTGCATTCTTACGAATATAAAATTGTAAAAGCGGGTCGTAGAAATATAACTCGAGTCACAATTGCTTCAAATCTCATCACTACGAGTACGTCGCTGGCGCCGCAACTTGCGCTCGCGCCCTAACCACCTCCTGTCATGTTTACGTGGCGGTTTCAGAGCCACGCCGATTGTTGGCACTGACATGTAATTAAATGGACTTTTTAATGGGATCTGAGCTAACATTGATCAGCTTACTAAGTGTATCTTTCCACTGTTGATTTCGGTAATGCCCCGTGATCTGGGGTCCTGGGTTCGATTCCCGCGTCGAGCAAAAGTAAGTTTTCAATTTTTCGAACATAGCTCGAGTTCATGATCACCAATCCGCATTGTGAAAGCGTGGTGATTAAGCTTAATTATAATCGCATCATAGTTGCGATGACTTGATTTCTATGTTGGAAGCCTTTGCCCTGCAGTGGGACAGTATGTAGGCTGATACTTTTTCCACTGATGTCTCCGTCATAAAAATGGCTCAGAAAGGGATAGCTTGATTGAGCAGATCCTAAGGGCGACGCGTTTGAGTATTGAGGGGTAAGAAGCGTCACTTCTGCTCCAACAGTCAGTAAGCGAAACTAGCGGATTTAGAGTTAAAACCGCCTTCGTAGCGCTCAAACTAAGCTATCGATCCACTTGAACTAGTAGATTAAAACACGATTTAGAATACTTGCATAATATAGGAAGTGTGTGTAAAGTACAGTCGCCTGCAATAAAATGTAAACATCTCGACGCGCATGCCAGAATTGTAAGGTACTTATTTGAATGAGGTTGCAGTATAGATACTTATCAGTGCACATGACTGACTGTATCTACAGGACATTGGAGGGTGGGGGCTGCCATGCCGATTAGTATGGAGCAGTGACGCCTTTTTTTATTTATTTGCTGTTACAACCACCGAGATAGTTTTCAAAGTTTGTAGTAATGTAATTAATAAGTTTTATTCAATAACTATTCATCTAATCTCAGTCTGAAAGTCCAAGCCAAGTTATACGTGCTAGTTAGATACCGAAAGGAACCGAAAGGCCTAGTCTTACTATTTGTGAAACCTTCATAAAGCTTAGACTGTGTTTAGAGTTTGTTTAGAAGTACAGATGTCATATTAAATTGAGTTTGTTACACTATTGTAAACTAAAATAATAAGTAGGTATTTATCGGTGTAACAATAAACAAAAAAACACTCCAAAATCAGACATTGGCATTTGTCAGTACTTTACCCGCATCAAATTAACCACATCTTACTATTCCAGCGGTTGCTAGAAACTAAGGTTTTAGACGTTCGCGGCCGTACCTACCGCACTAAAAAAAGCACAGTTCAACATTCTTGCATCGTTAACTATTTACGTAAGTAGTTACTGCTGAATATGAAAATGGAACATTATCCACTTTTCAACCATTTCGCTTTGCCTAGTAGAATGTAAATTGTGGGCATTTACTTACAGGCGAAGGCCAAGCTCATTTTCAAGTCCACTACAAACAAGTGGCATATTTAAGCTTATTTGTGCCAAGTTGGACAGCTATATATGGAGGCTGGGAATTTTAGCATAACCTTTACATAATACACATCGCCTTAATATTACCCCATATCCAGATTGAAATAGTATTTTGAATAGATTCGTCATAACATTTTGTAGGGTGACGAATTTAACCAGTAAATGTACAATGTCTGCACTCATTTTTTATTTGGATCATCCTGCCTCGTTCGCCGTCATGAGCGTTGCGGCAATAGTCTTTAAACTTTGCACATCTTAAAGCTTAAATGCTCCAAGTTGTAACACAATATCGTACTAAGGTAATATAGTCCGCTATAAATGGGACAACGTGGAAGAGAGGTATCCTTGATGGGTTTGCCCTCGTAAAAGGAGGGTTAGAACGATAAAAACAGCGAGGTCGACTTTTCTAATAGTTAACTGGACCCGTGGATAAATAATGAGATGAATGCCTTTTCCGTTTGAAGGAAATATTTGTAACATAAGGGGTCCCGTGGCGTTCCGCTTGATCACCTTTAGGGTCAGAATCTACATCTTGGAGCGTCCATTGCTAAACGTAGGCCTTCCATATTGACAGACGGCCGCTGGGGCAGAAAGGTTCTGGAGTGGAGGGTCAGAATGATTTCCTCAAATACAGGTGAATCGTAGATACAGAAAGTATGAGCCAATGGGAGTTTTCGCAAAAGTGATCAGGCGGCGGCATTGGGCATATTATGGCAAACACTTTATAAATGTTCACAGTAATCCTTGAAGCCAACCAGTAACAGTTTACGACAGTTCCTTCAGAGTTTTCAAATAGATAACGCCCTTCGCCATTATGCCGTAAGTGGCTTATCTCGTACGGTGGCCTCAAACGACGAGCGAACGAGCTAATGACATTCACCACCAATACGACGAGTACAAATATAGGTAGGTTAATACGTATTAAAGTTTTGCTACTAAGCAAAATCATTTTTTTACTCGTTCTAAACAGTAAAAGTGACCCAACCTCAAGATGGCCGTCATTTATAGACGCAATGCTATAAATTAAAAAAAAAGACATGTATTCCACCAACATAACATATTAATGAGTATAACAAATAATAACGAACTTTCTTACTCCACTGGTTCAGCGACCTGAAAACACTTGTCCTCCCTAACAAGAGATCGCCAATGCTAAGCCCTTCTTGCTAGTTATCGACCTGAGGTAGGCATCGTCTCAAAGTTTCTAGCGATAGCGCGTAGTCCTGTTCTGTTTTTAACTATTGAATTATGTTAAAAACAGAATTTGTTCCGTATAAAAAACAGAAATATCGACTTTTCTAACGGACCTCTGAATTGGGCGTAGACTTTGGTATGATTTCTTCACGATACGATTATCGTCCAACTTCCTTAAAATAATGCTACTTTTGTAATACTAGTAATTAGTAAGACGGCATGCGGTAGTATTTAGTAGAGACTTGTATTGTATCTGGTTATGTCTTCTCTAACCTAATAAAAAATGAATTTTATCCTCCACAGATTCCGCAGTGTCCCTTGCTTTGGGCCACACACAGCGGTTGCCCCAGGTTACGGAGCTTAAACTGATAAGTAGAACGTTGCACTAATACTGAAATTACACGCTACGGTGTAATTTATCCTAGCTATAACAAATCCATCTCATTTCAGCGCTTTGTTCCTGCTAGCGTCCAAAGCCATCGCTTCGGAACCCAGGGTACGCTTGAACCCAGGAAGGATTTGGTGAGTCTGGTAATTATAAAGACGCACCAGCCGTCTAACCTTCTGAACAACTAGGTCATGGGTGGCAGTTTGTCTGATACAGGCTCTAGCATCTAGGTATGTCAACCAGACTACATCAAGCACAAGTTAAAAGTTACTAAATACCTATTATGGAATATTTTGAAAACTCACTGTAATGTGTCAATTGAGTCATTAAATTAATTGATGGCGCCACCACCGCTTATGTCATAGGGTACGGGCCCCATTGGTTATAATAAAATATGGGAATTCCGCTAGTTCCCCAAAATTCTGTTCTCAAGACTTTTATGACGCATTACTTTCATTCATTTCATTCACTAAAACATCAAGAATACGAATACGAGTAATACTCGTAATACATACAGTTTCTCCAATATTCCACGAATTCAATCTTGATAACAATTTCGTTTCACAAAATTTCGGCGCTTATCAAAGAAATATGTTTCATCTAAAGAAGCCTCTTTAGGCTAGTACTTCTTTTGAAATAAGAAGATCACTCTCGACATCACATAACGCCACGAAACTCGAGGGATCGATACCTCAAGATACAATAGGACCCCACACAGGCTGTTTCCTCTGGAGGCACTTGGGCCGTCTTGTACGCCTATTCCAGTAATGTGTACGGGTTTCAATTCGATGTATTGGATAGATACATCTTATAGATCATACTTAAATTTCGGTAACATGTTTCTTCGAAATATATGTTATTTAGCAAATGAATCTCGTTTATTTTTATTCACCGAAACTTAGGGACATGGTAGTTCCCTATCTTTAAATTTCGCTCAATTGCATTAAAGCCTTATAGACCTATGATCGATTTCAGTGGCATCAAACGCTTCAAGAACGCTCATTCGGCACAGTAGAAAATCGATTTTCATTGATCGATGCTTGGGAGTGGAACGTTAATAACACAGAACACATGAAATAATAAATAGGTGCATTCACACATACATATATATTGTCAGCGTACTGTCATATTGAACCCGCGGGAACGCGTCAATAGCGAATATTAAAACATTACCTAACATTATGAGGACCAATAGGGTCTTTAAATATTAGAAACATTGAAAGTAATATAGGTATATTATTTTATTGGTTTAGTTTAGATTTAGTATTTCTCGCTTATAAAATCGGAGGGCGGAGAGAACCGCTGCGTTGAACACTCTAAACGTACTAACTTAGATTCGTTGATAATATATTCTTTTTAATCATTAAAATCCATCCCATCACAAGATAGGCTTGCTCTTAGCTTCATACTGAACCCTAGAGTTGAGAAGGAGCCTACAATGGAGCGACTTTACCCAGAAGTAGCCTATTAACTCAGGTAAATTCTTAGTAGTTGCAAATTGATTTATAATTATGATTTCGCAATAAATGATTATGATTATGAAATTAGATTGACCTGACAATGGCTTTCATATGATTTATTTCTAGGATATTTTGTTCTCATACGATTGTCAAGTCATTTATGTTTTAATAACTACTTCACTTACAAATAAACTACTTATACTTTTTATGGCAGAAGAACGGAGTTGCAAGACTTGGGCTTTTATTACTTTTATGTAAGTTATGTTTTAGATGGCTTACATTTTCCCAGCAGATATTCCTCTTTTCCCGATCACTACTCAAACAAATGGACTTCGCTTTCGTGAAATGCGCGCGACATCAGCTGATACGATGGGGAAAGTTTGCAAATAATCACCACGATTACGACAGCAAACAATAAACATAACTCGGTACGATGTAGACACAAATAAAAAATGCCCACGAACGACCTACATCTTTACAGATAATTAGTGGCCCGTCCTCACTTCGTTTCGGCTACAATTCTTAAAGACATACTCGTATTATTATAGGCATTATAGTCTAAAATGATCGATAATTCTATCACCACGCGGGTGAAACCGCGGCGCGGGGCGCAGTTAGTAATCTAATGAATTCGCTATAGCATGATCTTTACAGCAAGGATACGCTAAAGAGAAAGATAACAAACAAGGATTAAATTGAATTAAACCCCTCTAAGTACACTTCCTGCGTCGGCACATTAATCTCTATGCATAGCCTGTTTGTGTTTATGGATTCTAGTGCGGTACCATGTGGCGAATGTGTTCGCCGCCAACACACATGTGCGATACTAACGGCCTACAATGAAACGGAACTCACAACTGAAGCCCTATCCATATCCCTTTCGTCTCTTTTCACTCAATGCGACTGGTATAATCCGACTCGTTACGGGACGGTTTCATTATAGGCCCGTACTTCGTACGTATCAGGCATACAATTAGCAGCATTGTTGATTCTTATTTCACAAGGCATAAGAGTCAACGATGGGCATTGAACTCCGTGGCTGATAGTACCGTCAGACGCAACAATGAAACTCTTGTCGTGTCTGCGTTTTAAACCTTCGTGTCGTTTGTTGTCTCTCAACAATGGAGACGTGCGTGTCACCATCACACACAATACAACTGTCACAGCTCTCGTAATCATAGAAAAAGCGGCCAATTGCGAATTGGACTCGCCCATGAAGGATTTCGTAGCAGCAAGACTGTCATACACATTAGGTTGAATATCAATTGAGGAAATTTGACAGATTGTGGTAACCTGATGTGTGGCTGACTGTACATAGGAAGTACGGCTAATTTAATAAAATGACGAGCATATTAGGCTTGCAGCCAAGCTAATTTATTTGTTGTTATTACAGAGAACCTAAATAAGATACAATTAATTTTCTTTATTAGTTAAATGATTTGAATACATTTGTTAGGTAGTAATTACAATTAGGTATCAGTGTGAACCTATTATTACAAAATATTATAGTATACTTACATAAGAACATAACTACAAATTGATGTGTAAACGATGAATACGTATGCATAATGCATTTACTAAGGTTTGAAGGAAAATACGCGCCCTCGCATTCTATCACCATTTCTAGGATATGGAGGCAGGCTTTATCGCTGTACATATCTATCTGTAAAGGTCAGCATTTCACACGTGTCATAATTCTAACTAAACCTTCAATGAAGATACAATTAAAATATCAGCCTACATGGACAGTATGTACAGCAGGGCAAAGGCCTCCATCATAGAAGTTAAGTCATCGCTACTATGATGGGATTAGGCTTAATCACCACGCTTGCCTAATGCGGATTGGTGATCACAAACACGAGCTTTGGTCGACTAGACCAAAGGGGCGTTATAGAAACTATTACAAGTGAAAATATTATGAATATGATATCTATTATATACGTTTGAAGAACTACTCAAATCCAAACCCTAGATTATTTTATTTTAATGTTAAATTAAATAACGTTATAATTTTCCTTGGACTTGGAATGGATAGATGAAAAGTTTGTCAGTTTTTATTTCTTTTTTCATTGATAAATTAATAAAGAGGGCATATACCTAAACCAAAATGGTGTTTAATTTTTATAATAATAAAACTACACTAAGTATACTTGGAAGGAGTATATCCTGAATTTTTACTAACTACTCTGTCATGTATTCAGTGTCCACATTAAAGGAGCGCACGCCCTTGATCGGATTAATATCGAATTTACCTTATCGAATGAAGTCCGATAGTATAAAAAGTCAGGGACATGATCCTCCGTTCAAAAAGGATTCCCCATACGAGTACGAATTGAATTGACCCGACGACACGAAGATTGTATCGTCGGAAAAAAAGTAGCGAAAAGATTTTGTCTTATTTTATAACGGATATGTTTTTAGCAGTTATTTTATTGTACGGTGGCCTGCACATCAAGTTACTACAATCTGTCAAATTTCTTCAATCGAACCTCACTTTTATGTCAAACGTGTTTGGTTCAATATCAACTGAGGAAATTTGACAGATTGTACTAACTTGATGTGCTGGCCACTGTACTTACACGAGTAGGTATTGATTTGAAACGCGCTTTACTCTCCGAGCGATTTAAAAAAATCCCACATTTTTTTTAATTTAGAGTAAGTATAATTAATATTTTCGCAAAGGGACAGTTTAGTTCATAGTTACCCTTATGTGGTTCGAATCGCTGGTCCATACGAGTTAAATGTACCTGCAATATTTTCAAAAGGGAACCAGACATATCATAATAAGTTTAAAAAACAAACCGAAACGTGCAACGTGGTCTACTCATGTACGAGTATACTATGTAATGCTTCGCCACTGAGAGATACGCCCATAGATTTAAAAAAGTGTCCCGAATTCTACCGTAGGATCTTTCATTTAAAGAGCGCACGTTCATATCCACAGTTCTACTATTATACTATGTACGTCTAATGATGATAGAGCGATGGTAAATTGGGGGATAAGCGCGCCTCTCATACGGGGCGGTCTGGTGTCGAATCCAATCATGCACCAAGGGATTTTTTAAAAATCTTGGCACATATTTGTACCTCTGGTCGGCGATGAGGGAAAACATTGAAACTTAGTGCCTTATAACGAAGCTGTCTTGGTGCCTTTTAACGAATGACAATACACCTGTCGCATCCAAACAAAAGTGACACATAGCGCTTATGAAAGGAAGGGAAACTCCGATGCGGTCGAAACGTCACGTCTCCGGATTGTTATATAGACCCTCTGCTCGGTTTCGAGAAGTTTCTGAAACGAGTAACCATGATTCAGTTGGTCTGGTTCCTTTTTAAAGGCTTTGGAAGATCAGACGGCAGTCGCTTCATTAAAATTACCAGACGGGAGCCAAATCCTGAATAATGGTCTAAGCGTACCCTGGGCTCCAAAGCTGTTGTTTTGCAACTGAGAATTACACGCTAAGATAAGAAAGATTATGTACGTTTCATGGAAACCTAAGTTGCTACTGGAAAATTATATGATATAGATCAGAAGTTAAACACAATTCTCAGTAGGGACAAAAGCAACGGTCAAATTTTCGAAATACAATCTCTATGTACTTAAGAGATAATTCTCCAACTATCAAGATGAAAGTTTAAGCGGAGCCAACCGGGAGTTCATAAAGTTACAGAAAGTAGCTTAAACTCACTGCGGCATTTAACAGGGGAAAGGTCAATCGTAGGGCACCATTTTATACCTACATGGACGGACATAAATAGTTTCTCCTAAGAATATATTTTTTTAAAAGCTTAGCACATGAATAAGTCCTAATATCTTAAAAAAATATAAATCAATTACATACCATCATTTCAATTTCGTAATTACTCGAATCCGATTTGAACGACTTACTTATTTTTAGAAAGAAGAATTTTAAAACAGCTCCAATGTTTAAATAAAAAATATGTTATTGTAAGATACGTCCTTTTTAGTGAGTTTAAAAAAATATTATGTTAGTTTATTACATCAGTAAATTTGGCTGTTCGCGGGTACATAGTTCGATAGACCAAAATATTGACGAAATACTATAAGTATCGCAAACAGATTCAATAATACTCCTTAATGAAAGTGGTAAGAAAGGTCACAACGTAATCAATGAACTAAAAAAGGTCACATGTCCAAACCTGCCCTGGAATGTCATTACGTCCTTCGACTAATACCATACAGTACGGCCCTTACGCGAAATCGATCTGTCAACACCTGATTAGATGAAAGAAACCTATACTCATACGTCTTTTTGTTACATTGTAGAACAATCTTGTAATTTACAACAATAAATTAATGACATTGGGTACTGAATACATTTACGTCAACGCTGACTGAAATCGTGATTAAGTGTTAATAATTAAGAGCGCACGGTAGATAAAATAGTGATATAGGAAGTTGCATCGCCAATCGATAGTCCAAAAATAGTCTTGATAAAGTGGCGTGTCGTGATATAACAGGCGTCACACACAACACTACCCCGCAAAATAGGTACGACACAGTTTCGTATTCAGTTTGAAAGGTCATACAAGACTGTTCGTAGCATAGGTTCAGACGATACTAAATGTAATACGGTGACCTCTCATTAAGTGAGACTATTCAATTTTAGTACTGAATGCTCGTTACACCCGCCTACCACAACACTTATGGGAAGATATGGGGTGATGCAACTTCACTTTGGCGGCACCAGACGGCACATTATTAGCATAACTTAAATTTATTACTTGCAACTTTAACGTTAGGAACTTGTACTGCAGTGATACGCAAATAGCCATCTAACTTACAAAGTTTTTGTACAATGCCATTACATTATACATGTATTATGTTAATGCATAGTCTATGAAGCGTCTGTTTGGATAGGACTAAGCAAATAAAATTTGACTTCCTTTCATCCCTTCGTAAGTTTGTTATAACCAAATTGACATCGCCCGAAGACGGAAAGCGCTTTGAAAGTCAAATATAAAACAAAACATTAAATCAATGATATTCGTACTTATTTAATGAAATATACAAAATTTTGTCTCTACTAAAATAAGGTTTAGATTTTATTATTCGATTCTGAAATTAGCAATATTAAAATATTTTCTTTATTTTTCATGGTGATTCACTCAATGTTCGACAATTTTTATTAATGTTTCATAATAATCATATAAGTAAATATTTATATTTAAGATTAGCCACGTAATGTAAAGTGTAATATGTGCCACTTGGAAATAATAATAATTATCTACTAATTAACCCAATTAAATATTGGTTTTGATTACTAACTTTATCGAAAATGCAGAAAGTTCAGTGAAAAACTATCATATTACAACAATTTTGAGCATAAGTCCAGTAGTAATTTCATTGCGGCTACCAACTTACTACAGAAATGAACAGTATCTTTAACTACCTACATATAATAATGTCGTCTTAACGTATTGAAAATACGATCGATTTTGAGTAATCTTGGTGGTTCACCGTTCATCAATCCACCGCTAGCATTATTTGTAAGAGCCCTTCCACTTAATCAAATTCTATAACTCTAAGCTCGGATAGTGAACTTCAAGTTAATAGCTTCGTCGTCGGACCAAGCCATCCTTTTGAACCGTACCGACGAAGTGCAATCAAAGTGTACCGTCTACCCTGTCATTACCCACAACAACAAGCTAGTTATGCAATTTAATTACACACTTTAGGGCTCAATAACGAATTAATGCAGATACTTGCATGGGAATGACAGCCTTCTAGCAATTTGTGGGAGGGAGGCGCCTTTCATTATGAGCCATCCGATGCCGTCCTGGCTCCAACGACTCGGAATTCTCTTTATCGCAGGTCCCCGAGGGTTATGCATACTTTGTTATTAAAAAATGTTAGCTCAATTATCACTTCCATTATTTAAATGGTAATTAACATGTATTAGCATATTATTTAGCGTTTCAAATTAAAAACATTTAATGTAAATTATAAAGTTTCAGCTAATGGACCGAAACTATCGAAGCTATTGTGCCCTTATCGCACTTTACGAGTAGGTACACATTTTATTCAAAGAACATCTATAAGTTATATGGTTCGTATAGAAACATTAAGTAATACGAATTTTCTTTTTTAAATCATAATCACATAATATCTTCTTTTTGCAGCCCTGTGAAATCTTGATTTTAAAAGGTGCTATCAGAGCCAAGTTTCTCAGTCGCATCGCAGTGCGGCATTCTTAATTTCATTATGTTCAGCAAAAGAATCAAATGCGATATTTTTCACCGCTCTCTAATTTTCTTTGAATTGTTTAATTTAAATCCTTCCTTCCTGTTGAACTTGTATTCTCGACTCTCTCGAAGCTAATCTTTGCCTTATTTGATAAACCAGATGAGCTAGTACGCAGTGAATAAGGCACTGTATCTTAGACTCAGGCAAGTTAAATTATATTGATCTCTTACCAGGTTTTTCGTTATATTGTTATAATATTTATTTTATTTATTATTATATAACACATCGAATTATTCAAATCTGTGCTAAATTTCTTCCGACATTTTCAACTCAATTTTGTCCAAGGTCCATGTCAAAGTAATTTTTCGACCAAAATTGCCTTATTACTCAATTTATAGGTTACCGTCCTGATGTTTCACATCGATTGCTAAGGACCTTACGATGCGTATCGCGGGAAAACTATTGATATTTATCACAATCGATATAACGAGAATAGACACACTTGTTATCAGGCGATGATCCGGCATATTTTTTCGATATATTCCGAGTTTCGATAAAATATCACGTCACGAGAATTGGATTCCTGTAATGCTTGGTAAAAAATATGAGTTTATAAATCGTTTTCCCGGTCTCGGAAGCGACGGCTTTGCACGCAAACGGGAATGACACGCTGTGCTGATGTTGACACATACGTTTACGTAAATATTCACGTGTACTTTTTATTTCTGAAACAATATGTACAGTGAATATGCTTGTTTGTTACAGAGTGGGTCAAATTATTTTGGGATATAGGTAACAAAAAATTAATGTACGTGAAAAAAACACAGAATTTGGTTGGTACACTGTTGGCAAATGACATGAAACAGTAAGTATGATCATTATAATTAGTATGCTCTTCAGTATTATCGATGGAACTTTGAAATACTTTGCACAGTAAACGGGATTTAGTAGTCTATTGATTGGATGCTATTTAAATCCAATGATTTTATATAAGATGTTTATTATACTTGCGCCCCATACATGCGCACAATATCTAATGCTAGTGTGTAACCCATCGCGTTGGTGTTGCGAGGGCGAAAGGTTTCTGCTTCTACCACACCACCTGTGACCTCCACCCCGCCTTAAAATACAAGCGGAGATTATTAAGGTCACGTAATAATTATGCACCCGAGCATATAACGACGTTAATTATCAAAACCAAGTGAACCAACGGCAAACCTTAGTATGTGAATATTGGGTTAGCGCGGGTTTAATTCCAGCTTAACAAACGAAATGTGAGGTGAATAAGTTATGTCAAAGCATTCATTCTCTTCAGTGCAGTTAAGTATTATAATTAATGATTGAATAGGCGTTTTTTAAAGTGGTACCAGCTGGTATAGAGTGCAAATAAAGTAGTATTATTTTTATATATCTCTAAAAAAGCCACAAATACACTATTTAAATAAACACTCGCACAGCGATTAGCCGTTGCTGTTGTTCCTGTTGTCGTTGTGTAATAACGTCATACACTTGTAGCGTTTGACGTATTTAAACGTCAAACAGCACAGGTTTCGTATGCGTGACATATGTCATTTACCTGCAATTAGCGGCGCTTTAGAATCGATTTATATGGAACGTTTTCGTTGATGATATGAACTGCATTGGATTTCGATGTGTGTTAGTGGTACTGGACTGCACGTGAACATGATTTTACGCGATTTTCATAAAAAATATTTTATTTTCTTACCCACCAGGTAGGACCGGACCACCTTACCTTACCCATAGACGAATTTGTAAAGTAGTAAAAGTAAGTAGGTTGATATTATCTGGTCATTGTGTTTGGAATGGGTACCTACAATGTGATTGTTTGTATAACACCACATTACCTACTTATTTTTTGACTTCAATGTTGAATGAACACACACATTTAGAAATTTAAATTTTAAATAAGGCTGAGTTAGTGGTATCCTGCTTTTATCAAGTATAAATTAGCTGTACAGTAAAATTAATTGTGTAAATAAAAGAAGTTATAACAGCTACTATAGTCAACTCTTTCCAAAGTTGGAACAAAGCCTAGTTATAGATTACTAATTTTCTGTAAAGAAACAAGGTAGATAGAGAGAGAGATGTCTCAGTAAACAATATTGACACAAAAAAATATTTTGTACATAATCACGGTCATAATGAATGTCATAGTATCTTGCCCTCACCACCTTTTGGGACCTAACTTAGACCCACCAAAAGAGTAACTTGAATAACTTAAACCAGTACCAATAGATAACCATATGAGTCTATAACGTCATGAAAGTGTTACCCTTTTTCTGTTTACCTACCTTGACGTTGACTATGATATTAAGATCTTTATAAATAGAAATATACCAGGGAAAGGTAATTTTTTTTTCAGATAAAAAAAAATTAATTGTCATCCCAGTTACAGTGATGAATTCAAAAATACTTTAGCAGCATACATAATAATAGAGAAATGTTTAAATTTTATAAAACTTGAATAATAAAACTGATTCAATATCACACTAACCACAATCATATCATCAAAAAGCCTGCGCTGTGTATCGTCGAGTGAGTGAGGCACAATCGGAGGAAAGAGGGTTAAAAGGTAGCTAACGGTAACTTATGACTCCACTGGTGTTAAAAGAACTATATGCATCAGTTAAAGATAGGAGCAATTATCTTTTGTGCTATTGTTATTTAGTTTTACCTCCACATAGGTAAATAGAAGTATTATTTATTTTCTTAAGTTTAACTCAAAAAACTTCTGCAATTTAATAAAGATAAAGAAATATGACATTTATTTTATGTAAATACCTAATGCTTTATTTTCTTAATTCAGTTCCAGTAATAAACACATTTAAGTAGAACTATTTGGTGTTCCATTACCAAATGGCACTTAATTCCAAAAAAAATACAGAAGCACCATCATAATTGACACAGGTAAAGATATGATTATATTCTGAAAAACTGAATGAAATGCAATATGATGTTCATTATTGCATACCTAGGCCAAGACAAATATACCTAGAGAAAAAAACAAATACAGGCAGAGGTAAGAAAGGTACCAAATAAGAAATAAGTTTTCTGAACCGTATTGTTAATACCTTATAAATAATTAAGTAAACTTTCAAGACTGTATTAGGTAGAACAGTAACTTCCAATTGTAAAACTTTTTAACTATAACCTATACAGATAAAAACCCAACATAAATTTGTATAAGTGCAACGTCTCCACAGTTAGGTAAGTTATAAATAAAAAATAGAGAATAAGACTTACCATGATTAGCTGCATACTGGCAGGGAACGGCTCTTTCTCAGTCATTTCTTGTGAATCCGCTTGTTACAATTATTACTTATAAGTCCATATCACAGTTCTTTGTATAATTATCCTAAATTACATTAATAACATAGCTTAACTTACAACATTTTAAAAGATATAAATACAGTTACAAAAGCACTAAACTTTAAAATTATCAAGTAGATTACATTATCAAAACATATTGTCATTTTAGGCTACCTTCTATCAAAACCTGTCTTGACAAAACGGTTGTAACTTCAATAAAATATTTTACTATAAATTGGTAAACAAATGTCGAATGAACAGACGTAAACAAAGCATGGGTTTACTAAAAACAAACGAATAAACTGCAAAGCGAGAAGGCATAAAATTAATAGTTAGTTTCGAATAAGATTTTTTAGATATTTTTTACCTACATTGCGTAAAATTCACATTGCACTTTTAACTCTGTTATCTCACTACAATGGGTTTAAAAAGTCTTATCCTATGTGCATGTCTTTTTAATAAAATTCAGAATTGACAAGTATAACAAATTGTCTCCCACTGCATTTTGTACAATCCTACGCCATATTTGCAGAGTTTTGGTGTTGCCAGATTATAAAGAATAATAGTATTTCTTACTTGAATGGTAGAATCGGTTTTAATTTTGGTTCTTGGTCTAATCTAACTTGAATCATAAAATATTGAAGAACTTGTTTAGCTCCTTAGAGTCCTGAACAATGAACACACCAAACATTATCTTAAGTCTACAGCAGAGCTTCGGGTTCTTTAAAACCTACCGGACGCAACTACCAAATAAACTTGTGCAGCTTTTAAAATTGCAAAAGAAACATTCGTTGTTGAGTCGGAGTCTTAATAATGAGACATAACTAATACCTATGCATTATACCAAAGCATTTTAATGTTTTTAAGTCAATCCAGTAGGTAATTACGTAGTTTTTAAGTTTTTTTAGTTTACTATTTATCTGCACACGGCCCCTTAAACTTATGGGGCACAAAAACTTGTCAATAGCAACATCATTATTGTATTCTTGGTACTATTATCTTGAATAGGTATTATCATGTTTGTGGGGGTATTTTTTGATTACTTAGAATGTGTCCATAAACAAACAAAATATCAATAAGTGGAAATATCTTTAAAACTCCAGTTAAATTGAAAGGGAAAAAATATTAAACTCATCTTCAGCAACGTTAGGATAACTACTTTGGTTTAAAACTAGTTTTTAATCAAACCAATAATGTGTTCAAGGTTTAAATCGATTGCACAGGTAGCTTATCTTTTCCATAATTTTTTACATAATTTGTTACAGTAACAAAAAACTATTTTTAATTTATAATCAAAATATTTTAATAAATACAGGATGTATCTGTGAACATTTACATCCCTTTAACCACGTGTTCTACCAACCATTCTGAACAACATTTTGTTCTATGACTTTTGAAAATTCGCATAAAAAATTTTCATCTTTCCATACAAAGTCGGTCATGTGACTTGGTCATTTTGTATGGGGAGTTGAAATTTTTTTCGAAGAATTTGGAAAAGTGGTTGAACAAATGTATGTATGTAATGAAAAACTGATTTGTGCAAATTTATATGGGACTCCACGCACTTTAGGATTAAACAAGTGTAAGTTGTTTCAACCAGTCTGCATATTATTTATTGTACGAATTTTGGATAATATTACCTACATGAAAAAAGTTACCAACCTATTTATATAACACTTTTTTATTATTTTTGGCATAAACGTGTTTAAAGCTGGATATTTTTTTTTGTTGCTGGTGTAAATTGTATTTCCTATTGCACGGGTCGGGGGGGGGGGGGGGGGAGGGGCAGGGGGGGGCTTTCTTCGTCGGGGGCGGCGAGAATAAGTTTACTTGAACAAAATTAATATTATAATCTTTTTTCTGAAAGACCCTGTATTTCATTAGATCCGCCAATTGTATTTTTATTTCGTGCAATAAAGAATCAAATAAATTTGTATAGGTACCGACCTAAGTAGGTGAGTTCTAATTCTTTCGAGTAGGTGAGTGATATCACTGTAAAATAGGCCTAATCGTAAGTTAGTCAGCTTCAGATAAAGTAATAAATAGTGCTAAATTGTATTTTCAAAAAATGGTTGTGTTAGTTTATAAGACTTGGGGACCCCAATGTCGTTTCGTTTTGTATTGGAAACATGAAAATCGTAATGTTTCATTTTCTACCAAAAACATTTATGCATGGTAGAAATAGTTTTAGGGACATCTCTAAATTTTATCTGCAGCTTTCTTGCTTGCTTGGATGTGCACGTCACTACCTAATGTCATCGAAAGAAAGGAAGTTGAAGCTGCTTGTTTGCACATCGTTTTAATTTATATTTATTTAAAATTTATTATATCTTAACCCAGTGTTTTTATTTTATTATATTATATTAAAATGGGTAAATAATTCTAATTAATATCTATTTGTGTTGTAGTAATGTAAAGGAACACGTAAGGTACATATCATTTTTCGTGATGGCTTTTTTACAGAAAGTGTAGATGATCGAGAAAATTTGAGTGATTTCCTTGAAGAAGCTGAACTCCAGCAGTATTATGAACTCTTCAGGTAATTCTCATTATGTTCTAACTAGTTCTTTTTGTGTTTTGGTAGTTTTACGACCATTTTATGCGCCAAGGCGAATGTCGAAAAAAGAGCGTTGTTTTGCATTTTGGCGCACCTACCGGTTGTTTTGCAAATGCGAGTTGAACTCTCATGCATTATAATCATTATGCAGTGCTGCATCTGAACGACGATAGCGAACAAATTTATTTTACCTGCGAATTTTTTATTTATAAACTGCTTTATTTTAAGTTGCTGTAGCATTGTCATGTTAATAGTTTTGAACTTTTCACCCACACATCTTCGTACCTTAAGATTACAATCTTGAATTTAAATGACTACATAATTTGTGTTTCTACTGGACTGTAATGTGTTGTGTGAGCATTTGAATTTGGGAACCCAATTGGTCCCGAAATTCAAAAGCTTAAAGACATTACAATCATAACTAATTTATTAGCGACTACAAGTGTAACTGCATTTTTATTTTTAACTAAAGATGAGATTATGATAGGTATCGACACTGAGGTAGTGGATTGTGATTAATCCCATTGTTTTGCTGATAAATCAGCTGTTGTTGAAATGATTGACTGCAATGAAAAAACTGAACTCTTTTTTACAGTAGAAACCTGATTATCCATCCATCGATATCCACCCACTGCTAAGTCTGTTCTTAACATCATAATTGAAAATCCAGTTAAATATATGAATGTTATTTTTAAATTACCTACCTTTTACCGTGTACGTACATTGAGTAACATGTCAGGCTAACCAGTTAAAACCAATTCAATCTTTATCAATCAGTTACAAAGTAGGATTGAGTTAAGATTAAATACAATCAAATGATATGGCTATCATTTGATTGTATTTAATCTTAACTCAATCCTACTTTGTAACTGATTGAATCAGCCTGAACAATCCTCAGAGCAATCCCCATAGTATAAGCGGAATAAAATGCATAGAGAGGTTACAACTTTATTAAAAATTTAAAGTTTGTCATCGTCTGGATAATACGGATTCTATTGTATTTTTTTTGTTTCCTTTTAGTGTTAACTGTAAAAAAATATTTTCTTGGTATGCAGACAGTTTATTTTATAAGGTTAAATGTTAAGGATTTTGATGACTTTTAAAATTGCTTGAAACCTATTAATGTGTTATGATGGTATTCTTTTGTGCCTAATTTATTGCCACCATAGTTTTTTTTTGGCATTTTTCCTCAAAGATTTGTGTGTTTTAACTGATTACCCTATAAGAAACAAATCAGTGTTTGAGTTTTGAATTTTGTTGAACTATTTAGGGTATTTAAATGATTTTGAATATTTATGGCTTCCTGTTAATGTGAAAACTAACTTTATAATATAATGTTAGGATTTTTTGTGTTAAATGAGGGACAGTGCTATCCCTCTTGTTTACAACTTTGTATCCTTTTGTTATAGGGACATCCTAAAAGTCACCAAAGTGTCCCAACTGAAATTTGTTATGACTGAAGACTTATCACAAATTGGACTCTCCAAACCAGAGCAAAGGCGTTATAAAAAGATATATTCCAAATATTTTCCAAATCCATATATCTCTAAAATAAGAAAACTTTTAAGTTCCAATAAAAGGAATGATACTGTAAGTCTACATCATTTTCATTATAAAAAAATGATTTTTAAATACAATGAGTTTACCAGTTAAAAACAATAATTTACAACATATTTTTCAGTATTTACAGGCGCATACTTCAATCGGAATACCATTGGAATTTCAACCCTTCACAGAAAACAGTTTTAAAGTTCCTACAAAACACATCATATCTATAGAAGATATAACAATAAATAAAGAACTTGGCATGGGCCAATTCGGAGTTGTTCAACAAGGCACCTGGTCTACTGGAAATCAAAGAGTAAGAATTTTAGATAGTTTAGTTGAAAGCAGTTTAGATTGCTCTTCTCAGCCACTTTGAGGAACTAGAGGATTGTATCACAAGTTGCTCTTAATAATACCTAATAGCTTAACATTTTTGTAATACTAATATATTCAAAATAGGAACCTTTTAATGCAAATATTTTTCTTACAGCTGCAAGTAGCAATAAAATGTTTGGGTCACGAACGAATGACCTCAAATTCGACGGAGTTCCTGAAAGAGGCAGCAGTAATGCACAGCATAGAACATCCCAACATTGTGCGATTGTATGGTGTGGTTTTACATCTGGATTCGCTAATGCTGGTATATTAGTTATATTTTTTAGATATAACTTATTATCTTTGTTCAGCAATCAGAAGGATAGTATTGCGTCTATACCATCTGGATCGTTGGAGCTCAACCACATTTTCTGCCACGCACCTCCTCATAGTGGAATCAACTTCTCGCTGCGGTATTTCCTAAACCTTTAAAAACGGGCCTACGTCTTCCTAAAAAGTCGGCAACGCATATGCACTCCTTCTGGTCTAGCTAATGACCATGACGGCGAAATGTGCCACATGACCATAAGTTCATTCGCCTGCTTGTTTGCCTACCTACCTCATAAAAAAGGCTTCTCAGACACAAAAATCGTATTGTATATTTAACGTGCTTATACATCGGTAATATATGTTTTAAGAAAATAATTCTAAGGTCATTCAACTCAATATTTAAATACGTAAGTATAAGTCGCTAATCGGAACCTAGATTTATTTAATTAAATAACAAAGTGCTGTTGCAAAACGACAAATATTTTGCCGACGAAGTAGATGTCCTAAAACTTGGCTTTTTCCGTTAGGTAATCAGATTAATGTGTAATTGGATATTATTAATGATTGGCAGTTTCGGGGCTCAGTTCAAGGTCCACACGTTACCACCTATATGGATGTATAGTTATTGTGTACTTACGCTTTCTTTCCACATTGCGTAACCTGGACTAGCCTTACTATTTATGGCTTGTTACCAATTAGGATAAGTGACATTTTGTTTCCCTATCCCCTGTTTGGTATCCCACTATGGCGCGATGCCATGTGGGTCGTATGTGGAATTGACGCAGCTGGAAGTGAATTCCCGGTTTTGATTGCCGAGACATATCCAAAATTAGTACCCGAGTTTTTCTGTGTATCGGAAAACTCGGGAAGCCATACTCTTGCGCCTGACGTCCATCTGGTCGGTTTACGCTGTGGCCCCTTAAGAATACAAGGGCACTAGTGTTTTTCTTAACATAGACGTCAGCTACACCAGGAGTGCGGATGAGTTGCCGGCCCTTTAGGAAGGCTTAGGCTCGTTTCTTGAAGAATTGGATGTCGTACCGGTTCGGAAATACCGCTGCGGGAAGTTGATTCCACAATGAGGAGGTGCGCGGCAGAAAGTGTCGTGTAAAGCGCATGGTAGAGGATTTCCAACCATCCAGGTGGTATGGAATCTACGTGGAGCCATGATATTCTACATCTTGTGGGTAGATCTTCTCTTGCCTTGGAAGTAGTGATTAATATAATGTAATTTTTTATATCGAAACAACAAAGATGTTATTATTTTATAACTCCTCATTTTCCTATAAATGTTGATGTCAACATTTTATGTTGTCATGAATAGCGAATTTGTATGTAATCCTAATGAGAACAAAGATCCTTAACCTTTTTACAAGCTTCAATTTTTTTTATAATCCCGTCATTTACGCACACACTATAATTTTGTTTTACAGGTGACGGAACTAGCGCCTCTTCGGTCGATGCTGGAATGCCTCAGGGAAGTAGCTCTGCGGCCTAATTTTCCGGTGCCGAATTTGTGCGAATTCGCTGAACAAATCTGTGATGGCATGACTTACTTAGAAAACAAAAGACTGATTCATAGGTAATTTACATTTTATTATAACAGTGGATCTCGACGACCTTCTTCGCGCTGTGTTTTTTATGGCTTTTGGATTTTATAATAAGTAGAATATTTTCTATCACGAACAATGGATGAAAAGAGAGTCTAAGTGCGGAAGGAGTCCACATTTCATTGTAATTCTGCTGTTCAGGACCAAGAAAAGAATCAAATAAATAATGGCTATAACTTTTCTTTAAAAACTAATTGAAAATGTTAATTTCAGTGCTTGTTAAATAAACGATTTTTATTTTATTTTATTTTATTTATTTATTTATTTATTAAAAAAATATTAAAATTAGTCCTCCATTTTTCTCTTTCTATAATCTGAATATCCAGATTCCAAATATAGAAATATAAAGTTACAACAAAGTAAGAAGCAATTTTTTTTTAAATAGTTTGCTGTCCTCTAGCAGTCGGTTTCGATAATTGCATGGTAATTGTTAACGTCACTGCAATAGTGTCGTGTAGAAAATTAAAGGTTTTATAACTACTAGTTAAATAATTAAGTATTGAAACCTGCATATTGTGACAAAAAAAGAAGGTCGATTCGCTGATGGCTAATGCATTACGTACCTAGTTGTAAAGTGTATTTTTGTAAGGAATATTTTATATTTGCAATTCCAATGCGTCGTCAAGCACATTGTATTTATTGCATCTACAATTGTACATAATCGCATTTTGATGTATTTTTCAGGGACTTAGCGGCAAGAAATATCTTAGTGTTTAGCAAAGACAGAGTGAAGATCTCAGATTTTGGGTTGTCGCGTGCTCTGGGCGTCGGAAAAGATTACTATCAAACGAACTACAATGTGAATCTCAAATTGCCTGTTGCGTGGTAAGTTGAAACAAATCTCTCATTTCAAAATCTAAATCATTAACACTTAGGTGTGACATTCGTAAAACAATCGATCTTCACTACGGGGATATTATTTTCTTCTTTAGCAGCATGTATTTGCCTACTGCTTGCTGTTCAGTAATACCTCAAAATGGTTTGGTATTCGTTTTTTTTAATTGTATACTGAATTATCTGTATAGCTCATTATTATGACGACTGACGAAAAATTATCATAATTATATTCATGTCGTGATACCGCTGCGGACATAATGTTATTTTTAAGAACCAATCAAATGGAGCAGTAGAGAATCATGATTATGATAAGTTTTTGTATTTTGTGCAAAAATAAGTATCCATCTATCTATCTCCTTTCAGGTGTGCCCCTGAATGCATACTTTACCTGCGTTTCACCTCATCAAGCGACGTCTGGGCGTTCGGCGTCTGTCTGTGGGAGATGTTCACCTACGGCTTCCAGCCTTGGGCAGCATTCTCTGGACAGCAGATTCTAGAAGCTATAGATGCTCCTAATTTCCAGGTTAGATTTCGACAGTTTGTTCGATATTCTACTAGTATATGGACATCATCTCTCGTTCGTGTGGTTAAACTATTTTAAAATACCTAATATTAGTTAAAGTTTGGTATAGCTCTTTATAAGATCGCTTGTTTTCATTGTTTTATAATTATCTTTCTCTTTATAACTCCTTTAAGTGGGTAATTGACCAATGTCAAGTGAAATTATTGATATAATGTGGGTTTGCCTAGAATATGCCTGTTCATTCTTGCCTTAAAGATATCCAGATTATAATGATCAGCGAAACAAACTTCGGCAACGAATTCCATTCTTTGGTGGTTTTTTTTAGCATGATACACGATGTTTCGGCGGCCTTATTTGTCCCAATGGCAATGAATTATGCATTTAGTCCACGTTTTCCGCCACTTCATAATCGGGTCTTGAATAAAACACTAGGTCACTGTCAAAAATGCATAATGGATTTATGACTAATCCAACTCCATGCGCCTTTTCCGGGAAGATAAATGGTGTAAATTTTACTTTTTAATGTCCTTACCTCACCTTAGCGTATCGTTTCCAGTTGTGTCTAAAGTCCTTGATTTGGAGCCCGGGTTACGCTCTTGAACTTTGGTGAGTCTGGTAATAGCAATGAAACTACTGCCGTCTGATATCTTACTTTTAGATGTATTCATTGTAAAATACCTCATGTCGATGGTTTCAATATCAAAAATTGACCTGAAGCCGTATTTACACTTTACCTTGTTACAATAGCTTTACTTTCTGACATGGGAGGCAGAGTAAATGGTGATAAGTTATGTAAAGATGTAGTACACTGTAGTTATCACATCTTTGTGCAACTTTTACTGTACTTTTAGGCGCTTGGCAGAGAGTGGGGCCGGACTTTTTTAAGAAGGACAAAGAATTGAAGTCCGCTGGCTAACAATACGCATACTACGGAGACAGTTTACGTTCGTACTAGTGAAGAACGGCGCGCACTGAGCTAGCCGCCGCCACCGTCTACTACATACCAAATGGTTTATGTGATCAATGCCACGCCAGTGCCCGCCTGGCGCCCGTCTTTTGGCCTTTCGTGTGCGTTGGTAGTACCTATAGGTGGTATAGGACTCCATGTGAGCTGTCGTTCGTGGTCAAACTGTCCGGTTCGCTCCGCCCCGCCGCTAGCAAAGGCAGCACCATAGACAATACTATTTAAATGGTTAAAAAAACTTCTAACACAATATTATTGGTGAAGCTATTACAAAGTATATTTTTTACAGAGACTGGAAAGGCCCGAATGCTGCCCAGAAGCGTATTATACCACTATGCTTGAGTGCTGGTCGCATGAACCAAACGATCGGCCCAAATTCAAAGATCTACTCCCTAAATTAAGAGAAATTCGACCTGAACAGGTAAGTGTATTCCGCCTGTAAGAATACCACAAAGTCCGTGGCATATGCTTTGGCATAAATAGGAAGTAGTTTCGGTTCTCTGTAATTACTTACCATCAGTTGATCCGTCTGCTCGTTTGCCACCTATCTGAAAAAATAGGCTAGATCGACCGGAGCGCTTCACAGAATACCGACGTGAAAAAACGCCTACGCTCAATTCTGCCGAGCGTGTAGAGGGCACCAAAGGCCCAATCCGGGGAGAAGGGGGTGTAATTGCTTTCCAGGCCTATCAGGTTCTCCCTCTGCTCGTCAGTCATAAAAAAAGATTAAAGAATTTGTGAAACTATGGTTGTGGGTTCGATTCCCAGGTCGCGCAAAATGTATGTTTCGAATTTTTGGAATAGCTCAGGTTTGTGATTACCAGTCCGCATTAGGTGGTGTTAAGTTAAGCCTAATCTCATCATATTAGCGCTGACTTGATTTATATGATGAAGGCCTTTGCCCTGCACTGGGACAGTATATAAGCTGATACTTTTCTGTATTGGGGGCAAATACAGTAGGACTGAAGTGGGACAAAAGTCAAAGCGATTACCGCACATAATATCATTAACGCACATACTGTTAAAAATAATTCTATCGTGGCCCCGGTTCCCCCTCCAAGGCATTTGGAGCCGTACTTTACTTTTTCAATACATTATAATTTTGCAGGTACAAACAACAGTAAATTATCAAAAACCTGAAGATGGAAGGCGAAGTACCTTTCTTGAGTATAAGGCTGGACAAATCTTAACTGTGCTTGGGAAAGAGTGAGTACATACTACTTAGTACCATGAAAACTGCCTGTGGGTTCATTCATTTTACTGTACATATCGCTTAATCATTGTCATTTTTCATAAGCGCTATTGCGTGAGCAAAATCCAGCTTTAACAGCATTGGTATTAATATTAAAATACGCGTAATTATAAATAAAATAAACACCAATTCAAGCTACTCGTACAGAAATTATACTATGTTAAATTAATTTCAGTCGTTTTAATTCACTCATAATAGGTAACAGGAATAAATCCACTTTAGCAAAGAATATTCAGCAAACAATAATGTATGCTGATTTTTATTTCGCTGTTTTTGATGATCTAACATGCTAAAGGTGCTTTATTCGTGTTGCCTATTATCATTTGGTTTGGAAAGACGACGCTCCTAAAGAACTCTTTTTACCATACAATTTTCGAAAAGTATTTAAGTTTGTAAAGTGCATATCAATCAGATAAGCGCATATACGGCTAGCCGTTGTAGTTGTGTTCTGTATGCAAAAGGGTAAAAAAAATCTAACGTATGCGATGGCGTACCGTGTCCGGCTCGACCGGAGTGACCGGAGTGACCATGGCCTCACAGAAGACCGACGTGAAGCAGCGCCTGCGCTGTTTTTCGTTGAGTGATTTAGAGTACCGGAGGCCCAATTGGAGGAAAGGGGGTTAAACGCACTCGTAGTGGCGCGCTCTACTGGTGCTGTAGGTGTCTATGGGTGGCGGCAATGGCTTCCTATCAGATGATCCGTCTGCTCGTCTGCCACCTATCATATAAAAAAATATTTCAGGAACATGACTAAAACGTCAATGTGGTACGGAGTGCTCCCCGGCGGCGCCTGCGGCATGTTTGACCCCACACATACGAAGCCGTACACGAAGCCTGACGTAAGTACACAGATTGGGGTTGCCTAGCAAGCTTTTGAGTTTTTACTATCATTCCGAGGGTGTTAACCAATGGGCGTGTTTTGGTGCTTTGCGGATAGTGTATTTACGCAGATCATTTATTTCTCTCAAATGAAACTCTGTAACTTATTAGTAACTGATGAGTTTCTTTCTGGTGTTTTCTGAGTAGAAATCTACATTCCGAACCAGCGAATCTACCGCTGGTTCGGAATGTATGTAATGTAATGAATATGTTTTGACATTCGTTAGTGTTCTGTATGGACCTAACTTGATAAATATTTTATCTATTTCCATCAAAGAAACCGACGAACTTGAAGATGGAAATCGCGTTTGCATTGCGAAGTTCAATAGATATTCGACCTCAAGTTTTCAATTCATTTAACGTCTTCCAGTACCTAATATGCACAATACATTTTGTGTGTAGTCGGATGCAAAACAGGGCTAATTGGGCTATTTGATATATTTAATATTATATGTCGACTTTATTTAAAAGTGCCTGCATTCGTAAGGTAAGTTGACACATACCTATCTGTAAGGGATTTTAATCGGGAAAAACTACTAACATAAAAAAAGAGAATTATTGGGTTTTTGTTTCGCTTACCTGTGTGCCATGTGTTTAATGGGCTGCCATCATTAATATTTTTTATAAACAAACGAGTTTAAGAAAAACTGCTTTCTTGAATAATCCAACGGATGTTAACCAGCATATCCGTTGGATTAAACAAGAAAGCCACCGCACCATTGCGCTTGCGGTAATATAAATATTTCAATAGATAACAATGCCGCACAAAATGTTTATTATATGAATAATGAATGGGGATACGTGACAATACTCGCATTGTTTAAAATAACGACACTGATCTCATTCAAAGCTAGCATTATACAATAAACAATCTGAGTCCATTATTGCCGCTCATCACAATCCGCAAAGCACTAGTTTTTGTCTTCACTCATTCGGGTGTTGCCATACGTTTGTTCCATCCAGTCATCCCGCAACACTGGAGGGTTTAACCGTCATTGTAAATAGACACTGGTCTGGGTCATAAGCATCATTCATCTGTTAGAAGCCGCTAGGTCACGTGGTGTCTCTGTCGCCGCACCCGAGCCGGAGCTCGGCGCGGTCGATCCGCTCGGCGCTGCTGCGGTCGGACGTGAAGCGGCACACGTACACGGGCAAGCGGACGATCCAGCGGAACATGATCTCGAGTCCGCAGGGGGAGGTGAAGCATACGGGCCACGTGGGCCTGGACGGGGCTTACTTCGGGGACATATCGTTCTTAGACCCGGCTGGCTGTGTGAGTATTGCTTTGGCGCGGACAGATCTAGAAACCGAGTAAAATTATATTTAACCCTTAACCAGGCATTGTACCATATGGGACTACAGTTATGATAATGTTTGAAAACCAATTAAAAAAATATGACTAGTTGCCTGGTTAAGAGTTAAATCAGACACAATAATACGTCTTATAACAATAAAAAATATATATTCGTCTTTTTATTGTTCTTACCGTATGTAAGAAGGATTTTACAAAGAGCTAAAAACAAACTTTATTAAAGCCAGTCTAACTGCCGCACACAGAAACGTCAATTATCTTTAATTGTCACTTAAGAGAACAATGTTTGTGCTTATATATCGAACATTATGGTTAAATGACGTCTCTTGAGTGCTCAAGTTTTTTTGCTGATAGTTTTCTAGATCTGTACTTGATGTCTGTGTGGTTTGAAATACATAATGTTTGGGCTAATTATGACTAAGTTTGACGATATCTTCTGTATATGGGATTTGTATGTTGGGTTCTCTTGTCGAAATAAATTTCTGTTAAGTTATAAATATTTTAACATGACATAAAACAGAATTTTTTCTCACATATTACTTCCACAATTGTAATAATTTTATTATTATAGTATTTTTTTATTTCATCTAGACCTCATCATTAACTCTAGTAATAATGCTATCTACCTAGATTTAAGTAAATTAACACTCGTATATAACAAAAAAGTGCCGGTTGCCTTTGGAAAAATACCTATTTTGTTTTTAAGCATGTCTATTTGCACTTTCATGATAACCGAGAAAAAAAAATCGAAAACTTCGAAAGTTTCTTTTGTTTCTGTTAACTCTAGTGAATAAAAATGGTACTTCATGTTTTCTTACACTTAAGACACTAACCTGTACCCTACTGTAGTAATACGTAACAGTTGACACATATAAGCTGATGGTCATCATAACACTGCGTCTTTAAAACATGTAACTGCATAATGTATAATTCAGTTGGTCTAGTTCCCCTGTTAAACAGTTGCGAAGTTTAGACAGCAGTCCCATCGTTGTGATAATTACAATGATGCCCCAAATCCCGAATCATGGTTTGAGCTTGCCCGGCCTATGAAGCGATAGCTTCAGACGCAAATCGGGAACTACACGCTGAGATGATCGTGAGTGTAAGTCACGAATCTGCGTATGAGCATGAAATGGCATTTAGCAAGTTCATACTAATACAAGTTTCCAACAGCCGCCACGTCAAATCGTGACCCCGTACAAGCCTTCCGAGGATCTGGAGCAAGTGCCATTGATCAACCCGAACTCACCGTCACACCTCACCGGCGCGTCCTGCACCATCCCGTACCCCCTGCTCACCCCCGCGCGTAATGAGAGGAGGGACAACGAGATTGACCTAGGTACGTATAGACAATAGCACTAGAATCTATGGGTAGGCTATATAAATAAATAAATAAATAAATTGAGACAACATCACATACATTGTCCTGGTCCCAAACTAAGGTTTTCCCTTGTACTATGGAAACCAGAAACAACGAAGGAACTACAAACACCCAGACCCAACACAAATATCTGTTTCATCAACAAACATTTGTGTTGGTGCGGGAATCGAACCCGCGACCCTTGCGTCTCAACCGGCGTTCAAACCATTGCGCCAAATGGTGGGATATATTGCGAGAAGAACAGACGGCCGTTGGGGCGGAAAGGTCCGTGAGTGGAGGCCGCGTACAGGAAGTCGCAGCAGTGGCAGGCCAACCAAGGTGACCGACGATCTAGTTAGGGTCACGGGAATCCCTTAGATGCGGGTGGCACAGGACCGATCTGCGTGGAGAATATTGGGGGAGGTCTATCTATGTCTGAATTGATGATGATGATAATGAGTAGGAGCTATATATATTTTGATACATTAGTCTGGAGGCGTGCACAAGATTTCTACTGATTTTTATTCTACATTAGAAATTCAGCATTTTTGAATCACTCGATAGCAACAAGCGACCTCACCCGTTTGCTAGACGTGTGACTCCAAGCGAGCGAGAGATAATATTAGTATTTTTTATTTTTTTTGCAGGTGACTCAAAGACGAAAAGTCTGAGAAAACAAAGTCACAAAATATCAGAACCTACTACAAGTAAAAGTATTTTGAATAAGGTTCGTATAAAAAAACATATCCAATCACCACTTTTACTAAGAATAAATTGGTCAAATGTTTGATTGTGGCGCAGCTAAGTTTACAATTTTTTTTCTTGTGTAGGTAATAATAGAATAAAAAAATAATATCGTTTTCAGGTAAAATCTGCCACTTTAGGTCGCTCGAATAAGTCTGATGATCTCTCGATGAAAACAGACGAAGTTCATGAGTATCATGAGATATCTGACACTGACACGGTAAGTGTTATTATTAAATATAGATTAAAATTAACAAGTAAAGTCAGTAAAATAACGGTTACATTTCTATCATGTCCTGGTTAATTCCATAAGAGAGTCTCTCTTACAGGTTGAGACATTTATGAGTAAAAAGACAGATGCAGATCTTTCCTTTGTGGGTCATGATTTAGGTTTGTCATTGTACAATGCACCACACATCAAAGTAGGTATACAATACTGTCAAATTTCTTCAAAAGATTGTCAATGTCATCTTACTGTCAAACACATTAAGTTGAATATCAATTGAGGATTTTGGACAGGTTGTGGTGACCTGATGTGTGGCTGTTTGTACATAGTCTAGGATAGCCGGATTTTTGGTCAGCGAAAGGGAAATTTTGAAAGCAATTAGAAAGAAGTCGGAACTTCGTTGTTACTTGTTTGATAGCAAAATGACGCGTACAATCTCTGAAGTAAGATTATTTTCTAAATAGCTCGGAGGTCTCGTGAATTGATAAATCGTTACTTAGCGCGTCCTATCCGTTCATCAATTAAATATTTAATACGTTAATTAAGGTTTTGTTAGTTTGTTTATAAACTAATTTATTATTACGTTACTTATTCCGCTCTTGATTTTCAGACGTTTACGGAGTCGTAAGTTCCGAATACCCTTTTCGTTTAATGCTAAATAACTAGTTTTTTCGTTTAAACCTTTAATACACAAATAATTTGTTCAGTAGCGAATCATTGGAACACCAAAAGTAATAATCCATGTCATAGTATAAAGATTACCTGTAGCAAGATCATTGTGATTAGTTTTGATGTCTCAATGGGCATACGTAGTGACTATGTTGTGGCTCCCAAGCGTGTAAGGTTTCGGGCTAGATTCTCGTTTGTGCCTCTAAAACGACGTACTTTTTTATATTGTCTCAGGTCCGTGCCGGGAGATGCTCTAGGCTACATATACTAGTGCTCATAGTATAAATGTCCTAGTTTGAGTCTAGATAATCGGTATGGATTGATTCACGGACAGCACTCTGCTGATTTTTTACCGAGTTCGGAGCAAATTCAATTTTGAGTATGATTTATGTTTTATGGGGTAATGCTGTTTAGTAGTGTTTAGTTAGTACTCCTGCTAAAGTCCGATTAGAGTGAGGTAAAAGCGCCGCTTATCCAACCCCGTACCAATCTTTAACTTAACTTCGACCATTAAAGTACATAAGTCTAGCCTCTGGTAATCTTTGCACTGTGTCCATACAGTACACGCTCACACACGCCACATGCATCCGAGTTGGGAACTGCAATAGTCTGAATCATCTTCCGGTTACAGATAAATGCATGTATTATCATCGCACAAATGTCAGTCCGAGTTCCCTTAGCTCTAGATTCGCTCAGTGGGCTTGCGAAAGTATACGAGTGCTTTGTTTTTTAGGAGAGCACAGCTACTGACCACGCAAGAGCTGAGAATTTCGTGCTGCCTGAAAGTCCTGGAATACCTGTAAGTATAAATTTTTCGGTTAGAGCAATAATTTGTAACTAAGAACAGTCGCCCGTTTAGCGATAGGTTGTGGGTTTGACATCTCACACGAAGACCGTCTAAGATTTTCTACCTGTAAGTAGTTTATCATCTTTTTATACCTAGTATTTGTACCGCAAAAGGCTAGGTTTGATAAAACGCGGCTTAGTCCCTCATTAAAAAACAATACCCATAACTAAATTTTACACAAACATTCAAAATATTATTTCCTACTTGCATTCATGTTACTTGATCTGGTGTCATTTATCTGTTAGGTACTTATTCAGCTAAATCATTTATAAAAATATCAAGTGTAAATAAGTTCAAAGGAATCGCACGCAAACGATCCTCAAAACAAGTTTAAATTTCATTGCGCTCATCATAAATTCTTCGGTCGCATATTGTTACAGTTTTAACATTTTAAATGTTTAAACCTACTTACCACTGTGCACGCATCTCCTCATTGTGGAATCAACTTCCTACAGCGGTATTTCCAAACCGGTACGACATTCAAATCTTCAAGAAGCGAGCCTTTACTTTCCTAAAAAGCCGGCAACACATCCACACTCCTGGTGCAGCTGATGTTCATGGGCGGCAGTGTTCACTTACCATCAAATGACCCGCTGGCTCGTTTTGCCTTCAATTGTCATAAAAAAGCCATTTCGTGCATTACAGAAATACGGTGACTTCAGCCAGAGCTTGTTGGACGAGATGGAGTCAATGTTCCGAAGCCTGGACGGTAGACGACGAGACGAAATTGTAAGTATTATCCTAAGGCACTGGCAGGATACAGTAGAAAATGAATTGTTTTTGGCATTAAAAATATTTTCTGTTTTGCGACTTTAAAAGGTTGAATTATTTCGCGTCGAATACGTATGTCTATGATATGGATTAATATATTTTTAGTTATTAGCTATGGCTGATATTGACGGATAAAATTCCAAAAAAAATTGTTCACTTTAATAAACAAAGTCCGTATTTAATAAATACAGTTGCTCTTCTGAGTCTAAGATGTACTTAGTTTTTTTTTAATGACTACGATCAATATTACTAAATTTTAAAAATACATTTGAATGAGGATTCTGTGTATTAAATAATAGCATCCTTTTTAACAAAATGTTAAGAGGTGAAGTTGGTGGGTTAAATCAGACAATTTTGTTTACCCAATTGAATTTTGTTTAAAAACTGACTGTGTTTATGATGTTCACTATGATTAAATAGAAATGAACGACACACACACATCAAACACTTTCTGAAATTGGGTTGTAAATTAAATTCCAAGTCCAACCTTTGGTAGAACAAGGGCACAATTGTCAAAAATTGCGTAAACGAGTTAAGTATGTAGAAATGCTTCGTAATAATGTTCACCAATTTTTGCATACTTCATTTATTTAGTGCTTCTTGACAGTTGTGTCCTTGTTCTACCAAATGTGCGTTATGTGGATGTTGAAAAAGATCGTATTTTCAGGGTTCACAAGATGATCTGTCGTATTGTGACATAAGTGTATCCCATTACCGTTTCTGTTACATCTAGTATTACACAATGTTTTGATTGGCAGCGTAAAAATATAATTTCCAAATTTTTTATTCGTTCAGATGCTTTACTGGATACATTGGTAAGAATAGACACAGCAAGTTGTCGAAACTATTTAGGTTTCATTGAAAATAGTTACATTTACATTACCTTTAGATTGCAGAGTTTAAAAATTTATGTAATGTGTGATGTCTTAATGTTATACCTACATGTAGGAAAACTTCGTAGTCTCACTAGTAATCCCACATTTCGAATGTCTTGGTAGTCTAGTTAGCTTATTTATCATGATAGCTTTAGTTATAACTTTCTCATACTCGTGTAACGAAAGAACATAGTATGTTCTTTCATTAACCTCATGCTCAAAATAATATCAACTAATTTTGTTTCTAGGGGGCTTCGAGTAAACATTTCGATATAGATACTACAATGAGGTAAATGTTTATTTAATTTAATTACTTGTAATCTGTCCTCACTTCGTGTCGGTTAATAGTTTTAAAATATTACCAATAGATAGCTCTGGCTGTCAATTACAATACTTTTGGATGTTACCACTGATATTCTTGATACGTCTGATTTATATTTGACACGTTGTGTGGAAATCTTTGAACCAAAATATCTTGGCTAGAATTTGAAATATGATAATACAATTTACAGATCTCATACTCTAAACAAAAACGAGAGAAAGAAGGGCTATAACACCGGTACCATGAAGCTGATGTCTGCTCACGATGAGAAGACCCTGGACACCGCCTGTGGCATTAGCCAATGAGTTGACGACAAGGTCAATATGCACCGTCCTTTTTTAACCTTCTTATCTTACTCACTTCTTCAATTCTTCAGGGCATTATACTGATGAAAACAATCATTTTCCCCTAGGAAACAATGGTATAATCGCAAAAAAAAATCTCACCTTCCCATACGAAAGTGATGAGTTGATGGATGCTATTTTTTTTCTTTGAGATTATACCCTATGTTCCCTAGGGGAAAAATATTGGTTATCAAAACTGGAATTCAAGACCATGTTTCTACTGCAATAAATTGATCGTACCATAGTATTAGTGTAAAGTTTCATTAAAATATATTCGGTAGTTTTTGTGTGACAGAGGAGCTAACATCCATCCACCCGTCTATCCATACTTACATACTTTCACGTTTATAATATTAGAGAGATAAATAAATAAATGCATTTACTTGACAATAAGCTTTTCCTTGTAGATCCATGACGGATTTGGACGACAGCAAAGGGCCCAGCTCACCCAGCGACCGATCTAAGTTCCACTTTAAGTTCCCTCTAGCGTACCTCCACCACAACTCGCCGCATGAGGGCGAGAAGGAACCTGTCGGTAAGTTTCAAAATACGCATACGATGAAAATAGTTTATGACGTGACTGTCAATAAAGTATCAGCCGGGCTAACATGCGCGCCACGAGATAA
Organism: Cnaphalocrocis medinalis; assembly: GCA_014851415.1. Classification (NCBI taxonomy): domain Eukaryota; kingdom Metazoa; phylum Arthropoda; class Insecta; order Lepidoptera; family Crambidae; genus Cnaphalocrocis; species Cnaphalocrocis medinalis. The sequence continues at coordinate 1,495,381 of CM026273.1, read as the reverse complement.
TTTTGTCGACACTCGTATTGCGTCGGCGCAAGTTTCTTCTCGCTCACCTGATTGAGCGATGAGCGGGATAGAAGGATGCGCTCTCGCGAACGAGAGTCGACAAAACTTTGTCGCGGTGCGCATATTAGGCCTACAGGTGTCCCACTGCAGGGCAAAGGCCTCCGTCATAGAAATCAAGAAATCGCTACTATGATGGATGGGATTAGGCTTAATCACCACGCTAGCCTAATGCGGATTGGTGATCACAAACCCGAGCTTTGTTCGAAAGATTTCGAAAGGTTTTGGCTCGACTGAGATTACGGCTCAGTACTTAAACCACTAGACCAACGGAGCGTTTTGACTGTCAATTGTTTATTATAACATGAAATGATGAATGAGTCCTGGAAGAATTTAATAACGTTTGCGATTGTTTTAAAACCAAGTTATGTGCAATATCATACACTACTTTATCTACAACCTTTAAGTTGCAGTAACTATGCATTGAATGTTGCTGCCACACGTAGTGAATTTATGTAATTTACTGTTATATAAAATTCAGGTCTTTCCTGCAATAATTTGTGGATGGGATTATGTCAAAGTAAGACTTCGGAACCTATATGTATGTCTGTGTAGTTTCTGCACCAGTATTGGTTTGAACACATATGTTGCATGAGCGTTTTTTTTTATTAAATATAGTGTTCCGCCCATTATTAGTTTCAAAAAATACCAATAGAAGGCACTAGGTGTCGATTACATTGTACAAATGTTTAGTTTTTTGGATTATCTAAATGGCTGGTTGTTGTCTATACAAATTACCCTTTTTTAAATAGTATAGAAGTACTGAATACTTTTGGGTACTATTAGATATCTAATATAATGTTTGTTTTAGGAAAACATGAACGACGAAACTTCAGCGAGGAAGCCCATAGGGTCCCTGATATTCAGGTAAGTGGTAGATCTGTTTGGTTTGTCATATTTATCGTTAGAAATAGGGGGTTGAAATACCGTGGGAGAGCTACGCTTTGGCATTAATGGGCCGGCTCGACCGGAGTGATTCCACGGCCTCACAAAGGACCGGCGTGAAGCCGGGCCTGCGCTGTGTTTCGTCGAGTGAGGGTACCGGAGTCCCAACTGGGGGAAAGAGGCTTAAAGGTTCTTAGCGTACTTTTTACTGTAGACACCAGTTAGTGGTGTTGCAGGTGTTTATGGGCGGCGGCAATCGCTTACCATCAGTTGATCTGTCTCCCACATCATCATCATCTGCCTCCCCTATTCCTAGGCTATCTGGGGTCGGCGCAGTATGTTTTCTTCTTCCATTTGTCCCTATCCCACTCCGCGTGTAGGTATCGAACTTTCAAGTACAGTCAAGTTCAAAAATATGTATACACTTTAGGACCTTGTCACAATACATATTTATAAGAAAGTGGAAGTAGTTTTCTTATACAATGTACTGTGACAAGGTCCTAAAGTGAAAACATATTTTTGAACTCGACTGTACATGCGGTGGCCCCTCTGGAGGGGCTAATTAGTAGGGAATCATGAGCGAGCGGCGACGCATGCGCGACAGTTGTTTGCGATAGAAAGAGAACGCACTTCTAGGTATGAATAATTGTAGGTTTTGAACGCTGGGCGGTCGGAATTTCAACTTTATGTTATGGTAGCCTGATTATTTATTTTCTATAAACGGTTTTTAGGAGTGAGCTTTCTGTACTTGTACTATTAAGTATTCTGTGCTATCACATTAAAAGAAACGGTGTATTACAGGCGACAATCACAGAGGAGAGCAAGCTCGCCTACACCAGCCTGATCGAGCAGCCGACGCCGTCGTCGTCGCTGATCGCGCATGTGAAGGACGCGCACCACAAGCCGGGCACCGTGCCCAAGCCCGCGCCGCGCGCCGGCGCCCGCCCGCAGTTCCATTCGCTGCAGAAGCCATGTACATCTAGGTATGACTTTAACTCCTCAGCTATCAACCATACATCACCATCATTATTTTAATCAATAGACACATACTGATACAAATTCCCATTTGCCATGTCTTCTACCAAACATTCTGAACATTTGTTTTATGTATTTTGTAAATTTGCATAAAAAATGTCAACGGTTCATACAAAGCTGGTCATGTGACTTGTCCATTTTGTATGGGGATTTCTATTTTCGATTATTAACATTGTAATTGATTAACAATAAGATTTTGCTTTCGCATTATGCAACACCCGTCTGTCAATTTCAATGTGACATGCGCACACAGTGCATCAAGTCTGTTTCCTTGACTAATAAAATGTTAATTAATAATATCAAAATCAATCAATATCATATAAAGGTTGGCAGCGCACTTGTAACTCCATTGGTGTTGCAGGTGTCCATGAGCGGCGGCAATTGCTTACCATCAGGTGATCCGCCTGCTCGTCTGTTGCATATGACATAAAAAATAAATATCGATTGTTTCAGGCAAATCTCTACAAGCGTAGTAGACGGCAACGCGCCCTTGAGCCCTGTCAATAATGTAAGTTATACTTTGCAAAAATTATTTATTAACTTAAGGAAAAAGAAAATGTGATGTCGTACAAGGAAAGGCGCTGGCGGAGAAAAGAGTAATGTATCTTAATGATTTCTATTCTTGTTCTTAGTCTGACCAAAGTGGTCGTGGTTATCATTTTGGATAATGATGAGTAATAATCTTAATGATTCGATGCCACTCGTCGCAGTCTGCAGCTTTACAGCTACACTACAGAGCACTTAAACTCTTTAATCATGTGGAATAAACTGACAGATATCAATGTGTCATCGCCATACACGATCACTTAATTTGACAGATACATAATGTCAAAATGTAGAGAAACTTGACATTTGCATCTGTCAGTTTACTCCACAAGATTAAAAATCAGAGTTTAGTTGCGGCCTTGATCTGGTCTGTCCATCTCATTGGTTTACCACGTGGCCTTGTGCCATCAACTTTTATACTATGAGGCGCTCTATGGAGTTATTATCATGACGTGATACATGTAGACTCGAGCCAGGGAAACAGCAGTATCTTCAGCTGTAATCCTCTTTATTTTTTTCTAAACCGTCGTCCGTCTTCTAGCACAGGCATATTATGTCTCCGCTTCATTTCTTCACCGTTCCATTCTACTCATCTTACATTCCGTTTCACTCTTTCATAATCCCACCACATACATGTCCGAAGAAGTTCAGAATGCGTGACTGCACTGGGACTAATAACACTGTGATTTATTTACACTGTCAAATGTATTACAGAATAAGAACGAGCTGCCCCTCCCGCCCCGGGCTAACAAGCCAAAGCTGGTGGACAAGCCACGTCACATCCGGAAGTATCCTCTCAAGTTGCCGAACAACGAGAACGTGAAACCGCCTCCTGCGCCACCCACCGTCAGCCAACTAATCATATACCAAAACGCTGTGACTCCCAAGTTTAGGGAAAGTAGAAAAGAACAGGTATTTATTTATTAAGACAACCAATACATGCATGATCCATTCGCTATTTATTACCAGTTAGTGGTCATTACACACATTGATGCAACACTAAACGCTATTACATAATTTAGAAGTCTACTTTTATCTCTCTATTTCTATTAAGCGCCCTCTACACTTACTCCTTGTTGTTTCGACTTCGGATTCACAATTGATTCGCGGAATATATCTAATGTATCTGTGAACAATTACATCCTTTTAATCACGTCATTATTTTGAGTGATATTCTCGATGACTTTTGGAAATTAGCAAAACAAAAATCATATTTTTATACAAGCGTCGAATTTTCAAAAGTCGTAGAACAAAACTAGACCAGAATGGTTGGTAGAAGACGTGGTCAAAGAGAGGTAAATGTTCACAGATGTACCCTGTATAGTTACACTATTATAACTCTGTCCCTTTACCCATTTTCCTAAATATATAGTAACACCACGATAAATAACTAAACACTGATTTTTAATCATGCGGAGTAAACTGACAGATGCAGATGTCAAGTTACTTATACATTTTAACATTTTGCATCTGACAAATTGAGTGATAATGTATGGGAATGACACATTGGCATCTGTCAGTTTATTCGAAACGACTAAAATTCAGAGTTGGAAAACTCCTCATTAGTATATTTTAACAATTTTAAACAGGTAGTTCCAGTAGTGGGTAAGAACGGCGTTGATGTCTTCGATGGGCCATCACCCAAGGTGGACACCAACCCGTTCACAAGCGCGAGGGAGCGGTCGAACCCGTTCAACTGCTACCTGGAGACCATCGACGGCGACGCGGACGCGCACACGCATGCGGACGTGCACGCGGAGGAGAGCGAGCGCGTGCCGGAGGGCGGCGAGGAGGAGACGTTGGTTCGAGGTGAGTTGTAAAAAAAGGGATTTATTTTTCTCAAACAATCCAAACATAATATCTTTTTTTTTTCGAGCAGGCGGATCACCTGATGGTAAGCAATTGCCGCCGCCCATGGACACCTGCAACACCAGTGGAGTTACAACTGCGCTGCCAACCTTTTATCCCCTTCCCCCCAGGTGGGCCTCCGGTACCCTCACTCACTCGACGAAACACAGTACTGGGGCTGCTTCACGCCGGTTTTCTGTGAGGCAGTGGTATCACTCCGGTCGAGCCGGCCCATTCATGCCGAAGCGTGGCTCTCCCACAATAAATACATTGCACAAAGAGTGTTTTCCTTCCCCTGGATTGGGCCGCCGGTACTCTCACTCACGCAGCGAAACACAGCACTGCTTCACGCTGGTTTTCTGTGAGGACGTGGTATTGCTCGGGTTGAACCGGCCAATTGTTAGAGTGCGAGAACTGAAGTGAAATGAAGAACGAAAAAAATGAAGGTGTCGAGTTTGAAAAATTCGCTAGATGGCGTACTGTTAGACTGCGGTCCAACTTCATCGTCATTGGTTGTTTCGTGCCATTTTACATATCACGTCAAAAAAAACCAATCACCGTGGATAATAACCTTAGATGTACAGTAGGTACGCCATCTAGCGGAGCTTTCACACGCGATAGCCCCCATTCAATGCGTACATATATTTTTTTGGTTTTGATCATCAACTCAAAATGCCAAGTTTATATAAATAAACGCCCGAAATTTCTCTCACTCATCATAATCATGATCACACATAACTTTTTACTATACTCTACATGAAATTCATTCTGGCGGCATGAAAGAATAACGAGCCGATGACCGTTAGTTTGTGCGCTTGTAAAAAAGAAAAGTTTCTACTAAAATTTGTTTCCGCGCACTCAAGGTTCAATTATTGTTTCATGCCGCAGACTATACTTGTAATGTTTTCCACAGATTGTTCCGACCACGTGTCTGTGGAGGACCTGCTGGAGTTCGCCGACCAGAAGCCGTGCGGCCGGCAGCGCGGCGTCGAGTCCGACGAGGTGCGGATCATGTGCAAAGTGCTGAAAAATCAGGTGGGTACGCCCCCGTAGTGACTTCGGTCATTATAAACTGATCATCTTTTTTTTCTTAAGGCATCGGCGGTTCGTCGTATCATCTATACCCAAAACTGGAATTCAAGACCAAAAAAGCTACTACAATGTTGCTACTGCAATAAAATGATCGTACCATAGTATACCCCTTTTTTCTAAAAACACTCGCTGATGTAATTTATTTATTGGTATTTTGATTCTGTAATTTAAAAAAAATATTTTATTTACTTTTTTTCACATAAATACATACAAGACACTTTAATAAAAACTTAACCATCCGTAATTTTAGTTTTCAAAGATGTTATTGCGCTTGTAACACTTGAGGTGTTAATAACATTTGGTATCTACCCACAACATTTTAACAATGTATGGAAACTTGACAGTTAGTCTGCATAATAAGAAAAATAATGCCAAAAAGGTTGGCGAAACCTGAAAACGTCACTTGAAAATGACATAAGTGACTTTAACAGATTTGACAGTGACGTATCTGTCGTAGATTTTTTGGTCTTGAATTCCAGTTTGGAGTATTAGCTCGTCACATCGCCCCCGACGGGGAGGGTCGCCACAGCGGCTTATCGTATAATTAATATCGAAAAACGGTAGATATTTCACAAAGCCGGACAATTTTGTGTTGTGGCGCTTTAGGCTGCCTGTCCATTTAAGCGGAGCGATGCGGCGGAGCGGAGAAACGGACAAATATTAGCCAATGGTATTTATTTATTTTAGCCAGTAGAATTTTTGTGTAATACTATTGGCTAATATTTGTCCGTTTCTCCGCTCCGCCGCATCGCTCCGCTTAAATGGACAGGCAGCCTTATTTCGGGATTTCTCAGTTATACAGTACACCATCCGCAAGAGATCTCCTAGGGCACATTGCGAGGAGAAAAGATGGCCGTTGGGACGTAAAGTCCCTTGTCCCTTGACGACCTTGAAATATCTGCTTCATCAACAAACATTTGTGTTGGTGTGGAAATCGAACCCGCGACACTTAGAGTGCGTTTCCACAGAAGTGGAGCTGCGAGGAGTTAAATGTAGACTTATGAAAATTGACTTATCACGTTGCTCATCAGAGATGAGATGTGTATTTGCCTTGTATAGTATAAATGGGAAAGTGTGTCTGTCTGTATGTTTGTCTTGCTTTCACCTCAAAACGGAGCGACGAATTGACGTGATTTTTTAAGTAGAGATAGTTGAAGGCATGGAGAGTAACATAGGCTACTTTTTGTCCCACCATGCTACCCCGAATTTAATAATAAAACCCCGAAATACCCCGAAACGCGGGCAAAAGCTAGTTTTTCTTATGTCGGTTACAGGTGACACCCGAGGAGTGCCTGGAGGCGCTAGAGCTGAGCGAGTGGAACGTGCACGTGGGCATCAAGGCGGTGCGCGTGCGGCTGTCGGCGGGCGGCGCGGCGCTGGCGGCGTGCTGCGCGGAGCTGGCGCACGCGCGCGGCGACGTCGCCTCCGCCTCGGCCGCGCTGCTGCGCCCTGCTGCCCGACAATAAATGTTACTTGCGATACCTGACTTTTATTTACACATTCCCACATTCTAGAAATGCCTACTTGATATTTCAAAGGGACAAACGCAAGGATATCCATAGTACCTACATACGTAATAATAAAAATGGGAAAGTGTGTCTGTCGAATGACGTGATTTTTTAAGTGGAGATAGCTGAAGGGAGGAGAGTAACATAGGCTACTTTTTGCCCCTTCATGCTACCCGGAATTTAACGCGAGCGAAGCCGCGGGCAAAAGCTAGTAATTAATAAAACTAACCTAGGCTAAATACTTACATCGGGAAAGGGGTTAAAAGGTTGGCAGCGCACTTGTAAATCCACTGGTGTTACGGGTGTTACATTACCTACCTACTTACAGTTTAACCTTATAAATTGAGAGAAAAATCATCTTTAGTGAGTAACCCGGTCGGTATGAACGGGCTGGCTCCATCGGAGTGATATCACCAAGGCCTGAAAGAAAAACGGCGTGAATCATCGCCTACGCTGTGTTTCGCCGAGTGTGTGATGGAAACCCAATCCGGTGAAAGGGTTGTTGAATGGTTAGCAGTGCCCATGGAGTCACAAATGTTACAGGTAGGTTTTAGAACAATCAGAAAAGTAGGTATGTACCAACTAAAATTCTATATAGTCATCAAATTTTTGATTTTCTGCGCTAATGTCAAAGCGGACCGGAGCCACCATGTCTTGTAGGTAGAGACCTGCCTACATGTAGGTGATAGAAGTGTTAGGTTAAAATAAGTTAGATTAGATCCGCGCGAGCCCGAACGAGAAGAATAAAGAACGGGAGCGATTATCTTGCACTCGACATTGAAGTATAATTTAAAGATTTCTTAAATTCGTCCATACAAATTTCTAATGTGGGCTACCGCTTGTGGAAATTCCGTTAGAAGGCGTTACACTGAGATCCAACCAAGGTCCAACTACTTACACGGTGATTGGTTTTTTTTTCAAAATGTTACTAAACGACCAATGACGTTGAAGTTGGACCCCAGTCTACACGTACCTACGCCATTTAACGGATTTTCCACACGCGGTAGCCCGCATTCGACTTCAATGTCTAGTGCTCGAGAACTGCTACCGTAAACATTGCAACGTTCTGTTGTCGACTGTGACTTAGCAAAATATAATTTTAACAAAAAGCATTATTTCTAATAACATTTCCCTATTAGAAAATTGTATATAATTCCTATATTTCCGGAAACACCGATATAAACACGGAAATCAATCGTTTTCATTATAAATAAGCAAAGCAGCGAAGCACCTGCCCCGGCAATGTTAATTGGTAACGGGCGACACCAAGAACTGGGTCAATGGGAACGGATCGCTCCCCTCCCGGATTAGGGCTGAGACCACGGGGTCGCAGCTGAATACAAGTAACTATACTTATACACTGGGGTAAAAATGGCGAGCTCTCGTCTCGGGAGGTGTCTTAATCACCCCTTTGAAAGTAGGTACCGTGATTTTATAGTATGTATCAACGTAGGTTTTCTATTTGTAATTTTTTGCTAGTTTAAATTTATGCTGTGATGAATTAAACTGATGCCATAGTCTGGCCACAGTACGGCTAAACACATAGATACATAGTGAGAATTGGAGGGACTTGGGGACCCTAGAGACTTGCTAATAAGAAGTATATTTACTATGTATAGATTACCTACTTTGCACTGACTGGGCTTGAGAATGTAGTTTATCCTAAAACCACGTTCTAAAAACTATCTTTGTTTAAAAATCCTTGAGCATTTTATTTTACCTACTCATAAAGAAAGTTGTAACTTCTTAAAGGTTAAAGGTACTAGCAGATCTCGGTGGTATGTACTTCGGTAGATAGGTATCATAAAAAATTAAACGAAGCGTTGACTTAAAATTTGGGAATGAGTTTGAACAAGAAAGATCATAACTTTATTTATGTTTTATTTGCCTATTTTTTAATTTTTTTTATTCAAAAGAAACTTAGGATATAACATAAATTCCACACTGAGTCAAGAATTGGGTCAGAGGGTACTGATCACGCCCCTCCGCTGGGATTAGGGCTGTAAGGGAACCATCGGACAGCAGAATTATGTTATACTTACCTAATACTGAAACGAGTAGGTGACTCATCTAGTCAGTAAGTTTTTTCACAAGTTTACAAGTTAATAAATAGGAGGTAGATACCTACAATAACCTGAAAACTGATCGCTTATCTTCGATAGGTATATTTATACCTAAAATTTAGGTAGGTAAACAATATAATAATTAAGGATTTGGTTGAAGGATAGCCGCTAATAAGGTTTACGTACACGTCATACCTAACATTGCCCTGAATAAAATTAAATTAATGTTATTCTTGACAATCATCAGGTCGCGGAGTTGGCAGCCCTATAAGACCCCTGCGCGGGCGACCCAAATACCGGAATGTTAAGTGTGCCGAAATTTTCATCGTAGGCTCGCCTTTAGGTATGTAGGTACCCACACTTACCCTCTTATCGGGAGTACCTCTCATTGATGACTATGTTTATACATTTATTTACAATATAACTTCCTTTATTTATGCTTAAAATAAAAAAAAACGAAGTTATTGGAAAAACTGTGCGATTTATAACCGTACAATACCTAATACGTACCTACGGAACTCTCGGTGGGTGAGCTCGACTCTCAAAGGACCGTTTCTTGTTAGGGGTAGAGAATTATTAATAATAAAATTGGTATAACTTTTTAAATCAAGACTTTTTTCCAGATATGGATACTAAGTTCTTATCTTTAAATACGCCGAAACATTAACCGGGAACCGCACCTGCTTATCCGCTGAGCTCAAAAAGAATAATTACTTAAGTAGGTACCTAAGTATTATCAATAACAACGACAGATACTTATTATAGGTATTTGGAATACCCGTCGGGCGCTTAACCAAATTAAAAAGTCTTGAAAGTCTGCAAATTTGGCTACAAATCTTAAAATAAATACTAAGGTTATCAGAATGAAAACAATTTGAATGTATTCACTATCTTTATTGCGAAGATTAAAATCCATTCATTCTTTTTAAATGACGAGAGTTTGTAATTTACGTTTCATTTGGCGATAATATGTCGGCGAAACATACCTACGGATACTTTATCAAGCACTCGACTCATTGGATCGCTAAAATGCCTATGTATAAAGGGGTCACTGTATCGTAATAATGACGTCTGTTATTATCGCCAGAGTGATAAGTGGGAGTTCGTTTGCTTAGTTTTGGCATAGAGTATGTCCTTTGTGGTTTTGGTCTATACAAGACTGGATTGGATAGCGAAACTCAGACTTGAAAAGACTAGTTACGTGGGTATAAATAGGTAGGAGGTACCTAGAACCAGGTGGACCGATCTAGTGAAGGTCGCGGGAGTCCCTTGGATACGGGTGGTACAGCGGAAAACTTTGGGGGAGGCCTATGTCCAGCAGTGGACATCAATTTTATAACTAGAAAACTGTGCATTTTATGGAATTCATTGTATTTTTTTCATTATCTCGTAATACTTAAGTAATTTTTCTCCGTTTTTTAATGTAGCGTACATAGACCCAACCTATAATGGGACAACTCCTTTGACAGATTGTGGTAACCTGATGTATGGCTGACTGTACCTTTTAGTAGATTTGATTCACATTAAATTCTATCACTTAAATGCTTTTAATACTTTTAAGTAGGTACTTTTAAGTAGGTAGGTAGGTAGGTTGAATCAATTATATCTATCAAAAAGTGCTTTTTATAGGTACTTAGTAGGTACTAATGTCTATTTTGTGGAATAACTGATGTTAGTAAGAGACCTTATTCACGTTCGCACGGCGCGCAAGGAAAGTAATCTCATTGACTTTTCAAAGGAATTTGTTTGGTAGTCGGAAAACGTTTTTGGCAGTTCGTGTCTGCCGCGTCGGATCGCGGCTTATAGCTTCTGGGTCGCATTAAAAATGCCTTAGTAGGTACGTATGAAGGTAAATTTATTTACGGGGATTCTTTCAGTGGCGGCAGATAACATTCAGTTCCATTTTGAAATGGTACTGGGTGCTATCTGCCGCCAACGAGTACGAGTACGAGTATCTACTTGTACCGACGAATTTTGAAATGACATTGAAAGGTGTTGAATTCCTCTGTATGCTCGAATTGGAAAAATTAAGGCCAAACCTATAATGTGTCAATAAAGTCATGTAATTAATGGATGGCGCCACTGCCGCTTATATCATTGGGTATGGTAACCACTTTGACTATAAAACATCTTTAGTTCCATAAAAAGCAGTTTTGAAAACTTTCTTGAGGAATTGTAATTGGGTCGAAATGTATAACTTAATACTTAATATACCTACACCGATTCTATTCTATTTTCTTCTATACTAAGTACTTATCTATTTATAAAGATAAATAGATAAGAAAACTATAAGGTTTATAAAGAGGTAGCTTCTAGAGCAACTACAACTACGAGGCTTATAGGTAATGCGAAAACGCGAAACCATTTGGTAGTCCCGAAACAAAGTAATGGCGGGGTACTAGTCTAAATAGGTCTAGGTCTTGATTAGATAAATAAGTGTGCACCATGTGTATATAAAGCGTGTGGTCTTTTTCCTCAAATTGCCTTGAAAGTCAATTTTTTTATGAGATTAGAAGGCAAACGAGCTAGCGTATAAGTGATCTGTGGTCATCAGCTACACCAGAAGAAGTGGAAGGTGTGGGCTTGTTTCTATGAATGAGGTACTCAATTCTTTGTAATGGTGCAAAGTTATTCAGACTTTGTAAGCACGTTATATAGACGCACTATGTGAGTAGGTAGTTAAGAAATCTAAGCATCAATCAGGCTACATCCATGCAGCTTATCTGAGTCGGCTTAAGGTGTTTTTCCTTGCCACTTCAATCAACGCAACTAGCAATCATCCCATTGTTTCCGAACATCTGCGATGATAATTGCCGCTTCAACGAGCGTCTATCACGATTGGAATAAGCTCATTTTCTCAACTGAAATAGATAGGTACATACTTTCCATTGTGCCGACACCCGGCTGAGCCCCGCGGCCACCACACAGACACCTCACCGTGACAGACGCACACAGACGCAACCTCACCAATACGGGGACCAGCCTACGCTGACCTACAGGCCTTCAACTACTCTGAGTACCCCAACTAGCCCCGAAAACCCGCAGAGGTCTCCTTACCCTGGTCATGCGACTCCTAAAATTCACGCACACAGCTGCTGCTTTATGCAACAGGCCCGTTTGGCTGTGACCGCACCATTTGTTTATTTTCACGTTAATGTGAAAGCGGATTAGGTATTGATGAGGTTTCGAGGCGTTTTCCTTAGTTGTTTGGCGGCGGAAACGTTCTCCAGAGGTATATTGTCGCGTCGTATATTTGGTTATGTTGGTTGGTGATTGTCACTCCGCTGGTGGCTCAGTGATTGTCTCAATTTATCTGTAGGTAGCTATTGTCCCTCGCGCACCGACGGTCAGCCAATTGGAATTGTAGGTCATCGTAAAACCTTGTCATACCTAGCAATATCTATGACATAAGTTGAATGAGGATTGTTTTATAACGCAATACATAAAGCGCCAATTGAACGGATAGTAGGTAGGTAGGTACTTACTTAGTACATGCATATTTTAGTATTTCTATCAGTAGATATTACCTGAAGAAACAAAAAATATGTAACTATGTGCTCGTAACTATCCTAATGAGCACATAGTCACATATTTTTTACAAACTCTAATAGTATAAACTTAGCAAATTAAAAATTATTTCACTGAGGCCCCTCGCCTCAGAAAGCACGTAAGACGTCCTGCGCTCTATCTCTTTTCGGCCGTGGCACACTGGTTATCATCGAATTAAGAGGGTAAGGGAATAGACAGGGCACCTGTGTTTGCGCACAGACTTGAGAACTATATCTAATACATCCTGCGTAAGTGGCTGATGATTAAGATTAGCCGCAGCCGAATATCGGTTAGAGGATTTTATTATTTTTAGTTTTCTTAAAGGCCTCGAGGTCACAACACCCTCGCGAAAGCCACACATATTTGTAAAGTTTCCCAGTAGTTCTACTCCTACACTCGTTATGAGTAATGGCGGTACAGTAAATTATGCAAAAAGGTGACTTAAGCTGTTTGCTCCTGTCAGGGGCGTACTTAGTTACCGCTGGGTTAGCCGTATTAATGATAAGGGGCTCCTGAGGTACAGGGGCCCCTTTGAGTAAGAGTATACCCTCCCGACATCCTTCCCTGCCAAATTACTTCATCCGTCTGGATCCCCCAACTAATTATGGTATAAGACCCTTCTAAGGTATGCTACGCCGCTGATGCCTGTAGGTTACTTAGTAGAGGGTAGGTACTTTTTAGACTTTTTACGGAGATAGCCTAGTAGGTATTCCAGGGCTGAACTTGGGCAATTATATCGGGCTGACTGAAAAGGTTTGCTGTTCCCCTAAATTGTTAACTAACTCTATTACTGGATAGTTATTGACTTCTTACAAATAAGAGCTTACTTAGTAAATAATACTTACTTACTTAATCTTTCTTTCAGGAAATTTGTATAAAGGTACAAGAGTACCTACTAGTAGTTGTAACAATCGTACAACTGCTTGTGTTACCCACCCAACTTCAGTGTGTTTTCGGCATTCGCAGTTTAATATTTTTCATTAAAGATTACAAGATTTCCGTGAATAATACATAGTAGGTACGGGACCGCCTTCCATCTAGCTAGATGATGAGAATGCTTGCGTGTGATTCGATGTAAAACGCCATCTATCGGCTTTTCATTCGTGGCGCTCTACTGTCACCATTGAGTTTATAAGAACAACTCAAGCTGTATATCGTGTGAAGCCGCGAGCTCTGGCTTGTATGTTAAAATTTGATCAGCAAGACACCAGCCGCATAGGCCCTTTATCTACGGGCGGTGCGCATGCGCGAGATTTCGTCCTAGATCGCGCGAGGCCGGTGCGCTCGTGTGCGGGCTGTGGGTGTGTGCGTTTGGCAGTACAACGCGGCTCTCGACCTAGTTTGAGTTAGTAACACCTGACACAGAGGCACGGCGAGTGGCGAACGAACAACAGCTCGGGTACTTGCTCAGTAATAATATTTCGCTGCGAGAGGACAGCCCGACCGACATAATTCTGTCCGGGGTGGCTGATACCTCTACCTCTACCTCTACCTCTACATAAGGATAAGCACGGAGTCGTGCTGGCGGCATTTCATCTGGGTTTCGTTCACAATTTACATTCAGTACGTTTGATGACTCTCTGTTACATTTAGTCTCACCGCCTCCCTAGTAAGTAATACTTTACTCAATATCACACTTCATCCACCTCTTGACACTATTTATGGATGCCTCTCCTCTCCTCTACAACTTCAGCGTGGGTAGTTTGTCGTAAGTGAAGCTAATATACTTACTTACGTATTATTACTTACTTATTACGAATACTCGACCTGTAAAACAAAATGAGTCTCGGCTCCGATACTAGTTGCAGCCATTTGTCTCGGACTTGCGTTTGGAGATTCTTGCGTAAGGAGTTTGGTGTCAGCTGCTTCCAATCCAATGCAATCTTGAGCAAAATACTCGTATGTTAAATGAGGTGGAAATTTCATTTATACCATACTAGCGGCCGCCCGCGACTTCGTCCGCGTGGAAAAGGAACTCTTTACCCCCCTTTCAACCCCTTACAACCCCCTTTTCGCAATAAAAAGTTGCCTATGTTCTTTCTCAGGGTCTAGATTATCTGTATACCAAATTTCATTTAAATCCGTTGAGTAGTTTTGGCGTGAAAGAGTAACAGACAGACAGACAGACAGACAGACAGACAGACAGACAGACAGAGAGACAGACAGACAGACAGACAGAGTTACTTTCGCATTTATAATATTAGTATGGATAAGAATGAACATAACATTAAACACCACTTATAGAGCATTAGTAGGTATAAAGAAGAGAAGGAAACTCCGTTTAAACACCGTTTTTTTGTGTGAATGCGACTTACTGACCAGAGAAGACAGAATGTCTTTTTTATGCAACGCCTATTTGAAACCGGACGACATCGTGATGATGATGAGAAAAATCCTTTATGAGCAGGCGCGTAAAATGATAGAGAAGATACAAAAGGTGCTCCAAGGAAACAGCCACTAATAGATAAGATGCTTGTAGGTACCAATTCCCATATAGTACCTACCTTTTCTGTGTGATGGACAAATAGACCGTCAATATTTTATTATTAATTCATTTTAAATCGTCAAAAAATATTTAAGAAGTTCGCGAGCACGCTCGTTACGGCCGTCTGTAGTCTGCGGCAATCCACTGCACACTGACCTAGATTGCTGTGGTATAAACCGTTACACAGAGACATTAAAAAAGATGAACAAGAACTCCCGAAATTTGGAACTTTCCAAAAGTTCCTAACTCCGCTATTTATTGTCAGGGTATTTACTAGCGCATACTTGGACAAAGTGCGTTATGTGGGAATACCACGGCAAGCCATCGCAGGATATTGCACTTTGAATCTTGAAACGGGACGTCGTAGATTCGAATTCGATTACATAGTTCTAGATTTTCAACTTTATGTGCCTGATTGATCTTTGAGATGAAGCAGTGAATAAAAACGCCTTAGTTTTGACTATTCGTATAGTTTCTCAAAATATGGATACCCCTTGTGTACCTAACTAATATAACTATTGGTGTAGTCAGTGTGGTCCAGTCGGCTGCGATGGCTTCGTTGTGCTTCCCAGTCTTACCAAATTTTAGACCATGGCTCAAACCTATCCAAAGTTTTTTAAATTAATATTTCTGAGGACGTAATTAGCAATAATGACACGCTTATAAGTAGGTAGAATGTCCTTAAATTAATTTTATAGATCCACGTGGGCGCTTAACTTATTTTTACTTCAAGTCAATCACCTCCATGTTTATATAATTCTTCTACCGAAATTGCTGTCTTTGTGATGGAAAAAACCATTGTGGTAGAACTTGCATAAAGTCAATTGCAAAAATATGTCTATCTTAGATATCTACTTAAAGGACCATTGGGAGAATAGAAAGAAATTAGAAGTCAAACAGTTACCAAAAAAGACAGCAAGTCAAAAGAATTACATGAAAATATAGAGCCAACTTAAGACATGTTAAAAATTTTCGTATTATACTTACCACCTACCAATTTAAGCATGCCTACCACAGTTTTTTGTAAATGTTACCTAGATTTTTAACTAAACACCTGTACTTAGCTATCATTTTATATGATTGGTGGCAGACGGATACCTAATGGTAAAAGATTGCCGTCGCCCATAGCCACCTGCAACACCAGTCGAGTCACAAACAAGTACGGTGGCCAGCACACCAAGTTACTACAATCTGTCAAATTTCTTCAATCGAACCTCACTTTTATGTCAAATTTGTTTGGTTCAATATCAACTGAGGAAATTTGATAGATTGTAGTAACTTGATGTGCTGGCCACTGTACCTACCTACGCTGTCAATCTTTTACCCCCTTTTTACCTTACTCGACGAAACACAGCACAGGCGCTGCTTCATGCCGCAGCGTGGCTCTCCCACGATAGTATACTTAATTCGTCGACACAATTGATTGCATTGGTACCAACGGGTTTGACATCTGTGCCTGCTGTATAATTTGCTCTACTTATACTAGTGTTCTCTTGCATAACTCTGAATAAGATGCATCTGTACTGCAGGCACAGTCAATAGCAAAAGTAGATGATCAAAATCAAAAACTCTATCACTCACTATAGAGCGGACTTCGCGTCAACATTGTATGGTGTCAAATTCATACAGTTCTTACGCAAACTCCGTATAGCCTCAGTGATTCATACAATTCTGACGGGAACTCTGCTAAATACCTAGTGAGTGTAGAGTTATTGATTTTGATCATCTACTTTAGCTGTTGACTGTACTTTATTCACCAAGTGCCAGCAGTAATCACTTATCAGAGACGTTGCACTGGAATGTTTGCCTCTTATTGCTGTAGATCTACAAAACAACCACAAATGTAGGATACAGTCAGTCTAGCCAACACATCAGGTTACCACAACCTGTCAAATTTCCTCAATTGATAATCAACCTGATGTGTATGACAGGAAGATGAGAGTCGATTGAAGAAATTTGACAGTTTTGTATACTTTGTGTAGCTGTACGTTCTCCGTAAAATTTTAGTTGTGTTTTTCTCGAAGCAATCAAGCATCCATTTTTTTATGTGATAGGTGGCAGAAGAGCAGGCGGATCACCTGATGGCCATTCCCACTGACACCTGCAACACAAGTAGAGTCATAAGTGCGCTATCTACAATTAATCCCCTTTCCCGCAATTGGGCCTCCGGTACTCTCACTCACTCGACAAGAAAAGCGCCGGCGCTGCCTCACGCCGGTCTTCTGGGAGGCCAGGTTAACACCATAACTACATGATTGTGTTGAGTTCTTCAAAATATTGTAAAAAAAATTAAGCTTCTTTTTATTTCCTTTTCGGCTGCTACCGTATCTAGAGACACTCTTAATTCTACCGATTGTCGAGTGATTTATTAAGATTCTAGTCATAAGCAAGCTTCCAATGACACCATACTCACTATGAGCTACAAAGCGCATAGAAGTACCAAACATAATTGCATTCAAGACACCTGATAATCCTATCGCTAGATTGGATTATCGCTTCGCCCATGGCTTCACTTGAATTAGGGACAATCAACCAAGCTCTTGCTAAAACCTTAGAAAGGCCCTGCGCGAGTGCGAGCTACTCACGACACGACCGATGCAACGTACTGCCACTTCTAATAGCAACGTGTAAAATATACCTACATACCACATTACCATAAGCAATAAAGTTATATTCTTTTCTGTTCTATTCTATTCTAGCTTAAGCCGCGACTTTGCTTGCAGGCAAAAAAATGTAACAAGAATTTTTGGGATTTTTATTTCTCTGTTTATGATTACGACTCTGGTGATTGGGCAATGACAGTTCTTCTAAACGGGAGGTCGGTTTTAATTCAAACGTGCACCTCTTAATTTTTAAGTCTATTCGTAATATTTGTATATTTCTTTCTACCATTAGGTCGGCGGTGAGGGATACGTATAAGGGAAAACGTAGTGAAGAAACGTTGTAATCGACACCCAGCGCCATCTATTGGGTACAGTTTGGAACTACCAGAAAGTACCCGCGTCCCGAAACAAAGTGAGAGCGAACCACTAGATGTCTCTTATATAACAAAGATAAATAAAATACCTAGCAATATTGAGTTTTCAAGGTTAGGTACTTAATTTTATACCTTGCGTAGAGTCCAATTTATAACATTCAACCATTGGGTATTCCTAGTTGAATACCTACTTTTGTTTTGTAATTCTGTTTACATTACCGTCCCGGTTGTGAAGTAGAAGCTTTGAGGCACAGAGTGCACTCCAAAAATTAAAATGACATTGGTAAATGGTTTGCACAAAGGTGCTGCATCGCATTCATCCGGTTTTCCGACATAACAGGGTTGTCGCTTGGAAAACGACACTTTATTTCTATAGGAATTAAAGCGACGTTAATTTTTGAGTGCCTTTAGTGACAAACTAAGCACACTTATAAAAATATATTTACTATTACATCGAACCACACGCAAGCGATTGTCATTCCATCCTCATCATGATGAATGGCGGGCCAGTACTGTGCGTTTCATGCGGAACTTTCTACCACATACCTCAATTTTGTATTTGGCAGCAGCAGTATTTCCCAATGGCTACAATTTAGGAACCTGCAAGAGAAAGAGTTTATTCCTACATGCGTTGCTGATGTTGGCAAGCGCATCAGCGCACTCTCTGATCTTGCGGATCTTCATGGACTGTGGTGATTTGTACTCGCCTTTAGGTGACCTGTTTTGCACGTTTATTGCCTCTAGTATAAAGAAATTACACCTTTCACCATCTACTGACACCTTTAGAGGGACAGAATGCTTTTTAGAACTCGTTCGAAATACACCACGTAAAAGTTAATAGGGGACTGGGACCGCTTAGTGCAAGGTTTGTAGAATGCTGCCAGTAAAAGAGATGCATAGATATTTGTGGTTACAATGAACATCGGGATATGCTACCGTAAACATGACAGGTAACACCACCCCAAGTCTCGGGCTGGCAGCCCTATGCTCTTTGAATTGCGACGAATAAATTCGTTATACTCGTACTGCTGGGGATTCAATTAGGACGGCACATTTTCAGCCGCAGTCGAAATAATTTATCTGTTTTCCGACCGGTTTGTCCCGAGTGGTTCCGTACTCCCTTTGACGCAGCCTGCGGATCACGTTCCGATGTAGGGTGACCAGTGATTTTTGCATTACAAAAAGGTAATAAATTAATGATGTCATCCGAACTTCACTACTAGCCTCGTTCCACCATCGATATGACCTTTCGGCTTAGAATAATAACTCTACCTTTCGGATGTATGTAATTGCAGAGTATTGGATGCAATGGAGGGGAAGAGGAAAGGAACATTCAAAAGAAATGTAGATGGATCTTTCTTATCTAGCAAGAGAAATCATAACCTACTTGGAGCCGTGGACCAACAGACTAGAAGGGGCTAGTTCTTCAAGGGACAAAATGCTGATGTGGATGAACATAACATCGAGCAGAGAATGCAGAGCAAGAAGACGGAAACCATTAAACTTTCTTGAAATCGTCATATTGTTTTTATTTCATGTAAGGTATACCTATTCGATTCCTATGTCCAGCCAGTGAACGAGTGTGGGTTGCTGATGTTGAGGATGATGATACTCGATTCCTCTTAATCCCGTACACACATTAGATTTTACAAACGAGTAAAGTATTAGATACTAAAAACGTAACCCGTTAATTAAAATATTTTGAACTGGTTCCCCTATCCCGATGTTCCCATTAATTATTACACTTACCTCCAAACTTAGTTAACGAATTGTGCGCATGATGAGTTGAAATAATTTTCGTGCCGAGTTAAAGCGATAATAACACAGAATTGCGTTTGCAGGTAAATGTTTACATGAGCATTTTGGATATTAGGTACTTTGTGCATAACAAACTTACTTGCTGTACTGTCGGCGCATTTGATTTTGACCCTGCCTCATTTAGGTATAAGACATTTGTGCGATTCCCAGTTTGGGCAATAATTTAAGAATGTTAAATACCTTTTTTGCCGATATAATTTGTTAAATATCTTAATAAACAACAGTAGGTAATTCCAGATGAATAATGACCAAAACATCCCTATATTGCATTGTACCTATGACGTCTAATTAATATACCTATAAGTATAGAAATCCTTTCATATCATTATAAAATGTAAAACAGATCTCGCGTACCAGTGTGCAGTGAGCAGTTTTGTGTAAAAATATAAATACCGCTTAAGTACATAACTGAATACAGACTGAATATTTCAATTTGCAGTTGATGAAAAAAGCCAATTCGAAAAACTAAGAAATACAAACGCCGCAAGTGGGAACAAATTATAATTATCCGTAGCTGGAAAGCAAGGCAAGGCAAGGAAAGAAATTGTAGGAAGTAGTATTTACCTTCTCTTCTCCAACAGATCAGTATGAATGTATGTAGTATGAATATGGTTTTCAGCGTTAATACATCACATTAACATTACTCAAATATTTAACTTTAAATTGTAACAAGATCCAGTACCTAAGGTAATTAATTAAGTTTTATTGAATATCGTTGCCTCTGAAGACAGTTCCATATCAGGTGGCTTAAAACGAAGCCATCCCGTAACGAATGAGAATATACCTGTGTAACCTGTCACGTTAAAACAAAAGTGCGCACAGAGCTTGTGAAAGGGAGGGGAAATCTAATCGGCGGTAACGTCCGGTTCAAATTAGGCCCTCATATTACTACAATCAGTCATTACTCAATTTGATATTGAACTAGTGTTTTTATGAGATAGAAAGGCAAACGAGCAAGGGGTCACCTGAAGGTACGTGGTCACCGCAGCCTAAGGACATCAGTTACACCAGTGTAGCCTTACCATGAGTTTGAAATACTATCCTCGCTATCGAAAACTATTGCTTCGTCTCTTTCATTGTGATGCATTTGGAAGAGACAAAGCAATAGTTTACGTTATGTCAGTTTTAGGTACCATGAGGTAGCGCTACAGGAGTGTCGATGCGTTTAGTGATTGACATTTAAGGTGAAAATCCATTGCAAATACTAGGTAAACAACCTGGTATCGCCAGAAATTAGTTCTTCAATTATATCTGCAATGCAGAGAGATTTTTACCGCACACTGCCAAAATTAGGTTACAGTTTCCAATAACCCGGTCGCTATATCCTAGCCGGTGAGACGGCTGCAAGTCGCACAGACATAATTCTTTTGTACGTGCGCAGTGTAAGCGCTGAGATCGAACAAAGATATTGTAGAAAACGATTTATATGTTCCAGTTATTCTGGTTGCGGATAGAAGCGTCCAGTTAATCCTGAATCTATGAATTGGGGATAAGCGAGGAGGTATGAAGGGTGAAGGGGTCAGGTGTATACTAGGGAAGGTGACAGTGAATCAATTTGTGGAAAGATTTAAATCAACTTAAGTCAATTCACCAGAATGGTCTGGTCGGGGCGCTAAAAGAAAATGTTTCTGACAACCTACTGGTCGTCGGTCAGTTGGGCGTTCACCTAGGGCGGGATGTAGGGTACCAGGACCGACAAGATTGGAAGCAGGAGATTGACGTTAAGTTGAACAAGAGTGGAACAAATGGCGACATCTCTAATCAGATCAGCTGTCCATAGACACCTGCAACACCAGTCAAAATGCACTGCCAACCTTTAACCCCTTTCCAAGCAAACAGCGCACGCGCTGCTTCACGCCGGTCTTCTGTGATGCCGTGGTATCACTCCAGTTGACTACAGACGAGCCAGCTCATTCATGCCGAAGCGTGGCTCTCCCACAATGAAAGTTACCCCACTGATCATCATTGCGCTGCGCCGGAGTGTCGCGACGGGCGCCATCGCACACGTGTGCGAGGTGTTAACACATCATTGTGCCACGATCCATTCACGAAATCATTGTGATCATACGACACCAAAAGTTGAATCCGTCTGCACCTTCGATCTTATAATCTCTAGATACACAGTTGGATACTGAAAGCGTTTGAAAAAGAAATACCAACAGATCTGTTGAGCCTGAACTGTATGGTGTCCTGGACGCAAATAAAAGGGTAGCAAATCAGAATATATTTTACAGGACACGTTCATACGGCAAATCAAGACAAAACCATAAGCAATAATCAAAACAATAATTATCGAAAGCCGTAAACAAATATAGGTAAATATTATGAAATTAGACTGGTCTAACCCAAATAAGCGTTGTCATGTACTCGTAGTTTTACAGCTATTAGATACTTTAAATGTCATAAGGCGTCAAAATCGAAAATGTACCATTTTATTTTCAACTTTGTCTCATGATAATTGGTTTCATATTCCAATAATGCCAAATAGCGCTCTTTTGCAAATGGAGTGTCCAATCGCGGCGGCTTTTAATGCGTTCACGCTGTATATAAAGATTCTATGATCGAAGGCAAGCACTTAAATAAATAAAATGTTATTTTGAAAGTCTGATAAGATAATGCACACATTCTCCCCCTGTCTAGTATCTAGACATGGAACGTTAAATGGGGTGGGGTGACTGTATAAACCATAAAGGCATGTAAGTGTGAGTCCGAGTATGAGTTAAGCAATGTCAACTTTTATAGTATTCTCAAGGTAGAAATTTATTTTTTAGGTTTAAGGAGCGAAGCAAAATCTAGGCTTCAACGTAGGTAAAATAATATATTATTTTTCGCCCCAGGCTGACGATTACGCCACTAAATAATAGCGCTTTTTTTCATAATCTTTCAACAAAACAATCACGTAGTGTCCCATTCACAAACGGATTTAAACCTGTTTCGACAGAAGGTACAGTTTAAACAAGAGGATTAAAAATTACAAACATTCACGAAGCGAACCAGTTAAACACTATACATCTGAAACTAGGGTCAAATAATGGCTGCTTTTAATTTCCACCGTACCGGGTCGAGCAAAAGTATCTTTAGAATTTTTCGAACACAGCTCGGCTTTGATCACCAATCGGCATTAGGCAAGCGTGGTGATTAAGCCTATTCCCATCATAGTAGTGATAGGTAAAATGAATTCTATGATGGAGGCCTTTGCGCTGCAGTGGGTCAGTATATAGGCTGATACTTTACTTTACTTTTAATGTGATTCACCGTAGATAAGAAGTCATCAGCACCACATTATGTATTTGCCCTCCGAGGATAGGTATTTATTTCGGCTACAATATTGCGCGGTAGGGAAAAACATCATAAAGGTATAACAATAATAAAACATCCTTTAATGAAACCTAATAAGAAAAGATAAATGTACAAAGAAAAAAATATACATAATCAGCTATACTTACTTCGATAGTAGGTTTTGGGTTGCCGTTAAAAAACACAAATCGACCATTGACACGTGGCGTAACTATCGGTACTACTTCTATTATCGATCGACCCCAAAACATGTGGATGCGTGGATATCTCTGTACTTAAGTACATAATTATATCACATTATATTTTTTAGGTAAAAAAGCAGTCCTGTAACAAAAAAAAATGTCTTTCATTTTTTTTCAGTGCATAATAATTAAAATAATAAAGAAATAAATTAAGTACTTACTCACGGCGTACAGAGTTACATTTTTTGAACTTCAGAAATGCTATTTTTTCACTACGAGGAGAACTCGATCTGACGGCATCTGTTCCTACTCTTATTTAATATAAATACTACGTTGAAAATGGTAACAGGGTAAAATAATTAAATTCACATAACATCTCATATCCTGACTCTGTGTACTTAGTAGCGCACTTGTCTTACCGATATCACCGATTTTTTTCACACATTGGATGCTCATATTTTGGTAGTAAATTCTCTACACGGTATATGTTTACATCGTAAAGTATTATTGCATATTTTTACACGTTGTAATAGTTCAATAGCTAATCGGTGCACTTGAAGACCTTCCTTGACATTTATGTCGAGGTAGCGCACGGTTGCTGAGTGACACTGACGAAGACATAGCGGCCCATGTCGGTGCATGTCTGATGATGCACATTACTGACCGACTGATTAATTCAATTAGGTGTCTCTTGTCAGTGATAGATTACGTCTTGGTACTTGTTTCACGGGTGGTAAGCCATTTACCTAAGTTAAAGTGGACAATTCTTGATTGATTGCTTTTCATATTTTATAACAGTTTCCCAGGTAGGACCTAGGTCATGACGGCCTAGACCTTGGTGGAATTTATAAACTGTAAGCAAACGTCTATGTACAGTCACGCGCACTCATAACTATACAACCTCATTCAAATATGAACCTTATAGTCCTAGAGTCAAGGTGTTTACATATTATTGCCGGCGACTGTTCCCACCTACCCGTAGTTGCTTTGTGTTTCGTGAGCCGTCCTTTGAGTATTAATAAAATATTTGAGTTGAAGGTTAGAACCATAACGTAAATAAACATCGATTTGTAAGCTATTAAAAGACATGAAGTACAAGTTTTATAGTACTTAGGTAACAGCGATACAGTAAGTTACCTGCTATGCAAATATAGCCCATGTATTTTTTTTAATGTGATAGGTGCAGACGAGCAGACGGTCTTCTGTAGGGCCGTGGTATTATCCGATCGAGCCGGCCCATTCATGCCGTAGCATGGCTCTCCAACAGATACTCATACGGAAGGTCTGAAGTTCAAAAATATTATCTCCACGTGTCGCCATGTTACATCTCTAAGTGCATACGGATGCTACGATGTCTCCACTATCAAGTCCGGGTGACCCAATTGTCTATTTACACAATCTATTACGAAAAACTTATCACAACCAAAGCAGAACAACACATCTCGTCTACTTCCAAACCATTAGCCCATCAAAGGTTATCGCCTATAACGACAATACGAAACAAAGAGGCTACCTACTCCGGTCCGAATAACTCATTTACAGCGCTTCGGCTGGATGAAAAACTGGTGTACGGCCTCGCTGCACATGTAGGGCACCCAGATGGAGGGCTCCGCCCCCTCCCTCTGGCCCGGTGGCATGACCTATATATTCTCTGCTTTACGTAAGCCTCGCTTTTCGCGCCCCCCAGAGGCTGGTGAGCTCGATAACTCCAGCACGCCTCTTTTTACACAGAGGTCGGTGAACGACAGTAGGACACCTTAGTTTGCTCTTGGATGTACCAATCGTTGAACTATTTGCCTATTCAGCTCCACCCAACATCACATAGGTACCTACATTCTTCTGGTTTCAGACTAAGGTTTTCCCCTGGACTATGGAGACCAGTAACAACGAAGGTAGGTACCTACCACAAACACCCAAACCCAAGACATATTATGTACCCACCTACATTTGTTTCATCAATAAAATTTTGTGATCAAATATGTATTAGTTCCGCGTAGGTCATTTATCTCGATCGTATAAATTTTAGCTGAGTTTTTGTTCAGAAATTATCAGAGTCAGCCCTAAGGCTGGAAGTTTGTTCAGATATTCTCAGTATCAGCACGAGGTCTGGAAGTTGGCAGTCTTGTACCCCCGTGCCTCGGTAAGCACGTTAAGCCGTTGGTCCAGAGCCCGTTGTCTCTTCGGTCGTGTCACACTGTATCCTATTGAATTAAGAGGGTAAGGGAATAGAGAGTGCACCTGTGTTATTAAGGATGGTATTAGTGCACCGGTATTATATATCCTGCGTACGTGGCTGATTGTTAAGATTAATCAAATAAAAATATCGGTTAGACTTATTTATTTTTTGTGTTTATTCAGTTACTTCACTGTTTGTACGTGCTTTACTGCGCCAGGGTTGCCTTTGGAAATTACGCGGCGTTCGCTAAAATAAGTTTTGCCGGCGGTAGGGTTGAAGCCGACTATTTTTTTCCTGCAAACCTTTAGAAACAGAATCGGGATTAATTAAGAGGCGACGGAAAATGTTGGGTTTGAGTGCAAGCTTTTATTCCGGGGAGATGTCGGGTAGTCTTGTATTTTTGTGTCAATGCAAGTAGGTACTTTTAAGGGTTTAGGGTTGAAAAATTACTAAATTTTATATTCATTTTTACGAAACCTTACACTACAGGTACGAGGATTCTGTTGATGAGTTTACAGTAAATGTGAGCGTATTTATTTACTAAAAGTTGAAACGAAAGAAGTGACTTTTCTGTAGCCACCCCTTTCACGCTACAATGATCGTGGGTTCGGTTACAAAATCTGAATACTAAATATTAGTTTGTGTTTATTGAGTGTGATCGTAAAGTTCCGTATTTGTACCACTAGATTATAGGCGAGTGAAAGCATCGTGAGGAAACTTGCCATCTTCGAAATAGTTCCTAACGTGCAAGTCTGCTCCAGGAGCAAGTGAATATCCATAGATAGACAAGTCAGAAACTTGACTTAATAACACAATAGTTCTGAAAAAGTAGCTATGAATCACTTGATCGGTTTCCTATCTAAGACTTTAGAAAAAAGATGATAGTCGTAACTTGCCTTGTAAATCCCGCATCATAGTTTGCAAAGCCGCATAGAATCATGATGAAGAGTTACAGCGAAATGATCAGCAGGAGAAGAACATCAAAAACGTAAGTAATCAATAAGTAAGGAAACCAAACTCTGTGGTATGTTAATAATAATGAAGGCAAGCATTATCTTCCAGAGTATCTTACTATTAACCAGGCTAAACCATGTCATGGCACGGCATTATTTTTATTGAAACGCGGTCTTTTCTTGTGTTCACTATAGTTGCATCCGATGAGATGAGATACAAATATCGATTACTTACTGGGAATAGGTACGTACAGCCACACATCAAAGTATACAAAACTGTCAAATTTCTTCAATCGACTCACAATTTAATGTCATATACATTATCTATACATATAATAAAAATGTAAAAAAGCTGTGTCTGTACATTGAAAATATTTATCTCAAAATAACTTAGGACGACTAAAAAACAGTAGCAGAACATGAATCAATGATTTTTAAAATTTTTGTCTGTCTGTTTGTCTGTTTGTCTGTTTGTTCGCGCTAATCTCGGAAACTACTGAACCAATTCGAATGAAACTTTTTTTATCGTATAGCTGTAATATCAGGGCAACTTATAGGATATATAACATTTTGAAGACCAGGCTCCTTGATGTAGAACTACAACAGCCCAGCTAAACTATAAGAGGTAGGTCAATGGCACCTTAACAAAAAATGTTCATATTGATGAGCAGTTTATGATGCCATGAAAAAAAATCAAAGATCATGGAACATCTGGTTTGGACCTCTAAGAGCCCAGCTACACTATAACAAATATGTAATGAAATGG
Source organism: Cnaphalocrocis medinalis (assembly GCA_014851415.1). NCBI lineage: Eukaryota > Metazoa > Arthropoda > Insecta > Lepidoptera > Crambidae > Cnaphalocrocis > Cnaphalocrocis medinalis. The sequence goes on along the minus strand of CM026273.1, from coordinate 1,468,144 downwards.
AATGGAAAATTGTCAAATGTGATGAGCATTTTTGGATGAGATCCTATAAGGAAGGATATTCCGAACTTAAACCCCTAATGGAGCGAAAAGGGGGTTCCAAGTTTGTTCATCTTTAAGCCAAGAGTCATAAAGTTCACGCAAACGAAGTTGCGGGCGGCCACTAGTGTTGAATATCGATTGAGGAAATTTGAGAGGTTGTGGTAACATGATGTGTGGCTGACTGTACCTAAAGGCTCATTTATATTAGTGTCTTATACTGTTACAACAGTATAAGACACTAATATAAATGTCCTATGTAGAAGGTTATAATGACCCTTGCAAATACAAACAAAGGTATATACAAACTCTGAATCGCTATGAATGCCTTTCTGGACGTTAGAAACAAGAATATGTTCCGCTCAACCAATCACAAGCTCTCTTTTGGTCACGTGTTTTAACTCGACGCTAATGGTTGGCTAATTACGAGGAGGTTCTTATAGAAAACTTTCTTTGAACAGCGAATTTCAAAACATAGTACACGCCCTTTCTACGTAAAATTTATTTGTATTTCATCGTTTCGTCATTCGTCCTTCGTTTTCCTCGTACACCAACGTAATAGAGAAACAATCAAATTATACATTTTATTTATAGCAATTTTTTGCAATTTATTCTTAAGTAAATGTCATCATCTCATGCTCATGCATGTCAGCTCATGGCGAATCAAGCACAGTTTACAAAAATTCATCGACTTTTGTTCGGTTAGTTAAATCGGTAGAACAGCCACCCGGTATGTGGAAGGTTGTGGGTTCGAGTCCCACCTGACCCTTCGATATTTTTTTAAGTGCAATATTTACTTAATGAAATTATTTTCAGGAAGCACTAAAAAGTCTAATGTGTTGACATTTTTCATAAACACATTGATCAATTTATGTAGGTAATGAAGAAAGTATTTATGGCCGGCTTTCGTTGTTTGTGCGCGAAGAACGTTTTAATCATCATCTTCTTGTCCCATTTTTCTATTTTATTGTCAAACTTTATTTATTTTGTATTCTACGTTTTTTATCCTATAGTATGCATGTTATCAAATAAATGAGATAGTGTAAAATATATTAGGAGAATAGAACTATTTCGGTTGCCGAAGTCTATCTTTTAATTGGTTAGTATCAATTTTAGTGAAGCTACAATGTGCGTGTTATGCTCAAACTGTTATCTAGGTATGTTCTACGTTACATACCACACAATTATGACATAAATTCTTGACTCTTGTGTCCTAAGAAATAAGGTTCAACAGTGAGCTCTTACTGTGTGGCAGTGCTGTGTATTTCCGATTCAACGTCAATATGCCAAACGGTGGCGCGTGCTCAGCCCAGATTGGCTTAAATTAGGCTATTACTTATCTGGTATCTATTCTGCCCCTGGCGCGCCTCAGTTGCACCATAGTATAACGTTTTCAACGTTGGTAGTTCACCAATATTAAAGCTGACCACTCAAACTCTTAATACACTGATAAGGTGAATTCGTTTTAGAGGGATGGCTGTAGCACTCTAACTGAACACAATTTAAGACATGTGGAACAATGACGTAGGATAGTACAACTTGAGGTCTAGTCGATATAATATATTTATATGCACACAACTCAAATTCATAAATTCACTGACAACCCTAACATTATTTTAGAGCTTTTGCAATCTAGGACTTGAAATAGATAGTCTTCTTATTTATAGACAGCATACTTGAAATAAGGGATGAGCATAACTAAATACCTATAAACATAAAAATTATGAGGGAACCCTCAAATATGTAGGTATTTCAAAACCCCCCAAAAGGGTTTTTTACCCCCTTATACAAAACGGAGACTAAAGTTAGTCATGGTTTAATAATAATGAAGTCACTTGTATAAAAGTCACAAATGAAAGTGACGGTATCGGTTTTAGGCCCAGACTAACTTAGGGATTTTATAAAAGAAATATTTTTGAACCTTTAAGAATCAGGGCAAAATAGCATGAAGTGCAAATTCCCAGCAAAATACCCAGTTTCGTGTTCAAGTAAATAAGCAATATAATCAAACAATGTTTTTTGCTGACATCAGCACTTATGGTGCACAGTACACATTCTGTTATATCGAAGTTTTTATATAGGTATTACTGAAGCGATAAGATAACGAGAATTTTTTATAGTTATTGATTGATACATTAAGTCGTTATATACTGTTGTTTATTTTTGTTTTTCCTGTCATCGTTGTGATACAGTTTTTTATATGTTAGTTAAGTACATAGTAGTTTTTTGTAAGTATCTGTTGTTTGTGCATTTCTACTGTTTGTGATATTTAAGGCGTCACCCAAGGTCCAGCCTGAAAACCAGCGCTGCAGCAGCTGCTCGCGGCGGCTGCAGAATCATGCTGAACCATGTTGGCCGCAACTACTATGTTCCTTTATTTTGTCTTTTTGTATATGTGTAAATGTGTTGTGGTTAATAAATGTTTCTTACTTTTACTCTTACTCGCAATGGTAAGAACGCGCCTTCTATACGGGGGAGGGTGGTTCTAATCCGAGCATTTTTCAACCTTTTGTACCTAGTTCCACCATTAGCTCGGCAGTGAGAGAATACATCGTGGGGATACCTGCACCTGTGCACAGTTTCTAAAACTTGTTCCCTCGTTAAAGGGTTGGGAAGGTCATACGGCAGTCATCATCATCATCATTTCAGCCAATAGACGTCCACTGCACTACTAAGGCCTCCCCCAAAGTTCTCCACACAGATCAGTCCTGTGCCACCCGCATCCAAGGGACTCCCGCGACAATCACCAGATCGTCGGTCCACCTTGTGGGAGGCCTGCCACGGCCGCGCAGCCACATTATTCTAATTATCAGATTCCCCTTAATCTTGGTCTAGGCGTACCCCAAAGATGAGAGATGTAAGTTTTGCTACTGAGAATCTGTTATATACTGTGGTTGCTGACAGCACTGTGAGTTAATTGCAAACGACATCTGGTGTCTAATTCGCTAGGAATATACTATACTCTGATTTATAATCATGTAATATCAACTGACAGTTGGCGGGTTGTCGCGTTATCGTAATACAAAAATAGTGTCGGTCGTGAGTAATCGAAAAGTTCAATTGCGATTCAATTATTTTTCATTTTCTTTTCATGACATGAGAAAATCTTGAAAATTACATTTGGAGGCTGATTGATGTCCAAACTTCTAACTAAATGTACGAAGTGTGTTAAAATGTAGTCATTCAATAAAATAAATTTTAAGTATTTACAAGTAAAATAATCGAATCCAAAAACTTGGTTACATAAACTCATTTTCAAAGGAGCTTAAAATTATTCAAACAACCGGCCAAGAGCGTGTCGGACACGCACATGAAAGGGTTCCGTAGCCAGAAGACCTATTTACGACGACGACGTTAACACATGTATTTTTATTAAACTAGTATTCTGCTTAGTCTAATAAAACACAAATATCAACATAGTTTTTCTGATTGTAGTAAGTGTTGATACCCCAAGGTTTTTGAATTTGCCACCATTCTTTATAGTCACGTTTTGTTGGTCAGACTTTTATGGTGAGGGAATATCTATGATTTAAATGTAGATGTCATGAAAATAATCAAAGGATTATTTTCATGACTTAATTGTCAGAGTATTTATGTCGAACATAACAGCTATGAGTTGTCAGATTAATTCATTTAAATAAAAAACAATTTATCGATTTTTACTCTTTATTGTTGTCTTCATGTTCATTCAAACCAGCTCTATGCAATACGTATAAAATATCGCTGTACTGTATGTAATGTTTTTCTTTTTAACTATCGTACAAATCAATGAAATTAATTATTTAAGGTTATGAGTAAAATCTTAACATCTAAAATGTTCAAAAATAAATTCAATTGTTCGCTCACCATTCAATTATAACAGCACTAGTGCACTTAGGAGGCAACATTAAAAAAAATAAAGGTCGATTGTAGCTGTCAGTTTATATTACATCATTGAGGTATAAGTAAAACTAGAGGAGACACCACCCATCATTAATAGGTTCCATTGAATTGCGGTGATTGCACTGCACTTCAATCAGTCGCTTGCTAGCTCTGACCGGTTGACCATCCAACAGTTGTTTTAGTGAAAAAGTACTACAAAACGCATCAAAAATGCCGTGGTGTGTATTGATATATTGCACAAATAATTCAAGGAATACGGCGAAGTGCAAAGGGATAATTTTCCACCGATGAGTAATTAGATATTTTCGTTTAAAAATTAAATACGAGCACAATTTGACAGACGCCATTATTGTCGCATTTGACATAGATTAGATAGAAACAGAAGGGAAATTGTAGAAAATTGTTACATGCCTACCTACATACCCTTTCATTCATTAATTTACCTTTTGGGAGCTCGAGTACAAACAAATCAATAAGTGAAGTCCTAATGCCTACCTACCATTCGATTTTTGATGTAAGGATTTTGGTGGTTAAATAATTTTTAATCGATAGTTTACTGTCGTTCGACATAATATTATTAATATTTATCTAAACGGCAAAAATTTAACAAAATTGTTTTGTTTAAGGGTAACGAAATAAAATGTATCATTTTGTATTTACGAATTTTTTTTTAACTTATTAATTCGTGCATCGCCCCTATAGGGAGAATAAAATTTCCGTACCTGAAAGGTATCTCTTCGTTTCATTTAACAAAACATGTAAACTGGCACAATCAATCTCATTTGAAGGAAGTTTTAATATGTTAGGTAGGTACTCTTTAATCATATCAGATAATACTTACATAAACACAAATTAGATAATACGTAGGATTCTTGTTAGGTATAAAACTCCCAGATACGAATAGTCCCTTCTGTGATCTGTAGCTTAGTCAACAAAATGTCATTTTGTTGACGTACGTTGAACAAAACGCGTAAAGTGCTATGAAAATCACGGCGCTTACGCCTTTTCGTTCGCGAACAAACTTCATCCTAGAAGCGATAAAGCGCTGCGTGAATTTCGCATGCTTAGACGATTAATTAATTTTCAGCGCTGCATCGCACTTAATGTTTGACAATTCCATTGACAATTCAAAATGGAACATGACTTTTGCATACGATAGCTCCTCTAGTTCTACATATACCTCAATGTATTACATTATTATAAATCAGAGTATAACTGCAATGCGTGGTACGCTGAAATGTTTCAGGAAATCCCGAGTCACTATTTAGCTGAATTAATGTACGAGTATAGCGCAGATTGCTTAATCGGCTATTCAATTTGAATAGATAACCAGTCGTTTTAATTTTTTTTTATGAAACCGTCTTATGGCTTGTTACTCTAAATTACTTAAATACTTTTATTTCAAGTAACACGCCATTAGACGGTTTAAGCATTTTAACTCAAAAAAATAAACCTCGATCGTATCGATAACTCGATTCCACTAATATCAATATCAAAATGGCCCAAATATCAATATCAGAAATAACAGAGAAGAATAGCAGTTTTGATTTTTGAAGATATCACTGCGGGTGTTCCAAAGGTGAAGGTGAATTGAACCTTTCACCCAAACACGATTAGTTGCTGTAACAAATGAGCGCAAAATGAGAGGAGAAAGTGTGCGCTTGCGACGCTTAGGCTCCGAGCACACGACGTACTTTAACGCGCAGCCGACCCGCAGGTGACGAGACTTTAAACGAGATTCGAATGCAACCTTGTTGTAGCCTAAGTGTGACCTAAGCACACGGGGTGATCGGGAAATGCACGTCTACTGCGCATACGCTCAGGTACAGCGACCCAGAGATGCGCTGTAGCCGCTCCTAGCTTAGTGCGCATTTGGATTGGATTAGCTGTTATAATAGCGTTGACTCTAAGTTCCTTACGCACCTCAACAATTTTCCAACAATCTATTAATGGGACCGAGGTAATAGTTTCAAGCACAGTGCACACGCGTCCATATCGCGTTTTGTATTTGCAAACGACGCAATACCGTTGATGCACTGTGTTATAGGGGCCTTAGAATTCTAAAGCAGAAGTAGTGACGCGATCTTTTTTCCATTCGCTTCATTTTATAAGTTGTTCGATCATACTTTCCACTCAACTCAATTACTTACTCAAGGAAACGTTACAACAATGATACCAGAACTATCGATCGGTCATCGCCGATGACATCGGTAGGTAAGTGGTGGAATGGATTTTATAGTTGACGTTAATTTTGAATGGCAGAATATATAATGTCCATTTCTATTACACTGATCGATCTACCACGCCATCGACCGATTCGTGAGTTGATGTTTCTGGAAAGTTCATCTGATTTCTGGCTACTTTGATCACTGATACTACACAATTCATTGGTCAACTTTGATCACCTTCGATGATGCCGTTGGGAGCCTCTGGTACTCATAGTACAGGGGTTGCCCTAGTTTGAGACCAGATTGATTGGTGTGATTGTCTGACGCATTTATTTTACTTTACTACGGCGCCTAGGACCCAAGTGAACCCAAAGGTCGGACGGCTCAGCTTTTTTTAAAACGAGTGTTTTTTTTTTCATTAACCGTTTAGTGACGTCGACCTCGCGTCCCATCACTATGCAGAAGTACGAAGACTTTCGCTGTCACGTAGGACGGCAATGGGTTACGACATCAGAGCTGACCCACTAATGAACTATTCGGGCAAAGTACAAGCCGCGGAATACTTAGATATGAATATCTAACGACAGTGGATCAAATTAAATAATTTTGCTGGGTTCTTCTTAATAGTTCGTTGTGTAAAGTGTCTCGTCTTTTCAGGTTTCATTATCAGCCGTTTTCTATAGAAGTTATCTCTTTATAAAAAGTATAGATTATACCTTGCGCCCCGCGATTTTAACCCGCTTATATTTTGAATAGCAAACGATATTACCTGTCTTTATTATAACTATTCTCATATTGTAGTCATCAAAATCCATTCAGTAGTTTTTTCGTGATAAAGCAACAAACATACATAATATTTACACACACCTAACATCCACATAAGCTGTCGCGTTAATAGTATTAGTTTTTACTGTGTGAGAGCTACGCTTCTGCATGAATGGTCCGGCTCTACCCGAAGTGATACCACGGTATCACACGGTATCACGGTATCATAGAAGTCTGGCGTGTAGCGCCTGCGCTGTTTCGTTGAGAGAGAGTGAGGATACCGGAGGACGCCCAACTTTAACTCATTATCAGATACTTAGAAAAATGGAACTGAATTGAATTTAAATTTAAACAGTGTTGAAACCAAACCAGTTTTCAATCTGGTAGATAAATCTAAAATGAAGGATGTAGTATTAAAGTTATTACAAACCAAAAACCTTTCCAATTAAAACTAACCGAGGTCTAATTAGTAATTCTCGTACGTAGAGAAACAATAGTCTGTGTGTAATGAGCAGGGATGGAATGCCCGTGGAAATGTTGCCGACTCGGCAATGAGAGAAGTTAGCAAGCCCCACAAATTTTGATAAACCTGGAACCACACAATTTTCACTCAGGTACAGACAGCGTCAAATTAACGGGTGAAATTCTTTCAATTATATGACAAAATCACATTTGCTCCTCACAGGACAGGCCTAGTCTAGTGTGAGGACCAGCTTAATGTAAGTTACCGTTAAAGTGTTTATTGGTAATAACGATTTTTTTTTATTGCTTTTTTATGTGATTAGCAGACGAACAGACGGATATAAGAAGCGCCTGCGCAGAGGGAGGACCCCTCTGCGCAGGCGCTGCTTTCTTCACGCTGGTCTTCTGTGAGGCCGTGTTAACACTCCGGTCGAGTGGCTCTCCCACGGTTTACACATCACATCTGTATACTATATTTTGTCATATCCTCGGATCCGTGTCCGTCGGTAAGGTTGGGGGACCACGCGAACTGATCGGTAGCTTCCATGAAGGAGATGTCCCTCGCCTCCCAGTATCTAAGCACCGAAAGTAATAAAACAAATTAGTCCAATCTTTTAAACTCAAAGAGTGTTGACCACAATCCCTGATACTTTTGGCGCTGATTGTACTTTAATCAGACAACGTTGGGAGCCAATTAGCCCGTCCATTCTGTTCAGCTGCGAAGTTTTGCTAAACCCACTTAATGTTTGTTCAAATCACCGATGGAGCTATGATTTAATTAAGTAAGTGCTTCCGTTGCGGAACCCTTGGTATACCTAAGCTTATTCCACTGTCTGGTTTAGAGATGACCTATAGTTTTTAGGTAGGTACTTATGAAAGTAGTGGCCCGCCCTTCTTTGTTTCGGCACTCGGTTTCTTTATATGGTAGTTCTTTTTTATTGAGGACAATTAAAATCACTCTTCCTGGTGGTAAGCGGCCGTGATATCCAAATATGCGATTGACAGGCACAACAGAACAGATAAAGTGTCCTTGAGTCTGTCACTCTTACCCTGAAGGCCTGCTGAGATGCCGTTTCAAGACCCGACTAAAAATTCCAGGATTGTTGATTAGGAGGATGAAGAATCCAGAAGGAGGACGCGTCTGTGAAGACTGGGTGATGACGATTGCTCGTTACAATGACTATTTTCTTATTACTAAAATAGGGAGATGAGAATGCGGCCAATCTGATGGTAAATAGTAACCGGAGCTAAGACATAATACCGGGGTGCAGTCCATTGAACTAATATTACTACCTAGTAGTTACAAATCACTGGTGCAGTCATGCCGCTGCCTACTGCGGAAGAACTATTTTTGAACCTATGAATGAATGACTTGTCATAGAGATCAGGGAACACTGTTTCAGAATTATCACAGTGCGTAGCTTGAAAAGTGACGCGACACAACACGCTGTGTCGCGTTGTGTGTCTTGTTGCGGTCGCGAACCCAATGTTTGCCTGGACTGAGTCAGTTGTGCTGACATTGTTATGTATGTCAACGGGTTGGACTAATGAATTACTGCAATTGTGTGCGCGCGCTGGATGTGAATGACGGAAATACCGATTGATCAGTGATAGCAGATGATTCCCAGTAACGTCCAAGGCCGTCTTTTCGGAGCAAGGAGTAGGGAAGACAGGACATAGTTAACCATAGGGGTAGGTTGACTAACTATCAAAACGTATGTATGAGCACTGAATGCAATTGCATACAAATTGAGTAATGTTTTAAACTTTTATGACCAACATTAGAATAGTTTGTAACGGGATTGCTTACATTACGAACTATTCTAATATTGAGTGCATTTGCATCCAGCCCGTGAGATTGGCTTATGTTGTTATGTAGTGTTAAGTTTTGTCATTGAATTTTACTTGTATTCAATAAGTCTGAAGCTATTATCTTGTTGACTTTTCAAACAAAACCCTCGTGTGTCGCAAGTGAGTAGTTTTCACTTTCAGTTACGCTAGTATTGAAATTGAAACCTCAGTCAATGAACGTTGTACTTCTTCGCATCGACGTGTATACATGCACTTTTTCTAGGTCAGCAGGGGTTGCACAGATGGCTAGAGCGTAAACAATAACACTACAGAAATAGACACGCACTACTGAATTAGCTTCGCAGGCTAAATATAGGTAACTAGTTTCGGGACAATAGTTTTATACGCAACCGATAGATGACGCTGAGCGGCCGATTACATCGCGCAAGTGTTTCGTTTTTGAAATTTACCTACAAGCGTTATCGTTGTATAGTACTAGCTCTTTTTAAATAGTAAAGAAAAATATTTAATTTTTTTGATTACTTTAGTGTTAGACTCCTCTGACTCAGCTATAATTTACTGCCAATATAAGTTTTACTGACAGGTGATAGGTAAATAATTTATGTAAGTAGGTACCTGTACCTTTTAGTAAATATTGTCAAGTAGTAGATATTTCGCCTACGATGGACAATTTCAAAGATTAGCAAAGTGCATCAGGATTCAGGACAATTATATACTAGAAGTACATAAGGGCATGCAAACGCTAGTACACCAATACCCTTCCCTTATATTACGATGGGACATCTTGACATATCAGCAAGATGAAAGAAATTGGGTTAAGGGCCAGATGTTAACGATATGCTTGCCGGGGCACAAAGGGTAGGTAGGTACAAGATGGCCAACGTTCTGGCGTGCCTAACATTAACAATTTATTTAAAAACAAAACGTAGTAGTTACGTAGAAATAAAATCTTTAGTTGTCCTATCCTTGAGGTCGTTCACCTATGCTTGATAAGATTTTTTTGCATACATAATTTTGATCGATAAGGGTACAAAGCTTCAGTATAGACAGACAGATCCACAAAGGGAGCATTCGTAGCAAATAGTTTCGATGTGTATTGAGCATGAAGCTTCGGTAGTACAAATAACTTGTAAAACCGGTACGGTGTTGCAAATATGAATGAAATGCCAGCATTTGTTATGAAATAATACTGGTTTTTATACTAAAGGATTTTAATTGCTGCGGTTATTTTAGGAACAACATGTTTTAAAAACTTTGTTTACAATAGTTATGATGAGTTTTATGGTCGTTCGTTACAAAAGTGCTTCGAGAAAAATGTTCAATTTTAGCGCAATAGCGTAAACAGTTAGATAATATTGATAAGTAATGTAATCTGTTGATATTTTTTTAGTGTGAAAGGTTGCAGACGAGCAGACGGATTAATTGATGATAAGCGAGTGCCACCGTCCATAGACACCTGCAACATCGGTAGAGTCACAAGTGAGCTGCTAACCATCGATCGTTTTCCCCCCCCAATTGAGCTCCCGGTACCCTCACTCACTCCACGAAAGCCGGCGCAGGCGCTGCTTCACGCCTGTCTTCTGTCAGGTTTTTTTACTTATCACTCCAGTCGAGCCGGCCCATTCATTTATTCATTCATCCAAAGTGTGGCTCTCCCACAGTTAAATTACAACAAATACCTACTTAGGCATTATTATTTGTGTGTGTAAGAGCATTTACCTAATTAAATTTTTTGGGGTTATGCTTTGATCCAGAATCCGTGATTCAGGATTTGGGCATAAATAAAGCAACTGCCGTCTGACCTTCACAACCCTTTAACAGGTGAACCAGACCAATTGGATCATGGTTACGTTTCAGAAATCATCCGAAACGTGTAGCTTTCCAAATGATGTTTTTCCTCACTGCCGAGTTAGTTTTAGTGCAGAGTACATAAAAATGCAAGTATTAACTGCAGTTCAGCAAAATACTAAATAATTCATCGCCACTCACTTTCAATGCGCAGAGCAATTACTGACTCTAAAGCGATGCTGTAGGCAGATCATTTGACTCTCGATGTGACGCTCTAGGCTCTGAATAATGCACACAGGTATCTAGGGCAATCTATTTGTTTAAAAGAAATCTATAGCACCATAAGTTTTGATAGAGATGGACAGTCTTTTCACTTGTTTTTATAGATCACTGAAAAGAGACAGCGCTTTCTTAAAAAATATGGACGGAACGCCTATAGCGATGGCTTACTGCACATTTTTTCAATCTACAGACGGTAGTTAGTGCAATTGTGTACCATATGTCGTAGATGGCTTAGTTCACAATATTGTTCTAACTACAATCTATAGTTATATATCTATCTATTTGCACTAAGCTGTCCCCCACATGTGGCAAGGTGAAGTCATGATGGTTTCCCCTAGGAAAACAAAAAAAAGGTCTTTACTAAGCCATTGCTCAACTGTTTCTAACTTTTTTATTGTTTATTTATAAAATAATTAAATACATAAATGCGTTGACTTATAGCATCTTAAAGCCTAACATAGGTTTGTCTAGATACTCTACCTACTTCAATGGGTCAACAAATTAAATGCATTTCCCGCCTCTATATTCATTGTAAAAACTAAATACCAAATAAACGTAGCTAACTACTAGGTATAGCTGGAGGCACGAAAGTATAGCGATGACCGTTATTTTGCGCCCTTGTAAAATAGAAGACTTTCTATCAAAATTGGTTTCTGCGCACTCAAAGTCATAACTACACTTTCTTGCCTCGGACTATAAGTGATGGGTAACAAAAGAGAAATAACATTATGAAAATTATCTACATTCTACCGGCCCATGGCGTGAAAACAAAAATGGTAAAACACAGGTTAGAGTGAATTCTGCAAACTTCATAATTCGTCTATACAAATCTCTAATGCGACTTTAATGTTGAATTCACATGAATTGCCTCCCAGATATTTGGCTGTTTATAACGCAAAAAACAGCTTTCATTTCATTTACAGTTCAATAACAAAGCCTAATTAAAAATTATGTAAATACAGACGATAGTTTTAATAAAGTATTAATTGTTACTCGATTGATTGTAATTGAACCGTTTCTACTAATTAAAAAGGCTTCCTAGACAAAATAATTAAAGACAAAATAATGGTGCTTAACACCATTTGTATTTTATCGCAAGTAAAGTCACTAGCTAAGTGTCTTTATTTATAATGCTGCACTACGGTAAACAATTATTAATAATAGTTATTAATTTAAAATCAACTGAAATGTCACGGGCAACCGGCCGTAACATGCTTAAGGACTCGTACATTTTCTAGCCAACATTCCTCTGGACTTAACATTCGTCTCGTTATTAATTAAAACGTTATACTGCGCTAATGAACTGTTTATAATCACAGATTTGTGAATAGATAACTGAAAAAAAATGCTGTCTTGGATTGCTCATTTGATTGCGATTGGACGCGCTTTGCAGATGACGAGTAGAGGCCGGATAATAATGTCCACGAACGATAGCGTAAAGAGGAACCAACCAGCAACCAACCAACCACCAACAAACCAACCACCACAAACCACCAACACGACGATCAAAAAGACGGCACCGCCAGTGACTGACAGGCCCCTGCGGCGGTGCCAGACCCAGAGACCACCGAGACTCTCACAGGACTGACTTACTAGCCTGCTCAGGCACGGCCGTTCGAGGAGGCATCACACCTCGCGACTCACGCCCAACTCACTCTGGACCTTAGAGGGCCAGGAGAAGATGCCGGGGTAATGAGCCCCGGCTCGAAGCCTGAAGTCTCGCCCCACGGAGAGAATGACCAGAATGGGTGGATGGATGGCACGGCGGTTTGTATAAAGTAATGCAGCCGACGCACCGCGCCCTTTCTAGTGGCTAGAACAAGCCGTCCTTCGTGTACGTTGTGTTCGCGGCGCGGGTAGTCGCGGACATAGACAGGCAGACGCGGTCATTATTACTTCGCAGACCAAAAGTCCGGCCCGCCCTGCCATCTAGTATAAATTTGTGATTCGTCTGTTGTCTGATACCAACCTATCTTTTAGATTTTTTGGCCAGCTATATTTTATGAATGAGATTGAAAAAAGACATGACGTAATGTTCTGTATGTAACGTACCAAAACTTTGGCGACCAGAAGCAATATTATATTAATGCTTATAATATGCTTTTTAAAATAACCTACTTAATTAAGTTCGTGTTTAAATTTATCAAAAAAATAATCAAGTAAGTATGCTTATAATACTCGTCTGTTATTTATAGCATACTATCAATTAATTTTTGAAACTACGATCATAATATTTTTTGTAAATGTCAGCTGTCTTGGCGATATAATATTTCTATCATAATAATATTTCTTGGGAACCATAATCCTGAAGTCGTTTTTAAGTCTTATTTGATTCCTATTGGAGTATCCAATAGGAATCTCATCCTACTAACGAAACTATGGTTGCAGGGTAGCGCAACCTTTCAAAAACACCACAAAATCAAACCTTTTGGCGAACTCAACGGTAAATAATTCGTCCGCATTAACCAGTGCAGTCTCCATAGAGATACTGGAAGCATAAGGGTTGGAATCGCCCGGCGAGTTGTTAGGCCGTTTCGGGCCGAGGCAGAGGTTACGTGCGTAGAGTCTGTAGCTATAGGCTTGAGCCCAATGCGGCACGCTCTGCGACGGCCGCGCCAGCGCTCGCACCACCACTCGCACAGGCCCCCGCGCCCGAGGCAGACACTCCGCGGCATCTCCAGGTGAGTCAAGCTGCGCGTTTTCTTTTGCGATTTTCAACTGTTTCTAACGTTCGCTGGCGACATTTCTGCGGGTTATCGCTCTTATCAAACGGCTCGTGTAACAACACATTCGATGCGGTTGAACAATTTTGATTAGCCGTTCGAGAATTTTCTTTCGCTTAACATTAGAAATGTTGACACCAAATTTTGAGTTTCATTTCGGAACTTACTTGACTTGAAGAAACAACGTCACAAGTTTGTATTGTTATCTCTAAAACGTATGAACGAATGTTTTGAATTTTTGTTAGTACTTTAAAGTATGTCAAGTGAGTGTGGTGTGAACATTCCTATTGTTTGTTGTACATTTGTGTGGAGGCGCAAGCTGTAGTGGCTGGGGCGCGATGTGGCCGGCTAATCAGCTTAGGTCCTCTCCAATCAACTAGTTATTACGTTTCATCATTAGTCGAGCTGGAACAAGGTCGGAATGGTTAATGATAATTGCAGAACCGTGTCTGTCTGTAGATCTGTAACCAGTTGTTAGAGCTGGCGAGGCAGTCACTCTTTCGGCCCTTTCGTCCCTTTCTTTATAATTTATCCATTAAATTGACTATGCTGTAATATAATATACTCATTACCACATTAGGGATCCTATATTTTTTGTTTCGATTCGTCCTGAAAGGCGAAATAACTGTTGAAAATAAAAAGACAACATTTTTATGTTAGAAGTAAATATGTTATAGATAATGTTAGTAAATAATTTTAAAATTGTTTGGATTGCAAATTGAAAATAAACTGTTTGGCGTCAATTTCCATTGTTTCGTCCCAAATGACAGTAGGTAGAGTCTAGTTATGCCGAAACATAGAAGCTTCGTGGTTATCGCGGCGCATCGCTTATCAGCGCCCGGGGTCGAACCTACATCGCTTGGACATACCTTTTTCAGTACCTACCTACACGTACTTATACCACAAATACCGTTGGATGAAAGACGCTACTGTGACTATCTGCCTAAGGTAACAAGATTGCTTTAGAAACTCGTTTGACCTGGAATTCGAGCGACAGCTCGATGTTGTTGATCTGACCATTTGAACCGGAAAATTATATACCTAATTAGTCATTGTTTCCTGTTAGAAACATGAATCAATGCGCAACAGCTTCATTGTTAGAGCAAATAATTTATTTTTTACTTTGTTCTTGATAATAACATAAAAACTACTAGTAATGAGTTTAAATATCAATTACTCTACCTCTCAATAGTATCTATAAATTTATAACAAGTTAATCCACTCAAATGATACAATTAATAATAGTAATAGTCAATAGTATGTAAAGCCTAAACAAACATATCAAACGTTCTGCTCTGTATTTAACAAGTACATTAAGTACGAGTTTATCTTTGTACCTATAAGACATAATGTAGGTCTCTACACTGTCTAATCATCAAAGTAGTTCGTAGTATCTTTGTTTCGTCACTTCATTGTCCCTATTAAAGATATACTTCGTCGTGTAAAAGAAAGGGATAGCAAATATCGGAGGACTGGTAGAGACTTGCAAGCATTCTTTTTCGGCCTCCCCCCTCCCGACTAGAGCGACTCCACATTTTTCTATTTGACCCCGATTCCGTACTAACTCTACCATTGTTATTTGTATTCGTGTTTGTAATAGCTAAATATTATTACTCTGACAATGCACGTACTCATGTACTCGTATCAACGTAGATACTTACGTTTAAGTAGAACAATATTTATATATGTAATTTGGAATTGTTATAAACATATTACATAGGTACACTAACAATGCATTACGATTTTTTTGCTCAAATGAAACACCAGACAAAGAATTTATCTATCAGTAGGTAAATATTATTTGATTGTTTATTTAAGAAAACGTTATTCGTTTCATAACGGCGACAAAATAATAAATGTTTAAGCCTTACGTTTATTTAGCTATTACGTTATTTTTTGCTTAAATGAAATAGACTGAAATTCCGATTCGCCAGACAAAGAATTTATCTATCAGTAAACATTATTGATTGTTTTTTTTAAAGAATACATACGTTTTATAACGGTGTCAGAATACGTTATGAGTTTCATAACGGTGATAAAATAACAATTGTTTATAATCCTATGGTTATTTGTCTCACGGTAAAAGTCGGAACTAATGTTGTCGCCCTTATAAGTGTCAGTGTTGATTGACATTTTCCCATAGAAAAAATGTTGACAACGCCCTCCTGTCAGTGTCACTTAGCGGCCTTCTGATCGTAGTTCTACTATATGAACTGTATTCGTATTCAAATATTGAATAGTTTTCCGCGTAAAATGTATGTATTGCTGTCATTATTGTTATTTAACTCAAATGAATAATGTATTACGATGAATAGAGGAGCCGGAGTCTTTGTCCGGCCATGAGCATGACAAAAAATGCATCACAATGAATACCTACTGACATGCTTTTCCGAAGACCAATGACAAAACATTGAAACGATGCAACTTTTGACTTTCGTGTAAGAAACTTGACATTGGCCTAAATAACGTTGTATTTGTTTGCCAAACTAGTTCTTAGAACGTGTTTGCTTACGGAGTTTTTTGAAGTAGGTTAAAGTATTATGCTTATGTTTACCAAACGGTTAGCAATTTAGCATTTTGCGCACCAAAAAAACTGCATGTTTTATTTACAAGTATAATTTACTGTGAATTGCACCGGGCTGTTTTATCGTGTAAATTGTGCACGCTAGCAGGCGACGCCAGAACTAGCTGCACACTTTGAGAGCTGTTCAGCCTTATCTCTAAACGAATAAGAATCACGAACTTAGAAATAAACTATAGCCACTTCTACTGTTGATTGTACCTTGCACTTTCCGCTGCTAGCAAAGAGTTTATTACGACTTTAAGTACCTACTTAGACGGTATATTGTTATTTTAAATTCATTAGGCTCAGGTTAGACGTTCATGGTTAATTAATATAATTTATTCTCACGGGAAGTATTTTTATTATTGAAATTAAAAGTATTATTAGAAACGTTTGTAATAATAGGTTCTACATTATCCCTTTTAAAATAATAGATAGTGTATTCCTCACATGGCTTGATCTATGTTTGAAAACAGCAATAAATAATGAATTAGCTTATAATACCTACTTAAATGACAAGAGAAATACTTGTTGTGTGATTTTTATTTAGATTAGTTTTCCAATGTTTTACGTAGTATCTACTAGAATATTAAAAAAAAAGGTGTGGTCGATCATACATATCTATGTAATCTGTATAAAATCAATTAATAAAATATTTTAGAGTACACTAGTAGTAAGTAGGCAGAGAATTTTTACGTAAGGGTCTAAAATGAGTTAAAAAAAAGTTAGTTGAAATGCTAAATCTGTCTAAATTGGTTTAGTTTATAAAACTATTAGGTATTAAAAGCATTCTAAACAGGTAATTGCAATATATAAGTAGGCACATAAACATTATTTTTTCCTTAACAGTTTTAACCGTTAAAATTATATAACTAGTACCCATAGCCGGTATTAATTTTTTATTTAAATTTAGAATAGTACCTATATATTGAACAAAAAAATCTTAATTTGTTATCACATTACATTTTGTTCTATATCAGCACGTTCTCTACTAATAACGAGTAATATAAAAGCTATTAAGTGCGTTTGTCGTTATTTTTATCGACCAACTTAACTTTTTAAGAGTTTTGACTGATACAACCAGTCAAAACCACTTTTGACGGAATTACTAAGTCAAAAGTACTTTTGACCAGCTCTGTTGGGTAAAAGGACTTTTAACTGTTATTTTAGTCAAAAGTACTTTTGACTGATTTTGCTAGTCAACAGTAATTTTGACTGGTTAAAATTTTGACTGTAACATGTACATATTTTATTAATCTTTAGTGTATCTAAACCTCATAGTTATCTAATACAATAATTGCGGTCATCAATTTGGTGCAACAAAAATACTATTTGTGTACTTAAAAATGCACTTAAAGTACCCTAAAGCATATGGTGTCGTATTAGTAATTTTGGTGGGTGCAATAAGTGGGTGCCACCTAATTATTAGTTTGAAGAACAGTAAAACACTTACTAGCCATTCAAATGTAGCCATAATACTCAAATATGCTTAAAATATTTTGACACTAAAGACGGTTGGCTAAGTCTATCGAGTGCCGCAGTTCAAAGTAATTTGAAATAGAAACCCGTCAGTTTTTCTGCCAATGTAGGTTAAGCCAGAACCTATGACTCGAACCGGTTTCGTACGACCAAAGCTAGTTAGTGGAGGCGTTCATTTCTATATTTGCATTTTGCATGCAACACACGTCGACTATCGCAAGAATTCAACTAGTCACTTTAACTTAAGTATTAGGACTAACTATGAAATTAGCGATTTGTACCTATAGACATTTTCTGAACTAACATTTCTTTGAATAATTGCATCTGTTTCGTAATCTTTTCTTTCAACGGAGAACTCTAATTAGATCCTACGGGAATGATTATTTGTAGAAGTACGTCAATTTTGATTTACAAAAAAATACCTTTGTAGAAGTTTTTAAGAGTAAAATTTTGAAGGGTCTTCACTGTAACTAAGTAGTGTGAAGGAATTATAATATAAAATACCCGTATAAGGACCTAATAAACTGATTGGCATTATGCTTACATTCTGCTAGTCAACTGATAGGTAATCAATTTCAACACCATAACAGGAAAAGTTTCTTTGTTTTATTTATTGTATCGATGGTAATCCCACGATGTTATATTTTTAGTCCTAATGAAATCCCTTACTCGTTGTTATGAGGAAGTATGAATATAAAAGCGTTATATTACATACATTGTAGAGCTCAATACCAATCATTCATTTCTGCGAAAGGCAAAAGGCAAACAACGTAATTCCGTTAATTTTCTAAGTTGTCACTTATTTCTCGTTATGAATGGTTTTTTATCTCTAGGTACGTCATTTTGATTCTTCACTTACGAGTATTAATAATGTTTTGTAACATATTTATGATATCTTTAGTAGTAATGTCGTCAGGTCTGTGTCAGTTTTGATAAAAAAAATCAGTAGGTACCGTTTTTGCTGTGAAGTAGAGGACATTCCAATTTAATTCATCGTAGGTACTTGGCCACGACATTATAATATTATTCAACCTCATACTTCATGAGAACGCCAACTCGTTTTGGCATCTATCTTTCTCTTTCTCCAAGAGCCAAACGAATTCGAGTATGCACGAAACTTCCGCAGAGTGGTCGATTTCGGCAACTCGCTGAACCAGCTAGAGCTGAGCCGCGCCCCCCGCGCCCCGGGGCTCCGCGCCCTGGCCACGAGGACGCTCGGGGCTCAGCCTACGCTGGCTGCGATAACGCAAGCTATGACTACGAATTGCGTTAGCGACTGCGCAGTAACGGTGCCCTAGTTATTTCGGGTGCTGTCCTAGATTCGAACGAGGTCGCCGTTTTCATCATCAGCAGTGAGTTTTATTCGATGGGGCCGCGTTGGGCTGCCGGCCTCGAGATACGGCTTAGACGTTAGTTTAGACCGCTCACTCGTTTGCGTGACGCGATTCGGAGCGTTACGTCGCCGCCACTCGCTCGCTTGTTATTTTGAAATCTATGCTTTTTAAGGCTTAGAATAGTTGGTTTAGTTAGGTCACGCTGGCGGTGACCATGTGGCCGCCGTAGTGCACTGGACGATATACTTAAATTTATTGGTCCGATAAAAATCTCACAGTCGTCAGGAAGTAGGTACACCCCGCCCCCGTTCCGTTACGCAATCGCAATACGATGCATTATAATTAAAATTACCAGTCAGCTGATAATACAATCATCAATACGTACCTCGGTTTCGATAAAAATATTGCATGCGGAGTTATTTTAGTAATTCCCTGCGTCATTCTCGCCGGAGCCGTCTGTCGTAGTAACGGTTTACGTTCGGCGCAGGTCGAGCAACACAAAGAGTCGGCAGTAGGTACTTAGCGCTAGCCAAGTAGGAGTGGAGAAGAGCGGAGCTGCCGGAGAAGGGGAGGTGCCATGCCATTTGGCCTAAAGTAAGCCAAGGCCGACGTGGTGGGGCTAACGTTTACACGTGTGACCCAGATAGCGGCCGAGGCGCGGCGGAAACCCACGACGCCGCCCGACCGCGGTACTCTGATCAATACCGAACTAGAAATATTATCTCGGCTACGTTCCGTTCTATGCCGCACACTACGGCCTAGCCTCCTCCTGCCGGAGTGCGCTCACGCAGCCCGACCGAGCAGTTCGCAATTCACTCTTTGTCACTCCACATGGAGAGAGCCATACACGTGTTACGGAACGGGGTCACTGACCTGACTCGTATCTCCCGCAGTTGCCTTGAAACCGGCGGAAAGCTCGGTGGAAACACCAGCACAGTCGTCGTCGGCGCCGCGCGAGGAGCGCGGGCGCTCTCTTGTCGTTTTCACCTCGCTGAAAATAATTTGAAAGATGTTAACCGTGTGTATGGGAGCGATCGCTCAGTGGTAGTTGCGTCGCGAAGCGGAGTGCATCGATCGCGATTACATCACCACTCGCGTCCTTTCTCTGCGCGCGCAGCACGCCCCGCGCCCCCTCCCCCGCGCACGCCGCGCCCCTCTCGCGCCCACCGCCATACGCCATCGCTCCTCGCTCCGCTCCACCATTCGCACTTTGGTCGTCGTCAGCAACGGTCGTTCCCATCGGACTAGCAGTACTCTAGTGGAAGTTTAACTTAGTTCAGAATTTCAAACTTAGTTTTCTGCCGCGGAACCTTCGATAGGCCGATACCAAATAGGAAGTAGAAGTGTAAATATTTTTTTAGGAAGTGTTTTAAATTATTTCGGGTTCATTAAATAGTTGTGAGACGTTCGCGACCTACTTTTGAAACTTCCGCAACGTGCTATAGCAGCCATTTCTATTTTTTATAATTGCGTCAAAAGAAGTTTTTGTATCAGAATCCGCGGTCGTGGTCGGTATAGCGCGCTAACTCAACGCAATTTCAACTCGCATTTTTCCTTTTGTCCCGTCATGTGACTGCGTTAGCCGTAGTTATAAAAGTCGCTGCGCGCGCGCGGTTCGGTTTAACTATGCGGAATTTAATTTAATAATTACAGTTGAAGATGAAGACTATACTGAAGAAAGAAGACTTGAAGAATTCAAGAATTAATGTCAGCCGTGTCGGGGGGAGAATTTGACTTGACTTTGTCTATATCAGTCAGTCTTTTTCTCTCTCCTATATGGTTGGCATGTAGTCATCGAAAGCTGCTGCCGTCGTCTTCGGCGAACCAGTAACTTCACCGCTGTGTCTGCAGTGACGTCGGGGATTACGCAAGCTGTTATAAAATTCGGCTGCGAAATCACTGAAATTTCTGCTCATGACACGGCCCTCAAGATCTGACGTTGTAATGTCATCGGTTGTACTTATTAGTGTTAATGATGAATGCTCGAAATATCTGTGTCGTAATCGGTCGGTTTGAGTCATTGTACTGCGCGACGTGACGAAATCGAAATAATCGTCGGCGCGCGGCGGGAATTGGGCAATCCGCGAGCGAGCGGCGCCCCGAGCCCCGCGCCCCGCGCCGTTGCCTAAAAATTTCAACTCTTGCGCCGAAGACGCGCGAACTCAACCGACTGATTACGAATTTAAACTTGTTAATTTTCCTTTTTGTTTCAGAGATGCTCCTCAGCAGCGGCGCAGCGTGACTTATTTTATTGCCACTTGCGATTGTAAATTTATTGCTCATTGTTCTTGGCATTGCGACTTTGATTAAATTAAACAGTTTTGTGAATACTCATTTTTACTGTACTTTTTGTTGAGTTTTGTTTGTTTGTACCTTAGAAAGTTTTCGGAAGTGGTATCTGGAAGGGCCAGTAATGGCGCGCTCCAGTCAGAGCGCGGCGCGCACCCTCGCCCCTCCCTTGGCGGCGGCCGGCCAATCCCGGCGCGCATCCGTGTCCTTGACAATTCGGAGCCTTCCTCGAAATTCCCGATGCTCCTTCCACTTTACAAAAAAGTTACTCGCATAGCGATTGGTTTGGTAGTTTTTTGGATGATCTCATTTTTATCTAATACCTTGCTGGCGATCATTGGCGAATTGACATTGAAAAATTTTTGGTCTAGAAATCGTAAAATTTAATAACGAAACCGTAATTGTACATGAAGTTGGTAATTTTAAAACCTTATACAATGTGCTAGGTAAACAATTTCCAAACAGTCTGTATAAAATATGGTAAAATAAACCAATTCAAAATGAAAAATTGCAAAATTAGAAAGAATTTGCTCTCTTTTACATTTCGAAAATACCTTTTCACTACTAAATAGGAAATAGCTGAACACAAACACAAAACTAATGAGTTTACCCTTAGAAAGCTTTGAACAGAATTTAGAACTATCATGCCTCAAAAAGTAATATTTTTCTGGGCCTAGGGACATCTATAATACTAATTTCATTAAATTTCGGATTGACCCTGAAAAATGCTGTTTTAGAGATTAGGTTAGGAACATTATTTTCCGATTTTGGGATTGTGGTCATCGAATAAATTTTTCGATTAGGAACCAAAAAACAAAAAAAATATAGGTATGCAATGAGATTAACATTGATAAAATCACGGAAGTCCGTGAAAAATACTCATAAATTAAAAAAAACTGTTGGGGACGTTAATTTCGAAGTTTACAATCAACCATTTGTAAAAATAGAACACTCAGGTATTAAAAAAAGCATGTCCATCAATATTTGATAGTGCAAATGATTACCTAAATCACGCTAACCATAAAAAAAAATCAGTAAAATAGTTTGTCTATAAAAGTTACAAACACTTCCGTACACAAATCAACTACTACCCCGTTACTACTAAAGAAAATACAAATTACTACAAATCGTAATAAAAATATTTACGAATTCAACAAGACCTGACCTGACACACTTTTAGTTTGCTTACACAAGGTGTAATAGCGGTAAACGCTTCCTGCTCGATGACTACAACGTAATAAACACGAAACGTCATCACTACGGATACTTTTGACAAAACTCAGACAATAGAATATTGAACTTTAGTCCAGCTGTGGCTAAATAGGATACCTACGTACTAATAATGTCAACCACTCAAGTTATATACGGGCCAATGCCCCAAGACTTAGGTATAGTTAGTTCGATCAAATTTTATTTCGACAAAATAATAGGTTTACTTAGGGCTAGTTATTTGGTCCGTAATTAAACTGAACTAATGGTTAAATAAGTAGCCTATGGTGAAATATCGCCAAAATTATTTTTGAACAATCATTTGGTTGTACCAATTTCCAAAGTTAACTAGGTAGTAAAAAAAGCGATTATTTAGGCGAAAAGTCGAAATAATTTATGGTAAATTTAAATTACTTTGCATAAACGTCTTGTTTGTCACAAACTTGATAGTAATTATGTGGTTACTGAATCTGCACGGATGCACCAACTCGTATACGAGTATGTAATTATTACTTCACGAGTTACTTCAATTTGAAAAATCCAGACATGCTTGCTCGGATTCTAACCTACAGCCTGTCATATCGCGTTGAAGCGATCATATCTTACAATAACTAACAACAGCCAGAAGACTTAAAAAGTTTCGCGTAAATCCGAAGGCTTTCGGGTCGAGAATAATAATCTCTTAATAATAATTATTCAAAAGTTTTTCAACTGCTTTCCTAATCAAAAAGGCAATAAAAATTACAAAGTGAAAAAAATTCAATCGTATTGCTATGTCTTAAAAGGTTAAATTATCTCTTCGAAAATTATTATTGCGTTTATGATTAGGAAGAGGGTAACTCTAACTTCTATATTCGAAATTTTCATACGAAGGTAGATAATAAAATAACATGTCATAATCTTACTAAGAGGTGCTTGTAATATAAATAATTTTGCAGCAGACCGTACCTACAGACTGAGTACGTACTTAGGAAAGTATTTAGCTTTAGTATTTTAGGTAGTTCAAGTGAGAATCAAGTAATTCCATCCAAGATACTTCATTAATAATTGAGAGGTCTTTTCTCAACTAATGAAGCATCGTTGAAGGAATTACTTAATTTCCACTTGAACTATCTGAGATAACAAACATAAAAAATACCTATACAAATACCGTACTTTATGTATGTTTAATATTTTATGTATGTTGCAAGAATAAAATATAATAAAATACCTACTGTCACGGACTTGGGTAATTTTGTGTAATCTTGCTCTCAGCAAGTTATAAATTGTTTTTACTTTATTAAAAGCTAACTTGCCTACATAGCAAAATCAGAATGATGCTTAAAAAATTCCCAAAGTTATAAAATATTTGATCACAGTTAAGAGGAAGAGGATCAGAAAGTCATGCGGTGTATTTTTGATAAAATGGAAGAATGCAAAAATTGATTTTTTGAAAAAATATATTTCTGCACCAAAAAAAAAAACGCTAATTTTGTGCACTAGGAAAGCATTACTGAGATGCTCATATGCTGGCTACTGTAGCCAGACATTTAGTTATTCGGGTATTTTTTTAGTAATTTTGGTGGGATAGGTTAGTGTTGTGATAAAGTGTAGCTTAGATTAATCTTTTTATTTAATCTAAGGGTGATCACTTGAATAACAAACGTAATAAAACTAAATGGCACTAACTCTCTGTTATAGTAGGGTGGAAAGGCTCTCAGATCACTTATTTAAGCCGTAGCAAACTTTTGTTCAACTAATAACGTGCATGTCACACTAGTGTTGGCTATCGATATTTATCAATAGTAGGTATCGATAGAACATTGTGCCATGTTTCAATAATATCCATATTATCTAAAGTATTGATAGTTTTACACTAGAATACATATTCACGTAGGTACGTAATGTTGGTGTCCAGCAACGAACCTCTTTATAATTACTTATTTTTATGATTTACCTGTGTTTCATAACTTTAGACGACATTAAAAACAGTTGCTATAACCTTTCATTCCAAACAGGTACAACATTTTTTTAATTCATCATCATCATCACCATCTCCATCTCAGCACATCATCGGCGTTCAACTCAACCAGGAGACAGGAGGCTTCTAGTCCTTCCTCGACATCGAAATCGGATTTGCTGTCTTGAAAATTTAAAACCTTACGCAAAAACGACGGGGTGTTATAAGTTTGACGTCTAATGTGTCTGTTTGTGAGTGTGTCTGGAATTATATCTCCCGAACGGATAAACCTATAACCTATTTGGATTTTGTTTGAAAGTGGAAATAGTCGGGAATATTGATGTTCTATTTTTTATGTTTGATAGCCGCTGGATTCCCAACAAAAACAAAGCACCTACTTAACTGTAAAAGAGTTGATTAATAGATTTTTCTTAAGTTCTTGTAAAAAGTACTGGTTAAACGCTTTTGCTGCCCTTTTTTTAGTGCAAAAGAAGACCATATTAAAACAGCTTTAAAGGCCGCATACTACAGCGCCCTACCTACT
The DNA here is from genome assembly GCA_014851415.1 of Cnaphalocrocis medinalis. Classification (NCBI taxonomy): domain Eukaryota; kingdom Metazoa; phylum Arthropoda; class Insecta; order Lepidoptera; family Crambidae; genus Cnaphalocrocis; species Cnaphalocrocis medinalis. The sequence continues at coordinate 1,442,869 of CM026273.1, read as the reverse complement.
ATACTATAGCATTACCTATACTATAGCGCCTCAGGGAAAGTTGATCAATAAGTTGAGAAATTTCTGATGGGAGAAGAACGAGGGTCTGGAGCACATGACGTGGAACTGCAAAAGCCTGTCTAAACTGTAAGACATGATACTATTAGCGCCTTAGGAAAAGTTGATAATAAGTTGAGCAGCTTCTGATGAACTGAATACGGAACCTTAAAAACGAGGGAGCACCTGATGTGGAATTACAGCAGTCCGTGGATTGCGGCCTAAAATAACTATTTGACGCAGGACGAAGTCGCGGGCACAGCAGGCACTTATAACTTAAATGTAGATCGATGTCAAAATTGTTGACATCGATCTACCTACATTTACATCACCTATCAGACTAGCTGTACCCGCGACCAAAAGTCTTCATTATTTTTAAAATGCAGGTGTATAGTCCGAGGCAAGAAAGTGTAGTTATGACCTTGAGTGCGCAGACACCAATTTTGATAGAAAGTCTTCTTTTTTACAAGTGCGCAAAATAACGGTCATCGCTATACTTTCGTGCCTCCAGCTATAGCAAAAAACATTTACATCCCTTTAACCACGTCTTTTATTAACCCTTCTGAACAACATTAAGTAATTGTTCTAAGTACGACTTTTAATATTTTTTTTGACTCCCTATAAGGAATATAAAAAAGTCACATAAATCACTTTGTATAAAAACTTGATTTATTTAATGCGAATTTTCCATAAGTCATAGAACAAATAAATGTTGTTTAGAATTGTCGGTAGAAAACATGGATTTCTACATCGAGAAAGCAAAGTTCGCAGCAGTCTGAACATCAACTGTTCATCTGCCTTCACTGATACAATTTTTGTTTTGTGATATCATTTATAATCTTTAAAAAGTGAATTCTCCTAGGTATAAGAAACAATTATGTACGGGAACAGTGTAAGTACATACGTACAGGATGGAATTATTCAAAATTATTATTCTCATTCAAACAAGTATCTCTCATTTATTTGTATCAAGCGGTAAAAATCGAATTTTCGTTATACCTAGCGTAAGTATGAGGAGAGAGTCGAATTTTTTTTTCCACCACACAACTTCGGTCTCTCAGTTAAATTCCTCAACCAAGTTTTAGCTGACTAACACATAAAAGTCGAAACTAAGTATGTACGTATGTTTATCTACTATTACTACAGAGATAAATTTTGTAGAAAACAATAAATGTAACCCGAAAAGACGACACAGGTGCGATGTGATTGACACCCAGCGCCATCTATTGTTAGAGAATCAAACTACTATGAAAAATAGCAAAACTACGTTCCGAAACCAAGTGAGAGTGGACCACTAGTTAACTCGATGACAGTAATTGTTTTTCGTCGCAGTAACGACTGGTCAAGCTCTTCTACGATTTTCAAATAGGTAGGTTATAGTTGGGTTTTAGTATATCATAAGGTACTGACGTCATAATTTATCCCACAAACAAATTATTATTCCTTCCTTTGCCGACTCTTAAGCCAGCAACGCATTTTTGTCATCATGCCTCATGGTGTTGCAGATGTCCATGGGCTGCGGTGATGACTTACCATCAGGTCAGCCGTCTGCTCGTTTGTCCTACAATGTAAAAGAAAAACACTCACAGAACTGCCATCCCAAGATTTTCTCCCCGTAAAATTATGCTTATGGTTTGTCGCCGTACTGAACCCTAATATTTAATCCGCCTATACCTGTAGATTTAGTTACCTATTCGAATGGTAAAACTTATGTTTAAAGATGAAATCGACAAAACAAAATTAGAATTAAGCAAGTCAATGATCTCCATAGATACATTTTCAATTCTTTTCTTTAAATGTATTACATTCAAATTGTATGAAATGAGATCAATTCAGTATTAATCGTTGTATAATGCGATAGAAGACGTCACTGTTTTTTAAGACGCATATGTGAAATGATTTTCTATTATTTCTAGAAGTTTTTTTTCGTTCGTTGAATAAAAAGCCAAACTTTTAGTAGGTAGCTTTTATAAATTTTAAAACAAGAATACCTACTCACTTATTTAGTTTCGGAAGGTTCTTGTCCTGTCTTAGATTTTCTTCCATTTCTCAGCTCCGTAGGAGGTAGGACTTATTTTATGTTATAAGCCATAGGTAATCTATACAAGGTTTATCTGTGGTCATTAGCAGCGCCGCGTCTTATGTCACGCCATATTGTAAGCAACATTATTTTGTTTGTTCTTCGAGTTTTGAGAATTCGTCCGGAATCACCGCGCTTCAAACGGGTTCTAGACTTCAAGAAAATATAAAGAGAATTCGTCGAAATTTTTTTCGAACCTCTTTAAAAAAGGACCAAAGTCATATGACCAACTTTGTATGAATACTTTTTTCATTGTATTGTGAGGTCTGGACAGGGGATAGTTATAATTTTATAAAAAAATGTGACGATGCGTGCACTAGTACTTACCTATCCGTAAATATATGTAATAGTGAACCGCATACGCATGGTACACAATATACTTGTTATATGTAGATACAATTAAGCAAGATTGTTTTATTTGAGCTAAGTAATCGAGCACTTGAATACCTAGAAAACATAACATTGGCAGGGGTTAAGATCATCTGTCTTTACTGTGTCCTGCAGTAACATTATGTTTGTCGCAAATGTAAGTAGGTATACCTTCTATCTAACATTTTTCTGAGTACTTCGCTCCGGATGTTCGAAGACGTTTCAGCGGAAATGCTGAGTTTTCGGAAGCCATACAAAGTAATACAGCCATTTGTCGTGCTGCTACTTGATGTGATCGCATTTATTGCTTATGTAGGTAGGTACCTATGTTTCCGGTATGCTTCGTTGTACCCGCAAAATTTTTGTTTTTTTTTTTGTTTTTATAGAACTAGGTTACAAAGAGTTATCCTTATAGGCTATCACATGGTCCATGACGATCGTGGGCCTGGGAGACGATCTTTAGAGGGAGCAGAGGATACAATAGATCTACCTATTCAGTCGCAGCACCGCAGTGTCCACTCGGAAACGAACGCTCCCGGACCTACAAATAATAAAGATTATTCGGTATAATGCCGCTTTCTGGATAGTTTTGCCGTAGGTATCGACTTTAAGAATAAGGAATTACTTAGGTATCAATATTTTGTTTAATATCTATCAAAGTTTGTTTTACTCGTACCATTTTTGTTTAATGTTCCAAAATCATTTTACAAGGTGTATCCGTGATTTACATCATCGTCATTGGTCTATACGAAAACAATGAATCGTTTATATAATATAATACGAGTACCTACTATGCTTAAATGTCAAAAATTTAAGGGTAGTAAGTAAATAAAGTAGGTAGGTACATAGGTACTTTTCTTGAAACACCAATAATAAAAATAATCTTCAGAAAGTTACTTCAGACTTTTAAAATTTTACTAAAATTGTAGGTACGACAAAGAGCTTTGTCGTCGGGGGATTAAAAACCTTTTGTGTTGCAGTGAAACTTCTATTGCATTTTTAAGCATCGAGTAAGTAGTTACCCACCCAACTGCAGCCATCTAGTGCAATACAAAACAAAACGGAAGAAAGAATCCTTCATACAATGCGATTTGATCTAGTGAAGGGACTTAATTATAATTTAACTCAAGTCTTCTTAGGTGGTAGTTCTGAGGTAAGTTTGGTACCTACCAATATGGTTGGGGGAATGTTGCTGCCGGCCCGATATGCAATGGGCCGACGTCGCCATCATTACAGACGGATCACCTGATGGTAAGCGATTGCCGCCGACACAACCACCAGTGAAATTTCGGTGCACCTTTCCCCCCTATCCCCGAATTGGGCCTCCGGTACCCTCGAAAACTCTTGATCTCAGCAAACACAGCGCATGCGCTGCTTCACGCTGTGTTTCTGGAATGGGGGTGTATTCCATGCCCATACTTAAGCAAAGTTGAGTTACATTATCATCATCATCATGATCAGCTTGTTGCAGTCCACTGCTGGATATATAGCCTCTCCTAACATTCGCCACTCCGATAGATATTTTGCTACTTTTACCAGCAGCTATCCTGCGCAGATCGTCACTCCATCTGACCCAAGGGCGTCCTACATTACGTTTACCGAGACGTGGTCTCCACTCCAAAACTCGTGTACCTACTCCAGCGAACCAAACCGACCAGAGAACCAAAGTCATCGATATAGCTCACAGGATTAGCAAGCTAAAGTGACAGTGGGCAGTCGCCAAAGTAAGTTATTATGAAATAACTAAAATGGATGAGTGTTTTTACTGGAATTTCATTTGCGAGACATCACTAGATCTACTACAAGAGCTTCTTACGTGGACTCGTTAACTCGGCCGGTCTCACCCGGAGCTGCTCGGGTCTAAGAGGATTCTATCGCAATACTTATTGCTTTTCTGAAAATAAAAACGGAATTCCTTAGAGCATTCTAAGTTCCATCAAGGCGAAATTAATGCCTTGTAACAACCTCTTGCAAGTGTGTTAGCAGTAGTAAAGCGAGAGAAAAGTACTTAAAATTGACATAATAGATACATAGGCAAAAGCACTATTTAATTATACGTGCGATTTATTATATTTACTTTACCATCTCAACGGCTTACTTCCTATGGCGCTCTCTCTCTTTCAAAGTTTTACTGATCCATATCGGGAAAATTTATTAAATTAAATCTAATAAAAATATCTTTTTTGAAAATATAACAACAGGAAAGTCTGATGAAATATAGATGAAATACAAAGCAGCCATTAACAATGGCCAATTGATTACAGGTTAAAGAAAAAGAGAGGAAGGAAAAAGTGATTTTGAAAAAGGAACGTTTAAATCAACCCTGCATGAGCGCGTTAGCAAAGAAAAAGATAAAAGAGAGCGAAAGTACGACACTGGCCACTTAGAAAATAATGGATATAAAAATAAAAGAAGCTGCCTGAGCGGTTTGAACAAGAGCATTAAAATAATAAAAATGAATCAGTTGGAAAATGCACCGAGGCAGCGGAAAATGGCGGACAAAGCGGAGTCCGGTGTCGAGGTATCGATGGCCCAAGGCCGCCCGCTCCGATAGCTGCTAGTATCTGCGGGCGCTGCAACTTTTCACTGGGAAATCTAACACTTCTATCCAATGCTATAAAATTTAGTAGTGCTTCTAAACGTGTTTCTGTAACGTCAGGTACTTTTATTGTTTATGTAGTAAAACGTTTGATTCTGCAAAGTGATTATTAGCATTATAAACATTTATTGCAGGGCCGTCACCACGAAATAATTACACACAGAAAGATGGTTTCCTACTCGTACATTGCGATAAAAACAGGCTACGAACACAATCATGCGCGCCTACTACAGTGATCTCATTGCGCTTTCTCATACTGCTGATCTTAATGTGTATTAGGTATTTAAATGGTTGTAGGAAAAAGGTGTCTAAAAACGGTCCATCAAGATAATGGAACTCCTTCAAGATCCAGAAACTGCAGAGAGAAGGATGTTCACCAAACCAACCGAACCACAAGGTGGACCGACGTCCTTGTGAAGTTCTCGGGAACTGCTTGAATGCGGGCCGTAAGACCGATCTGTTTGGAGACATTTGAGTTCATTAGTGGACGCCTATGTCCAGTAATGGGTATATACTCGTATCTATTGGGTAAATTTAAAATGAACCAAATCTGCCTGCCTACATCTTTATGCCTGGCACTCTCAATCCCGTTGCACCAGCGTCACACCGCTTCGCAGAACCAGCCGGACGGCTCCGTCGAGCCACGTGACGCCGGCGGCCGTGACGTCATCAGCGCTTGCGCAGTTGCGCTGCGTCGGCGCCGCGTACGCAGCTGCCATTTCACTAATTCAGTGGGTTTTTTCACCTTTAAGTTATAAGGGACAATTTTAGCAAATTTCTGTCTTGCCAGGGACCACACGAGGGTGTTGTGTTGATACGACTCATTACGTTATGTCTTGTTTATTACGATTTATTCGCGGACCACTAAGGATGCCTCCAGGGACCACCAGTAGGTCAGCGGACCACCGATCAAAAACCGCTGACTAGCTGATTGTGATTGCCCCTGAATTTAAATGTATCTTAATATCAAACAAGTGGACGCAAGATTCCCATCAGCAAATAAAATAACAGTTATTAATCTACTTACAAGGTGTTTACTAAATACCTAATACAACATACGATGCAAGCTAATATTTAGGTCATAGCCTATCAGATAAGCCAAACGTATGTTCTAAAAAAAGCAGCAGTTAAAGTTCTTTGTAATCTTGTATGACTTAAAAAATAATCTTTAATAAATGAATATTGGTTTTAAATAAAGAGGAAATGTCATCAATATGAGGTAACTTTAACAGATATCAGCATATGATGCAGTACCATTTTTTTAAGGCTAAGCACGTAATGTAAAAATATTTTTCATCCGAGTGTCTGCGTAGTTTATTAATTAGCAGTGGCTAAAGTTGAAAATTCGAAATGTTGAAATCAATCGTGTTCTTTTTGCCTTTGAAGTAGTTTGAAGGATGCGAAGAATCGCATTAGGGAACATAATTGCACGGTTCTCCCGAGTACGTCCATCCCCTTTCTTCCATGTAGGTACCACCATCAAGCCTCCGCCTGCGACAACAGATCAATAGCATGATGTCACGCGTGCCCTTCATCCTGCAGGAGACAGGGGGTAGTGCTGTGCCTCCACTCGAGTCACGTGACTTTTACTCGAGTGACCACGAAAATCGGGTAAGGGAAAAACTCGCCCGAGAATTTCAAGATTTTTTGGCCGGTCACTGTTCTTACCTAACCTAACCAATATTTTTGCGATGATAATACTGACTAAATTCTACTAAACGAAAATATTGGTGAAGTTAAGTCATTAATCACCCTGCAATGGGGGCTGTTGTCTGTGAGAAATGGCTGCTAGATGGCTGGCGTACTGTAGGACTTAGGTCCATCCATGTGAGATGTCAAAAATCACTAAACAACCAATGACTTTGAAGTTGGGCCTTGGTCTAATAAGTATTACGCCTTCTAGCGGATTTATCACACGTGATAGCCCCTATTAGTGATTGTTTTCACGCAGCCTTACCTAATTTATAGGTAACTATCAGGAAAAAACTCAAGTTAGATAAAAAAGTAAGCCGAGAGAAGTCTGCTGTTCCATACTAAATTGAACGGCTACGCAACAATAATGTAAATATGGAAAAGCTGATTTTTATGTCAAAAAATAAAATTATCTCTTTCTCCATGCCATTGCCAGTGCCATTATGAGTGGTTCATCGCCCCACTTTGTAAACCTGGAAAATTCTACTTGGTAGACTTACTAATGGAATTAACCGGATGGACATCAAGACAAAGAGCGTTGGACATGCAAATATAGAAACAGATATCAGCAGGCAGCGACTGCACCTGAACATAACAGGATAATTGAATAAGGGACAATTTCCTGCCTCGGATTCATTGTTAGGAACGAAAGGAAGGATGTATTAGTGTTGTCGTAGCCTCGGGCGAAATGGGACTACGTCTTACGGAGACGCTGCTATAATCTTTCTCTGCGTTTATACTTCATACGAAAGAGATAGTCAAAGTTGGTTAAGAACTCTGAACCCATAGGGTACCTACTGGCTATCTATTTTTCTTCTTCGTACGGGCTTTTCCGCAATCAGGTTTCAGGTGTGCCCATACCGCATGCGGAGTATGAAGTCGGTCGGTTTTCACTCCAACTAGCTAAGTTCTTTTAGGAAACCTGACAGCACCTTGACGCTTCTAATGATTTCCTGGGTTTTCGAGGTAGTGTGCCTGGCTGGCCAGTAGCAAGTGGGTGGCTATTGTAGGGACAACTTCATAAAAATGCCAACACCTTGGCAGTTTTCAAACCCATGTGCCTCCGAAACTAACATAAATATACCAATCACCTGTATGTAGAAGCATAGGCGGTTAAAATTTATTTTGACTTCTTCAGTCAAAAAATTGTATCAGAAGGCAGTCTTGTACCTACCCCGGTGCCTTGGAGGGCAAAGATTTAAATCTTAAACTGTGTTGCGCACACTGTGTCTATGATAAATAATATCCTGCGTACGTGGCTGGTCTTTGAGATCTGTCAGTCGCTTGCTCAAAGATACATATTATTGGAATTGGAACCCACGTCCCGATAAGCCGGCGTTCTAGTGAAGACGGGCACCATTGCGATGCGAGGGTCGCGTCTTTGTCCTTGTATGTCAAATTGTATGGAAAATGAAGAAAAATCGGAAACTTTTTGCTAAATGTCTACTGATATTGAATTAAACCGTTGACTGGTCTATCGTTGTGGCGCATTTGTTAGTGGTTCTGCATCATACATTGGTCTGATTCCGGTTATAGACGAACATACGTGTTAGTCACTTACATAGGTACATCTACTTATTTCAGTGACTGGATATTCTAATAATATGTGTTTAAGTGTCTATGTGTGGTTCCCTCGTTGATTATAATATCCGTAATGCTACATACTTTGGAGTGAGTTCCACTTTAAGTACCACTAAAATACATATACGAGTAACTACAAGTCAAGTTTTAAGTTTTTCTACATGTTTACAGACTTACAAACAATATCTTTACAATCCGTCAAGGGAATTGAATATGATCAATTTAGTCTGGAAAATCCACTGTAATTAAATCCCTATTGTTAGAAAAAAAAAATTATTAGATTATAATCCTCGAAACTTAACTTGCAAATTATTAACGTCATTTCAACATGGTAATGTCTCCGTTGTAGTACATGTTCAATCAAAAGGATCATCAGGTCACGTTACCATTGTAGTTCGGCTCCGAAAGAAGAAAAGATAAGAAGATTATCTAAGGTGAAAATCTGGGTTGGATGTCAATGACATTAGATATAGTTCTAAAGTATGGCACGAAACCACATGAGGTGTCAATGCAGGTAAGTCCAGTAGCGTAACTATTCCCCCTGAGGCCCTTGGCAATTTTTTCGCATGAGACCCCCGGGTTAGCTACAAAATGATAGGTTATTTTTGAGCTCCAGGGCCTCTTGGGTCGGGGGCACTTGGCAATTTTGCCAGCCCAGCCAACCTACATATACTTAGACCCCTCAGCCGGGTCCTAACATTTTTTCTAGATTTTACTTCTTTTGTCGGGAGAAATCAAAAAACGAAAGTACAATTTTAGAGTCTCGAGTGGACGCGTTAAGCCCAAGACAGGGTGAAATGGCGAAAATTGGGGGACGCCAAAATTTTTTGTACCTACTTTTGTTAAATTATGTTAGTAAAAGAGGCTAATATAACAAAGGCGATAGGCGACAAACGAGCAAGCGGATCTAGGAGTTCCGCTTACCGCCGTCCATGAAAATCTGCGAGCTCAGGATAGGTCACTAACGCGTTGCCGGCCTTTTGGTAGGTACCTAACTAGTGCACTCTTGTGGATGTGTATTGCACAACCATGGTGGTTATAAACTTGTCAATTTTAAATTTTATATGGGACATAACAGAATACGAGTAAATTGACGAACTTATTGGTCGGAGGCCCACTTCCTCACTCAGAGTCGTCTTACGTCTTAATGCTCATTATCTAATAATACGTTGAGTGAAAATTAAGGTTTAAAAAACGTCTGCGAGTGGGGCAGCAAGACCCATTTTGGATCGCTGAGCCAGTCTGATAAGTAAGTAAATTAAAATCTTTTTGGTTGTCAATAGTCAACCTACTAAAGAAATAATAAGTACCTAAACATTTATTTTCGAACAACAATCTCATACATGCTCATTATCATCTTAAAATACTTTGCAGAATACATAAGTTGTTTCCCTACACGGATGACGTCACTCGTCCTTCCGGATCACTGAGCCGCTTATTGCTTAGTGCGTGTTATTAATCAAATTGAACTACGCATAATTTCTTACAAGACGCTCATTATCATAATCATGCCAAAATGCTGTACACACATTCATGAATAATATTCATTAATTCAAAATATAATTTTGAATTTGATTATTTATAAGGTCGATATCTGTTTTATCGTGGTGAAGTCCTATATGGCGCTGTGGTGCTGTGACTTGTGCCCAACCGTTAAAGGTTCCGAGTTCGAACCAACTGATCGGGTCAATTAAGAAAACGATTTTTCTAAAAGGAATAGGGTCTGGTTGTGCTCAGTGCTGGGAGAGTTTGAGAGTAGCTGACCACACAGTGAATGTATATAGCATTTTATTATTATCTAGATACTCTGTAGCGTGTCAAACCCAAGTGATTGTTATTGAAAATCTGTTTCACATAAATATATTGAGACTTGGAAGATAGTTATACTAATATTATTGTCCAAGTTACATGACCGCACCTTAAATACTTATTTGGATATTAGCGTCTGAAAATTCTCGTCTGGTCATTATATAACCTAACCTACTCGTAGCACAGGAAAACGATTGTATGTACCATCCCAGCACTGGCTGAGTTTAATTATCTTAAGTCGGATTTGTTACCTACTTGATTTCTTTATCAAGTACCCTTTAGAAACATTTCACTGTGGAATAAAATGGCAAGGATATGTTCAGTTACAGGAGAAAATTGAATCATGTGATAGAATTAAACGTACGCGTTAAAAAACCAATTTCAGACTTCAATTTCTCTCAACCAATAAAAATTGATTTCAAGACGTGTCCAGGTTTAAAATGCTGCTCAGAATCCGAATATGCAGTCCACATCGATATTCCGACTCCATCACAGACAAATATTTGAGCTAGGAAAATGAAGGTAGACTTTAGCTTTAAGTGTGATTAAAGATTAATCCAGACTCACCTTGAGATTCTCGCGGATAACAACTATGCTCACATTAATAGTAATACTTAGCTCATCTAGATATAGAATTGAACTTAGCTGAATTAGACTGGACCCCTGGCGCATTTGGTAGTGACTCTGTCTCTTACACCAAAGGGGTTTGATTCACATCCTGGACAAACATTCGTGTGATAAATAGTTGTGTTTGATCAGTGTCTGGGTGTAATGTTGTTTGTATTCGTCCGTTGTCCGATATCTTTAACAAAAGTGCTCAAGTTACTTATTACAGGTCAATGTATGAAGATTTTGTGTGAACTTATTTTAACAATTTAACTGTAATTCTCATTATAGGAAAATATACGTTGGTCGATCTAGTTCTTCAAGAAGGAAAAATATGCTCATTTTCCTTTGTTTGCCTTTCAGGTACGGCTTATAATAAGGTAAAAAGATCTTAAAAGTTCAAAAAAGGTTAGAGAGACTCTGTAAAAGGCTGCTGAGGATAATCCTTTAATACCTTTGTTTGACTTGTGAAACTTCACTACTTATATTGTTTCCTTGCGTTCTTTGATTCAACCCTTTTCATTGTTACACGGAAAAAAGTTGCATAAAGGTTTGACCCTTGAAGTTGTATAAAATCTTTGTGTAGTTTTCCTGTCTCTTTGTAAACGAACAAACCTGGAAAATACAATGAGACACACAAATAACGAGTAATTAGTAGACAAAGGACGGGGAAAAATTGTGTGTGTTTACATCCATGGATGTTATCAGAGTAAAAAATGCTATAGTACCTATTTAAGTAAGTATTGCATTGTCTCTGTTAGCAATTTCGCATATTAAGAAATGTTCTACGAATATTAAAATCAATACAACCTCAGTTATTATGTACATGTCACCGCAAAATACCTTCTCGTAGTCTGAATCGTTAGTTGATCAATTTCCTAAGAAATTGATCCGAAAGTTGATCAACTTCCTAGGAAATTGATCAACTTTCGGAAAATAACAAACTGCAGCCAAAATGAATTATTAAGGCCGGATTAGGTATATTCTTAGAAAATTAACCCCAATCGGCTGAAGAGCGCTGTGAGGTCACAAGTTCTAACCAAAGTTAACCCATTTTCGAAAATGAAATTTAGCACCGTTTGTTAAAGTGACAATGTAGTTAGTTACATTTTGTAGGCCAGAAAAGACTTTTTTCAAGTCTTGGCTTAAGTTGCTGTCTAAAAGAAATCTTTATTTATTCACAGTCAAAAAGGGCCACGTCCCTCCCTGTCGCTGTAATTATTGCACGAACCACCCTCGGGTAGGTAGATACCGGATGACCCAGATCTGGCAACCAGGTCAGGTCACGAGGAGGCGGAGCCTGAGGCCACCGGCGTTATGTGCACATCCGCAGTGCCTGTACGATATCATAGTGTGATATGTACCTACATACTCTGCGACGAATGGGAGATATCGCCTGGACCAGTGGAAGGGCTGGATTTGGAGACTATTGCATATGGTTATTTTCTGTTTTGGTGTCGTAAATGGAAGATGGAGATTCCTGTGACACCTCTTTGGATATGTCGACTTTTGAAATTGACAGTATTTCTATACCTAATTTAAAATACGCTATGAAAACAAGGGGAGTCCACAAAGCAGATACAAAAGTACATAGGTATTAAGTTTGGGAAAGTGATGACAAGCTATTTCAAAACATTGATTGTATTTAGTCGACCGGGCAGTTTTGCTTAATTCTATCAAATGGTTCGTGACATGAAACAAGTTGATGATCTTACATAGCTATAAAAGTTTCATCGCATGTTCCTTTTGTTAAAAATCTTGCAATTTTCTTCCAAAGATTTTCTCAAATCTTTTTCCTACCGATTAATCTCGTTTTCATTCAATTTTATAGGTATAACAACATAGGTAAGTACAAAGGTTATTATACGACTGCAATTACTGTGAGTTTTAATATGTTGAAATGTTTTTGTTTATATATAAAAAATGAAGATATCTTTTGATGACTAGCAAGGTTGTTAGCAAAAGTCGCCTTGCCTATATTGATGAGCTGGGAAAATAATGTTCGACAGATTTGAATATGTAAAGGAAATAAGTATAATAAGTATATCGGGGATTTTCCATCGCACATGGGGTTTCGGTGACAAATACCGGCAGGTTTCTGCTACGTTTATTTTGTAGTTATAAGGTCGAAATTCTATGTTTTCGCTTTTGATTATTTCCCCGTAGTTACACTTACTTCGCTGGTTCAGCGACCCAAGGGGTTCTTGGCCTCCGACAAGAGGCTTGTTGTTGTTTGAGGAAGAATTTAAGGAAAAAGTCCGAAGGGTTAAAGATTTACCTACACAGTCTTAAGAAAGACCACAGCATAGGATTGCCCTCATCAGTCTAGAAGTCATAGAATGCAAGAGATATCACAATTCAAGAGCCTTATAAAAATTAAGTAGCTACTTACCTGTACTAAAATCGTATAAGATGCTTTTAGTACCTTGGCATAATAGCTATAGCTATCTGACTATAGGTACTTTACCATACCTAACACATCCGTGCAAGTAGTCATAGTTGCTCGGATGCGGAGACCTCAGGATTCTAATCATCATCATGGTTTCATCATTCAACATTTGGCCTGGATCACTTATTAAGGGTTGTGAAGGCCAGAAACGAATAGTCCAATGCATTCAAATAAGTACTAAGAACATTTCAATTACATACATAAAAAAAACGTGGTATTCTTTATCGGTCACGTAAATAAAATTTAGGGATAAATTAAATTCACCTGCTAACCACCTGCCCAATTTTAATATGTACTTGAGCGAAATAACAGTCAAGTCACTGAACCAAATTTCACCAATGCGAAGACCTCTCCGAATGAATTCAGGTCAGTCTATAGATACAGGATATATCTTTGCGAGCATCTGGGAAGTGGTCGTGTCTTATTTGCTTTTCAAAGTACGTCGCGTCGTCTACATAAAGGAAGACCTATAAAAGACGATGAATTATGCGGTCGAGGTCGTTTCTTTTTGGGTCAGACCTAATTTACTGCGTTAGCGTTCATTCTAATTTTGATACTATTAAATGGACACGAACAGATGACGCGTCCTCCGTCAATGTCACTCCATTAGGAGGGGAGATGAATTGCAACACTGGTGAGTGGTAAAAATTTATTAACCTACTAGGGAGTATTTACTTGTTATTTAATCAGATATTACGTCGACATATAAAATTTTCTTTCATCTCTTTTCTGTCATCATCATATTATAAGGTGTTTGGTCCCGGTGGCGTCCGAAGCACTCTTCGTTGTCCGTGATCCGCTTGCCTGCTGAAACTCCTCCACTTTGCACAGTCTTTATTTTCACAGCCAATTTATTTGCAGCTTTTTGGGTCTACTTCTTTTGCTGGAACCTGGCGGGTGATGACATGACCAGATATATGTTTCTCACGTACCTTACCGCCCTTATACCGGTTTCTAATGCACTTCCCGGAATAGATATTTTCGAATCTATGTGTTTTTCCGCCACTGAGGCTCGGCGATAAGGAAGAACGAAGATGTCAGACGCGACATGATGTAGCCTTTCTACGAATTGTAATTACGTAGGTACACTTACAGGCCATTCAAGTAGGTTAGTTACGTAAACACTGTTTTGTAAATGTTAAACCTGAAACCCTAAAATAATTTTGCTGACAAGGAGGCGGGCCTTGTCAGCAAAGTTACAGCTGCGCTACGCTCAGACGCGACGGGACGTACCTATCTGGACTACTACCGAGAATATCCTGCTGATGATGATGTCGGATGATATCAGTCTGATATCTGGCACCTCCCACTTGCTCAACGCTGATCAGTGAAGCCCGTTCCTGAGCAGTTATTCTGAAATTAACTATTATTGTTATACCTTATCAGTCCAGTCTCCACCATTTTAATTTTACCACACGCATTTTATCTCGCTAGTTATCTCCTCAATTTCTTATTTTACTTAAGTCGGCAGACTTAACATTCTTTTACAGACATCAGTATCAAAAGAAAAATACAGTTTTGGCAACGAGTACAGCCATATAACATTTCTCTGATCGCCTCATTATAATTACTGATCGCATAATGCTAATGGACTAGTGATGTATCATAAAACATGTCTAATGGGTTCTTTAATCTTTGTCACTGTTTCAGCCAAGCTCATATATATTTATTATAATATTGTGTATATGTGTAGGTTTTGTTTTTTGTTGTAGATGCTGTTTTACTAAAAAAGAACTCGATTCATTAAAATATAAGTATCTACGTACAGTTCAAAATTACCGGTCTATTTCAGCACAATGTAACGTGTCTCTATAATATATTAACTTAATGTTGGCAGAATTAAAGTGCCCAAAAGTACGGACCGAGACAAAAGAAAAAAAATATCTGGGTACTATATGTAACAAAACAATAATGGAGAATAATTTGTAGAAATATTGACAAAAAACATGGCAGGTTCCACTCAACGGTCTCAATTTCATGCAGACAAAATGAAATGGACCACTTCGCTTTGTCACGGGGATGGCGTATGCAGATCGACTTGATTGAGGTAACTCGTTTATTGAACAGTTCAGTTTGTGATCTATTGTTCTCGTTTTGTTTGTTAACGATTTTTGGTATCATTAATGTATCTACCCTTAATCAGAACTACTTACATCGGCAAATATTTTTTTTAATTACCATTTGTTGTGCTTTCGCCCCAGGAGGAACATTGTGATTCAGTATCTATAGGGGGTAAAAAACAATAAATTTCACTCACAAAAACGATTAATTTCACATTAAAGGCTGACTTTAAGTATTTAGTCAGTCAACTACACAATTTTAAGTATTTATGCAAATGCTTCCTTCTTTGGTGTTAAGTGCATAAGCTACGTCTTTAGCTAGCCTATGCCTTTGCATATTTTTATTGATCTGTATACTGCAAGCGTGACTCTACCACAAATATTGTTGTAACAGCATTGCAATTAAAATCTTCAAGAAACGAGCCTATACCTTCGTAAAAGGCCGGCAACGCATCTGCACTCCTTCTGATGTAGCTGATGTCCATGGGTGGCGGTGTTCACTGGGTGACCCGCTTGCTCGTTTGCCATCCTATACCTACTTATAATTTTTTTCTTTTTAATATGTCTCGTTGTACTTTTTTTTTTGTTGTTGTAATTATCAACATAATTTGGATCCTAGCTGTACACTAAACAGCTATCGATGACCAGGAGGTAAATTTTCGGTTTTCGCCTTCTATGTCGGAGTCGACTTCATGGAACGTACAACCAATAGGAGACCACAGATTACAGTCGACATTCCTTATCTTATTCTCCTATTAGTCTACGCGTTCCATGAAGTCGACTCGACATAGAAGGCGAAAACCGAGAATTGGCCTCCAGTGACCACTGAACTCGCGCCTAGTTAAACCGGCCTGTAATTAGTAAGGTCTGACTGACCCTTTTGTTCAAATGATTTAAGCAAATGCAGGACACAAAATACTGCACTGTATTTTGATGGCAGCATTTTCCAATTCAATCCCGCTAAAAGCAAGCTCACGTTAGGCTATCCGAATATTCCAAATGTTTCATCCGTTCAAACCAGAAGAGAGTTGTAGCACGTTAATAGCACTTCTACTGAGTAATATTAACGTAGTACCGCTAACCATAGTAAAGGACGATTTTTTTGATCTGTAGTCAAATTAAACTCTAATGGCTAAAAAAGTAACCAATGGTAAAAAATAAATAAAATAATATTTTTCGAAGAAGAAGTAGTTCGCTTAACTAATGGTAAAACTACGGATTTACGGTGCCCTGAGCGCTATGATTTGGGAGTTTTCAAGAGAAGAGTGAAGCCGAGCTTGTAGCTTGTTTGTCTAGCCTTGGCTAGACAGATACTCGGCCACATCATCACTTACCACCAGGTGAGATTGCGGCCAAATATCTGGCTATATACAGAAAAGAAAAAAAACTGGCCCAAAGTCTTTAACATTTGTTGACGCCAGACATAAAAAGATAAACATTAAAGAGAAAGAATGATCGACTTGCGATTCGAACTATTTTAAATTTATGTGTGCAACGTTTAGGTATCTGAAAAAAGCTAACCTAAAACGCAATACCAAGTTGAATTTAAATCCTTTAGAAAACTTAATATTAAAGGTATTAAAGTTGAAAATTATCATAATTTTCAACTTGTAACAAGTTTGGCGTTCGTGATAAAGCCCCATTAAAGCAGAATCCTTCCCATTGCCACCCCTCAAAGCGTGCAATAAATTATGAAGCCAGTCTGTCTGTCTAAGTATTAAATGTACTCATATTATGTCAGGTATTTTTATAATACAGTTGCCTTACATTTTAATTTTAACTAAAAAGTTAATTTACCGATTCCTTTTACCATATTTTCCTGACTTTGGCTAGTATAACATGTATCATGTAGGTATAAGTTATTGTTAAACATGTAATACAGCATGCACGCAATTTCCGAACTTTATTCGGGTTTTCGATCACCAATCCGCATTAGGCAGGCGATTGATTAAGCGTAATCCCATCATTGTAGCGATCAATTAATTTATTTGATGGAGGCCTGTGCTTGTGCATGTGGCCTGCTGTGGGACAGCAAACAGGCTGATACTTTTATAGTTTAAACAAATGTACACCAGTACTAACCTACCTCAGTCGCCTATAAACTGCGTAGATATACGATATTGACGGCAGTTTCCTCATTCGTGCATCAGCGCGGCTAATTGGTGCGAACTGCAGGCGCAAGGTTGCGGCCGATTTCACAACTAGAACCTGTTAGATAGATAGATAATACGTTTATTTATACTGCTGCATTACACACACAATATCATACGACAGAGAATGCTTAGGTACCTACTTATTAAGTTTGCTGTGAAAACTAATAGTAGATACAATGTTCACCTGCTAAAGATGCCTGTGTGCGTTGCAGCAGCTCAAAAAAGGCCGTGGCTTAGTGTAACTTTGCCCGTGCGCGGACAAAACACTGGTATTCTGACCCTACCCGAAAAGTTATGTAGGGTACCTATATGCAACTTCTGATTGTAAAGCGAAGGCGTGAATGCATCAGTTACATTTTGCTTACTTATGAGATTAACATCGCCACGATGGCGATGACGGCACATAATGTCCTGCCCATCTCCACTTCAGCTCACACACTCGCGTACCAACATCGACCACCCTAGTTCTCCTTCGGATTTTCTTCGTTGGGTACTTGGTCTCGTATGATATACCGAGCATGGAATGTTCCATAGCACGCTGCTCCCAGACTTGGGGCTGAGATCTACGAATGCTATATCAATGAATATGTCGAACGCTATCAGACGAACATCACTTTAAAATGTGGTGCATAATTTAGTGCCATCTGCAAATTAATCACGTTAGCTGAAGCGTTGAACTCTCGTATAAATAGCCTCGTAATTATAGGTGGAATGCTAAATGCATTTTGATGGATAATTTTGGTAATTTGCGGCGTTCGCATAGAGTGCATAGGCTAGAATATCGAAATACTATCATTTATTCAGGCCTTATAAAGGAAGCTGTTTAACGCTCTAAAGGTCCATTAGTTACCCGTATAATATAAAATGCTTGAACTAAAATGGATGGTAATGTGAACTTTTACCTAATAGAGTCTCAAAACCGAAAAAAGTACTCTCATCAGAACCCGTAGGTCAATAAAACGCTTAACACCGGCGTTTTATTCAGTGAGTTTGACTAACTTTGAGAGTTGACTACCCACTTTACTCAAAATATTACTTGACGATGGCGAAGTTATCCTCATAGTAGATGGTAGAGCTACGTTAAAAAGCATGGTAATCTAACTTACCATATTTTGTTGTCAAGACTCGTGTCGATCTTGGCGACCCAAGCAATAACATAGTATGATTATGAATATTAAACTTAGATAGGTATCACTGAAGTCAAATTTGAAAGTCTAATGCCGTTCCAACGAGCAACAAAATGGTTGCGTATTTGTTCGATCAATACTCATAAGTAATAGGTACTATGTACCGTATAGCTAGCTATTCACGATTTATAATAGCTACCTACATCAGTCACAGAGGAAAATTAATCATGCTAGTAGGTACTGCCAACTTCTTAACTGTGAGTACAAGTACCTATTAGTTACACACGATTCAGTCGCTACGCTCTTTGTTATAACTCCGTATAGCGGTTAAGTTGGAGATAAATATCGTTGAGAACGTTAAGCAATATAGAAATATTTAGTTGAGAGTGACGAGATGGTTCGAAGAGGTGGACAGCCAGGCAGTCCTGCAACTAACCACACCCACGGCCGACACTCTAATACAACTTCTATTGAGGCTTAGCATGCTACAATTAAAAGTTCATAGAAAATATTATACAGGTACATTGAAATAACAAACATTTTTCTTAACTTATTCGTAAATAACTAACAGCTGCTTTTAATTTAAAAATACTTTGATAAAACATACAAAGAATATAATAAAAAAAAACAGTTGATGATTAAATCGAGTTTCTTTTTGAAGTTGGATAATTAAGCCCCACTTAGGTAAGACTGTTTTTACTTAGACATAATGGTAAGTTCGTGTAGCCCAGCAGACCTTCACTTAAAATGTTATATCGACTAAATAATACGAGCAACAATATTATGTTGGTGACTATGCACATCAAATCAGTAAAATTTGGGATTGGGCAAATTCGGTAAAAAGGTTTTTCCGAGAATACATCGGCAATTTAAAACTTCGTTGAAATGATGCATCCGTCAAAATTGTGTATTAGATTTTGATGAAATGAAAATAGGAGAAATGGCTTTCGAAGTAAAATCCCCTTTCCATCACTCGTGATTGAGGTCAAGGATTAGCCTATACAAAAATAACTAAGCTTTAATTTAACACTCAGTATCAAAACTAACCTTCAAGGTTTAATGACGACTTTGAAAATTTGTATCGATAGTGTTGCTATAACTAATGCTGATTTTAATGGACGTTTGTGCCACTGGGTAGTAATCAAAACGAAGTATGTACCACCTACCTGTGGCGATACTGCGTTGTTTTTTTATTTAATGTATTTTAAAGAGGCAACCTTAACGAACGGACATCATTAAAATTGATTGGTGAAATGGTTAAATTAAAGCATAAATATTTTTTGTATTAAAACCATTACTGCCGTGTATATCTAAAAGGCCGTTAAATGCATTTGGTTGATTTTGAGTTTTCAATCTTGTAAATATTTATACAATACGATTGAAAATTCAAAATTAGTCAAAAGCAGTTAATGGCGTCTTAGATATAACACGGCAGATTAAATTGTGTCATTAATGCCATTATCCCGAGCTTATTGAAACGCTTTTATGTCTGTCTTTATCCAAACAATATAATTTGCTTCACAATGAACTGTCGGTACCTACACGAAGCATAAGTTAACCCAAAAAAATCCCAAACACGGCCGGAGGTCCACATATTTCTGGGCATACTTTAAATTTTCCACAAAACCACTTACACAGCTCTCCTTTATGCAGCTGCCAGCCCTACCCGCCTCCGTGTAGATTAAAAAGAAAAACTGGGCAAAATTCCGCGCTCTGCGGTATGGGCGACGAGGGGGGGAGGGGGGAGGTGAGCACTTCTATCGAAATATCGTTGTATC
Organism: Cnaphalocrocis medinalis; assembly: GCA_014851415.1. Classification (NCBI taxonomy): domain Eukaryota; kingdom Metazoa; phylum Arthropoda; class Insecta; order Lepidoptera; family Crambidae; genus Cnaphalocrocis; species Cnaphalocrocis medinalis. The sequence continues at coordinate 1,422,530 of CM026273.1, read as the reverse complement.
TAGGCCACCAAAGTGCGATGACTCCGGCGGTTTTCGGCGCAAGCGGGCCACAATAACGAAACATTCGGCGACTTGGACCATTTGATGACAATTAGGTTACACTTCCTAACACCGGGAATTTTGTTATTAAAAGGTACCAACTGACTTGCAGGCGTTTGTTTACGTGGCTAAAGTTAGGAGAATACTTCTTGCTTAGATGTTAAAACGAAGATAACATTGTATTACCTACATATTTAGTTAGTACGATTTTTTTTACAAATTAGGATCATCGAGCACACTAGAATAATAATGTGCATCAGGGCAATATCAACCTAAGCGTTGTGGTTTGAGTGGTTTGAATTCTACACCTCTTAGTTTAATGTGTTTTTTTCTTTGGAGTAAGTAGTAGAAAAACTTTAAAAAATTATATGAATGCACAGGAAAACCATAACTGAAAAATAAAGCTAAAAAACTACTAAAAAGAAAAATTAAAACAGGGTAGGGCACAAAATGCTGGCAGCATAACCTCATTGGAGAGCGATGGAAATTCGCCAGGCGATGTAGCTGCCAACCTTTGGGTCTCAGCTAAGCGCCAAGCTAAAGTAAGTCCCTGGAAGAAAGAGAGAGCATCGGGACCCTACGGCCCCTTTGTTTCTTTGCATATTATATTTTTTAGTTAGAACACCAACTATAGAAATATACTCGTAACTTACACTACACTTATGCAACACAGTATCAGGAGGGAGGTTCGTATAGTGTGCTGTAAAGATACTTTTGTTATGCCAAAATGAAATGGTGCGGTGACAGCTCATAACCACAAAAGCTAAGTGACAAGCGTGTCATCATAACCGAAATGGGCCAAACGCAGTAACTCAACAGGGCGAATTATTTTAATTACCCGCACATTGTTAACGCCGCCTGACAGATGCGCACGCGCCAATTCGTTAAAATTGCAAGTACAGACAGACAAATTGTGGCTGGGTCATCCTCATCGAGATGATATTGTTTGGATTGTGTGGAATTTTCATCAGAATCTATCATCATCATCGGACTCTTGCAGTCCACTGCTGGACATAGGCCTCTCCTAATGTTCGCCTCTAGATTGATTTTTCACTACTCGATCGATTGATCGATATTTCACTACTCGATCGATTGATCGATTTTTCACTACTCGATCGATTGATTGATTTTTCACTACTCGATCGATCGATCGATTTTTCGGTACTCACATCCAGCTCTTGCTAGCCATCTTGCGCAGATTTTCACTCCATCTGGCTTGAAGACGTCTCACATTACGTATTTATACCGAGACGTGGTTTCCACTCCAGAACTCATGTACCCCAGAGCGGTGGCGACGATAGAACGGCTAAATTGGATATCTAATCACAAAATTTGGCACAAAAAAAGCAATAAATAATAATTAGCAAAATGTGACGAGATCCTACAGCAGAGCGACTGCCCAATTTGCCAGTGACTATACTACAAGGAATAATAGGTTTGGAATGGAGGTATATTATCATTCGAATGTCGACTTTGCGGCACATTGGCTTTAGAGTGAAGGTGTATTTTATGGCAGGCAGCTGTACTCATCGGCGGCGTTGGCGACGAGCCAAGTGCATCGCTCGTGTTATCTTTGCGATGTGCCATAAATGATATTATTAAGCCAGCCCCAAATTAAAAAGCGCCTACGTTCGCAGATTAACTTTATGAAAAGGAAATCACATTTACTTTACTCGTACATCTTGTGCTAAGGAGATATTTTTTACCCACATTACATTTTGGTGTCACATTTTCTGCAGCGTTTTTAGTCTCTACCAGACTTAAATCGTGTATTACAAATGATATTATGTAAAATAATGCAGCTTTTTCCGTGAATATGTTTAGAGTAGAGTGAATAACTGTTCTCTGTTTAGACCAGCTGCGTCAAGGGTTCAAGTCGCTATTATGATCGCCGACCTTCCTTAGAAGATGATACTTAGAGAAGAAAAAGTGAATAAAAAAACATCTATTTTATTTATTTCTGACTGCATCAACGTATCACCATACCTACCTTCAAGCATGCCAGATCATTCACCTCAGGCTGTTAATTTCCTCTCGGCTTGAGCGATCGCAGTTCCGGTGGTCACACAGGAACTAATTAATTACTTAGTTAATTGCCATCGTCTAGGATTGCGCACGAGTGAACTGTAATTGCGGCACGCTGGGGTGTGAATTTCCATTCTTAGGTGTCTATACCTATAGGTACGGAGATGGACAGACGGCGGGCTGTCTGTACATTCCACAAATTATATAACGTGCACATAGATGCACTTTGCATAAAGGAATACGTCTATCTATTTTATGCAGAGCATGGCAGATACTGAGTAGGTGTATCTCTATTTAGTACCTTTTTGTTTTATTATGTGATAAGTGGCAGACGAGCAGATGATCTGATGGTAAGCGATTGCCGCCGCCCATAGACACCTACAACACCAATAGAGCCACAGGTGCGCTGCCAACATTTCCCTACAATTGTCGCTCGGGTACCCTCTCTGGCTCGACGAAATAAGCGCAGGCGTTAGTTCACGCCGTTCTTCTGTGTGGCCGTGGTATCACTGGAGTTTTAACCGGCCCATTCATACCGAGGGCTCTAAAATAAAAGTAACACAATATTATCGTATCCAAATGCACCAACAAACGCGTAATAAAAGTAAGCACATGTAAAACAGTTAGTCGTGTAAACAAGTTCTACGACCAAACTTATTCAATTACAACATTTCTTACACTCCGTTGAGAGTATTAAAATTAATGCAGCTGCATTTTTTAATAATTGCTTAAAACTTTCCGAACTAACTCCATTAGTTGTTCCGTAATTTCGCTGGATTGGAAATCGGAAATGCCAAATGCAATGGAATAAAAGTGGTTTCCCCATTTAATAAATGTGAGATAAAGAGATGGCTTTTTATTTATCAAACCGCATGAATTCCATTAAAAGAGACTATTCACAAATTTTATTCGGAAAATGACGCCTATATTTTTGGCAAATATGCGTAGTATTTTCGAGGATCATATTACTATAATTAATAATAGTTGAGCACAAATAAAGCAAAAATTACCATTTTCCTAGAGTATTGCATTGTAATATTCCGTATGAGTAGTACTTGTGCCTACCATAAGAAATGACAGATGCATAATAAATAGGTAGGTATTAGTTTCCCACTTAATACAGTGTTTGGTTTGTTATACAAGGAGGCTGAAGCTAAATTTTCCCCAAGTGATATTTTAAGTGATAAGTGAAAATGAGATTGTGTATAAATTGGTCAACCAAAGATAGTAACGCTTCAATTGTCATCTGATTTTTTTTCAATTACATTATGTAACAGCAATCATGTTGAACCCTGAAACAACTTACATTAGTAAAATATTAAGACTATTTTATTTATTATAGAATTAGAAAGTCACCTTACACTCTCTAGATACACGATTCTATACTAAAACGTTTTAATAAGTGATCCCAACAGTACGGCGCTGCCATTAGTAGTAGTTACCTACGAGTAGTTACAGCCATAAATATTTTGAATTCCGAAAATGACAAATTACTCGTAGTAGCGCTCTTTTGCAAATGGAGCATACATCGTATGTCGCCAGCTATATATGATCGAAATCTTTAAAGTTACAATAAATAGGAGTTTAGCTTTCAAACTAGGAATTAGGTACTAAACATGAAACGAGTATTTAATCGGCGGAATGTATGTCAGTGTGATAATAACTTTTAAAGAATTCATGATAACGATAACAGTTTGTTGTATGTCGAATGTGTTGTTACTAGGAAAGTGTTCTTATCAACATACGAGTATATTTCAAGTATAGTCAGCCACAAATCGCCACACATCTAAATCAAATGTGTTTGAAATTGAGGTTAGAATATATACTTTTTGTAGCTGGTTAATAGGAAGGCCAAACGACTTCACAATACTCAGGGATACTAGTTATTAGGTAACAGTTAGGTACTTTTATAGACAAGATTTTGACTTCAGCTGATTTTAGAACAAAATACTACTATTATTGGAGTAGTTATTAAAGGATTACTTACTACATTTCAATATTTCGGTGCTGTTGCAAGCGCCATGTTGGTGAAAACAGTAAAGGAGGATTAGAAACACGGTAGCAATCCTATTGAACCTAATATGAGTGCCCATCAAAATTGAAAAAATGTAATACAACATAATTATGCTCTATTTACTGTGATACTACTACCTATCTATATACTCCCGACTCCCGAGTCTCCGACCGTAACTGACGTTTTGTGTAGTTTTGTGTAGTGTACATTTACGTAATACTTATCTCTTTACTAAGCATATTTTTATGAACGGTTGTACATCTGGGTGTTAGCAATGTATCAAGGTAGACAAGTGAGCGACACCTCTCATAGCAAGACTGTGCCTCCAGCGTACTCTAGCCCAATTTCTGGAGCCAAGGTGTTCATTAGCTCTCACGAGGGCCGTTTCGAATGATTAGAAATCAACATTGCCACACAATGGCGGCAGCCTGTTAGAAAGGTCGGTACATTTTTGACGGCGGCTATGGAGTGAAAGTCGCGGTCGGTGAACGGCAGTTTTTGGCATTGCCAAATAACATGGCTTAGACACACGGTAACAGGTGTCGGGGGTAGAGCGGGCGGATGCAGTCTTAGATTTATCGATAGTGTAGGTATTTATGAATTCATCTCTGGTAGGGCCAAGAAGACAAACAGGCCGATCAATTGCCACAAAAGAATTAAGATAAGTTCGATATGTCAGCTGTTAAAAAAAAGATTGCAAAGTTTTCATGGTAATTTATTCAGGCAAAAGTCGTGTCTAGGCGCGTTTCCTCATTGCTGTAAAAAGATGGACCGTCATGTGGAGGGTGAATGGAGTTAGTGACTTTCAGTCAATTCTGATTTCAACTGGATATGAACTACACTGGCTAATTTCAATTTGAGCGTTTATAAGTAAAAGTTTACGGTATATTTTTTTGTACTGGGTGACAGGATGAACAGACCTATCATCTGATGTAAAGTATTTGTCGCCGCCCGTGGACACCAATAAGTCTAGTTGAGTCACAAGTGCGCTGCCATTTTTTCTCTTCCACATTGGCGAAACACAGCGCAGGTGCTGTACGCTGTTTTTCTATGAGGATGTATCACTTCGGTCGAGCCAGCCCATTCGTACCGTAGCTTGGCCCTTCCATATTTCTATCGATGTCGACATGAATACAACACTAGAGCCTGCAGGCCGAGTAGAAAGCACTCCTCAGCCAACCTACTCGGGCCGTAGCGACTGGATGTGAGTTCGTCTGCCTAATTTCAACGTGAGATATCGAGCGTGGCGGAGTATGTGGTAATTCGAAGGTTTTTTGGTTCTTGCAATGTTATTTTGTACAGTCAGCCTCATAAGGCCTACCTGTCCTTACCACAACCTGTCGAATGTCCTCAATTGATATTCAAACTAAGTAATGTGTATGTCAGTAAAATGAGAGTTGATTAAAGAAATTTGGCATTTATATTATACTTACACCTTGCTTTTTTAACCGTCGCGGCGTCGTTGACACTTTTCGAGGACGTTATACTGATGAAAACAAACATTTTTCTCCAAGGAACATAGGGTCAAATATCAAAAAAAAAATCGCCTTCCCATACAAATGTGATCAGCCGATAGTTGCAATTTGTATGAAAGGCAATTTTTTTTGATATTTGACCCTATCTTCCTTGGAGAAAAATGATTGTTTTCATCAGTATAACGTCCTCGAAAAGTGTCAACGACGGTTAAAAAAGCACAGTATACTTTGATGTGTGGCTTTACGCACCCTATAAAAGGAAACAGCGGGTGGCCTTCGTCTCAGCTGATGATCAGATTTCAATCAATTCTCTTCTTCTATGTCTTAGTTTTTTATGTGTGTTCGGATTTAAGCCCTATATGATACAGAAAATAAAGAGATATTAATAAAATACTTGTTTAACTAAAACAAATTTAAGACAATCGACCTGCTCCCTAGTAAATTAACCCCTTGGCTTAAGATGACTTTGTTGTACGTCTACCTATAGGTAAGTGAAGAGCTTCTATTTAGCGAACGTCTAAAGTCTTCTACATCTTGATGTAGACCTTGGGCTTCCATGACTCTAAAGAAGTTCAAACCTCGAAGTTTACCTCCCATACCTACAATTACAATAAGTACAATTGTTTTACTTAAGCTAACGGGTCAAAAACAAATGTTAATCATTTATGAACGTTTTATCTGAGAGGGAATCGAATCCTTGACCACGCGTAAGAGACAGGGTCACTACTAAATAAGCCATGACTGAAGATGATGTTGTACGGTCTTTGTTCAATAAATTTATTTATAAATTATCCAAACCAGAAATACGTAACACAAAAAAAGCGTTTAAAAACCGTTCACATTGACCTTGTAACGAAGTAAAAAACTAGGAAAGGGATTATCTTTATAAAGCAATCATAACCTACCGCGATGCGATATTGGTTAAACATAACATTGACTGAGGCAATCAGTTTAATTACCGCGAGGTCTGGATTTATTGTTTTGTAACATGTACCTACGAAGTATCTTATTACCCCTTAGTGTAGGTAAGTGTAACCTACCTAGATTAATCATAACTAGCTAAGTTACTTCTACATTACATGTAAGTACTATAAAAATTAATGTAAGTGTGTGCAGTACCCGAATGGCAATTTAGTATTCTCTTTTTTTTAGTAACTAGTTCAAATATAAATACGGATTTCAGCTTTTCATACAAAGTCGGTCTCGTGACTTATAAATTTTGTATATAAGGGACGATGAAAATATTTTCGTCGAATTCCCAAAAGTCCTAGTCAAAAGTTGTTTTTTGAAGATGACTTAGTTAAAAGGATGTAAACGGACACTTCCCGTATGATAAATAAATTATGGCGAAAAATAAAAGTTAAGCATCCCAGGGGGAGGGGTGACAGATACCCTCTTGACCTTATGTCTTAGATCCGCCCTGTTTGGTACCAGCGTAGGCGACTCTCCACGTCTACTGCTGGAAATAGATAGTTTAGTATGTAAATACCACGCACTTAGTATGCTCAATGTTCTCCGTTTTATACAGTTCTTTCCTAATGTAGTCTTAGCACTTATAGTCGTTCTAAGCACACCTGAACTTTTTTTAGGTGGCAGATGAACCGACGGATCACCTGATGGTAAGCGATTACCGCCGCCCATGGACACCTGCAACACCAGTGGTGTTATAAGAGCGCTGCTTACCTTTTAAAGCTTAACTGCTTCAGTGGGAAACGCAGCCCCTAGCTCCTACTATTGGAGTGAATTGCAATATTTGAGCCATCATAAAGTGAGGTTTATATGCAGGTCTAGAATTCTATTTTGAAACACATTGCTGTTATGGTAGTATGCGTTTGTATTAATTTCATGCGAGTTTATTACCACTTTAAATATTACTTTGGTCCTTAGAAGATGACATAAATCATGGACAACTACGGAACCAGCGCATGGCCCGACACGCACTTACCATCTTTTACTAGATACTTTGCCTAATATACGCAGGGAAGTTCCGATCCGTAATTGCCGGATTTTACGCAGTAAAGAGAACGTTGACCCGAACATACGCGTATCAATGTATCTACTCTGCGGTCGAACTAGAATTCGCTCGCGATTATTTAAGTACTTCGAATGTTTGATAACATTATGTGATTTGCTAGTCATTAAAATTGTATCTTTCTCTCCATCGCGTTTTGAAGTGCAATTTATTACATTATGTTACTTTTGTGGCTACTTAACTTGGTATCGGAGAGATACAAAATACTTAAGTTATCACTTATGGAACAGCAGTTAACTGCCGCACTCAGAGACGTCCATATACCCTTATGCTCATGTCTATTACAATAAAGGTCAAATTTTTACTTTTAGTGAAAGGTAAGGTTTAAATAACGTCTCTGAGAATCTAAATCTAAAATGACAGGTATAAAATTTATGAGCTCATTGCAAAAAGTATGAAAATACGAAAATACAGAATCTAATATATTATGTAGTTAAGTACCCGTTGGAACAACCAATCAATACAAAAATAACCTAATGTAAGGTTGCAAGGGTGTAAGTATTAAGATGAATAAGAGAAGCCGTTACTTAGAATACTAGTTATCCGATTTCCTGTAGAAACATTTTATCCATACCTCTTCCATCTCGGACCATTGATTTATCATTGTAATGGGCTTGATTTTACAACGACAGCACCTTGCTGTTGCTAAGATGCTACATCAATTTTTTTTATATTTAATTAAAATTAAACTTGGCATTACTATGATAAATTTATTTTATAGAACGAACAATTATCTTATAAGTATCTCAGGATAGGGTTCTTTTTACCATTCAAAACCCCGACCATTGACCCAACTGCTAGACCCACGCCAAAATTCGGTTCGCCCGACGGTTTAACCACACGCACCACTTAAGGCTATTCTCAAAAAATCCGTACTATTTTTAGAACCAACCCGACAAGTTAGGCCGAATAGCATTTGGAGGTGAATCGCGAACGAAGGAGATGAAGAGTGGCCGGTAATGAGCAGAAATAGGACGGGTGATGGCGAATTCTTGCGAGCGTCGTGCTCTCTTTGTGTGGACAGTTAGACGCGCGCTCTTAATTGGACGGCGGGGAGCGTTAGCGGGGAAAAAATTCAAGGCAATTTTTCGGAGCACCTATTTTGCTGCCTAGACTAGAATTGTAAGCTGAAAGCTGAAGGTAAACGATGGGGCGATCAACCAATTCAAATATTTACTTTTGCTGGCGTCAAGTACCTACTTCCTTAATTACTTCTATTTGAATAAAAAAAATAAGGTGTACCTAAAACCTGCGATGTTAAAGTAAAATGCTGCGTACATTTTACAGTAACTAAGTTAAATCGCTACTCATTAAGTATTCATGAAAATGTTGATGACTTCCTCCGACCTAAACATATTTATCTTACTAAAGAGTACTACTACATACATACGAATACGAACTTTTCAATGAGTTAGAATAAATTCAACGATTACGGCGATTTTCGTTTACTTTATTTTCTGGTGTTGGGTTTTGCTACGAAAAAAATGTAAAATACTAAGTATGTAACTTTGTATTCAACGACATTAAAGCGTCCTAAGACCCTTGTTTCGTCATTAAAAAAGATTTTTCTGGAGCGTTTTTAATTAAGAGCTTTACGTGTTTGGAAAGTTTTACGTGGTTTTACCCTCTTTTCATAGTATGACAGACTGACAGTGAATAAAATTTCATGTGTTATACTGGTACATATAAGTAGGGTGTACATATCGGCAAAGACCTTTAACTACCTCTTCTACCAATCATTCTGAACAACAATTTTGTTCTATGATTTTGGAAATTCGTTGGATATAACAACTATGAAATTCACGTGACATAGGTACTTACTTGGTACGAAAAGTATTTTTTAAGCGAATTTCCAAACGTTCTAAAACAAAAGTTGTGAATGCAATGACTTGTAGAAGAGGTGGAATAATGGTGTAAATATTTATAGATACACCCTTTATCTATGTCTGCACAAATACTATTGTTCATACTATGTTACATTGATTCTTATTTCACTTGTCTTGTTTGTTGTTTCGTGTTTTTTGTTTACCTAAAGCGTTGTGTTGTGTGTCTATTGAATATAAGTATGTAACTCTCAATGAAATAGTACCTATGTAAAGATAAAAATGCAGGCATCTAGTAATATACAAAATGTCCAATCGAAGCAGGACGTTCCTGTGGTTAGATGGGAATGGTTTCTGAAAAAAAGGAAAAAAACTAGTAACGGATTAAAATCACTTTTTCAAATTTCAGGTAGTGGAAAACATTTCTTAGTGGAAATGTAAAAGCTGTAATTGGGAAAGCTTTCTACCCCCGTAAATCCGTTTTGACGAATAATTTATTAAGGTAAACTCAAACGAATAAAATACATTTCTCAAACGGACCGTTTTATTCACAAAGATTAAACTGTATCGTAGTATGTACCGGTGCCCACACGCCAGGTTACTAAAATCTATCTTTCCTCAAATGAAATATGCGATTTTTGTATAAACTTTGAATTCTGTTTTACCTAATACATTTCATATGTTTAAACTTATCACTATCTTATTACGTGTTTGGTATTAAATTAAAATTGACTTTGAGTTTTCAAAAATTCATACTTAGGTATTTGAATTCGTTGTGGGATTCTGGGAAATAATAACTTTTTATATCTCAGTCATTCTTTCCAGAATCACGGGCAATTATGTCCCGGACTTTTGGAAGGCGTGCGTGGGACCCGAAGCCAAAACGTAGACCGCCGGCGACTATCCCTATATACTTATACCAGTGACCCGCCCTCACTTCGTTTCGGGGCAGTAGTTCCACTGTCTACCAATAGATGGCGCTGGGCGTTAATTGTATCGCGCAAGTGTTTCATGTTTTCGGTTTAGCATACCTATGCCCTAGCGTGGAATATGAGATTAACCTCTTTATAAATAGTATAGAAGATAGATTATGAGCCTGTCGTGTCCCACGGCCTGGGCAAAGACCTCCCTAATCCTTTCTGGATATTTCAAGATGTTGGGCGACTGTGGTCCTGTTGGGGCTATAGAAGTCGAGCTTATCCCGCCATCTAACTCCGGGCTGCTTTTAAATTTCGCCGGAATATAAATGTCGGCAGCTCACTGTGACTGCACTGGTATTGCGAGTAGCCATGGGCGCCTATACTTACCACTGCGTGATCCGCCTGTTCGTCTGCCTACCTATAACTTAAAATAAATTCAATTTCATCATCGGGCAATCGACTTCTGATTCCAAAGAAGTCATCGTATAAAGAAAACCCAGTCATACGACAAAGGGTAACCTGTAAACGAAATTTAAGGTTCCCGAAAAGTTTCGCAAAGTTTCTGTATACACAATATAAATAAGTTTGTTTTACTTTTAACCTTTGCATTACATCAAACGACGTGTTATCTCGAGCCTGCCTCACACAAACACGGCGTCCATTAAAAACGCCCTGGCTTATACTCGTTTGAGCTTCGCCGTGCAGTGCACACAGACAATCAATCCACAACCGTGCGAAACAACAGATATGGACAATTTCCCTTTAGCGCTTCCCGACTTTTTCCACCAAAAAGGGTGAATAAGGGTAAAGTGTTTCATTATTCACTGTTGACGAAGCACAAAGGAATAAATTTCGTACGTATAAAATGAAGGCAGCAAGTTAATCTGCCGCATGATGGAACAATATTCAATGGAAATGATTTTGAATTAAAAGCTCCGAAGTGAACCGCTTACAATGATCCGTCACCGATTCCGCCATTGACGAAAAGCATTGATTCAATTTAATCCTTTCCATTACGTGATTTAAACTGAAAATTTAATTTTACTTTTAAGTCGTGTTCCAAAGTTTTGGCAGGAATATTTAATGCTGATGAGAAAATCGTGTTAAAGTACGTACAGACTTGTGAGTGCAGTCGCGCTAAAAAGTGATTAAAAACATTTAAGACTGCTCACAGGAAAGTTCAATTTTTACACCTCTCTCTCTCATCTTAGCATGTGATTCCCGCCTAACGTCTAAAGCTGTCGCTTCGGAGCCCGGGGTACGCTTAGACCTATGATTCAGGATTTGGGGAGTCTGGTAATTTCCATGATGCGAGTGCCGTCTGACCTTCGCTACTCTTTAACAGGGGAATCAATTAAGCCATTTTAGAAAAGAGGCGACAATGAGATAGTATTTTAGTAAAGCATGTAAGTACGTTAAACTAGGGATGTTGTAACGGAGTTAGTTTCATCGAATCCGAAGGCGGAGTCGGCATTTTTAAATTTTATTTCGATAAATCAAATCCGACTCCGATGAGTCGAAATCGGAATCGGAAGTCGGAGAAGGATCAAATTAATTGACTCCAAAAGTAGTGTATTATAAAGCTGTGTTATTCTTCGACCTCTGATTAAAACCATCGATATAAATGTGTCGGAGCCGAAGTAGGAACCGAAGGTGTAATAATAGTCGGAAGTTTCGACTTAACGGAACGGGAGACGAAGCTCCGTAGCATGATACAATATAACAGCGTGGAAATATCCCAATGACGTCAGTCTATGGTAAAGACATAAAGAAAACCTGTACCAACAATGGGGGTTTCCTTCGACAAAGATGTTGTCTGAGAAAAACAACGTTGGAACAATGACGATGGCCGCTGCCCACTGAGTGCTGCCACGGGTATAATGCCTGTCACGACCGCTCTGTAGAGATGGGACAAGTTTGTTAATAATTAACATTTTATAAGTAAATATCCACTGTTTCCCTTCTATCATTAGGTACAATACGTCAGCCCAACGAGCGGACTACTTACATACTTATACAATTTTGCTATGACGCACTGAACAGACAAAAGTTTATTACACACAGGCAGAGTGGTCCTGGGAAGTGTTCATAAAAAAAAGAAAGATAAAAAGCTTTTACATATTAGTGAAATTTTCAACGTGATCTTTTTTGATGGACCTATTTAGAATCCACGTTTCCACTAAGCAAGACAAAGTACAGTCTAGCGTACTTAACAACCCTCCACGTTTTTTTTTCTTATTAGAGACAAAGACTGTAGAGTATAGACTTCATAGTTGTTACATCCCTACCGCTTCTTATCCAATTACAAGGTCTATTGTTCATAATTCCGATACGTTATATTTTGTATTAATCCGTGACAAAGAGCTGAAAGAGGTGTTTATATTTAGACCTCCATTACTTTGACATATGAAGTTACCCCTTCGAGGCATTGTCTAGTCCGCGAGATACGCCCTCACCGACTTACGATGCTAAAGAGAAAATCTACCTATATTATTTATAAAGAAGTAATATATCCTACGACCTGACCTGAAATCTTAACCCGGTCGTGGGTGAGCAACACATGCCTTATTGAGTCGTTTGGAGCTGAAACTCACGGAGCGTTGGGATCGGGCACCAAGGTTTGCCCTATAAGCTCGTATTCCGCCCCGTACCCCTGGATAAGCCGGGAACAGCCCCAGGTGTTTTAGTTGGTATGCCTACTGACCAGGCCCCAGGCAAGTTGAGGCCCCAGACCATGGGAGAGCTCAACACTACCAGCCGGGGGTGTGCATAAGACGCCGCCGAAAGTTGGCGACGTCGGCTCATTGCACTTCGGGCCGGTAGCATTCTACCTGGGAGACCAAAAAAAGGCTGATTTGTGTGGTGATTATGATTGAGAGCTTTGACCTGCAGTGTGACAGCGTATAGGCTCTGTTACTTTACTTTACCTGTTTCAGTGGAAAGAGACACTGGCAGAGTCCCGTGCTTGAGACGTATTACCTTCGGTACCCTTTACTCTCTGAAAATCCCGATGACCGCAATAATACACTGGGATTGAAAACGTGACCAGCCCGCCTCGGGGCTCACGTAGCAATACCTACATTCCTATACTATGTCATCGTCTGAGTACTTCGCCTCACGAGTAAGTACGTGGCCTTTTTCGTATACGGATTTTACTAATGACTACCGCCTTCACTTTTTGTCAGTTAGTTCCAATCTTTGCCAAAAGATGGCGATGGTGGGTTTAATTATCAAAATTGTTGTCATAGATATTACATTAAATTAGAACATGTGCCTTTCATAATAACATTATTATATTATTTACTTAAATTTTGAAATTATATTAAACATTGCTAATTCAATGAACAGGTAGGTAAATATTTATAGCATAAACGCTATTATCGGTATTGCAAATTAAATATCTATCTACAATTATTTATAAAGAGGTTAATCTCATATTCCACGCCAGGGCTTAGGTCACGGCAGCTAAACCGAAAACGCCAAACACTTGCGCGATACAATCAACGCCCAGCGACATCTATTGCGTAGACAGTGGAAGTACTGCCCCGAAACGAAGTGAGGGCCACTAGTTACTTAGGTATACCATATAGTTACTTAGGTATACTATAAGTATACCACATATTTTTGATACATCAAATAATACATCGTCCGTTCAAGTGATACATCTTGATCTAGGCTACGTGTTCCGGATTACGAGTTAGCTCGGGTCTTAAGGCGCAGGAAGCCGCTTTAATCCCTGCCTTAGTGGCAGTGCAATGTCTTGTATGTCACACTGTCTGCTTCCGGTTTCTGCTAAGAAACTTCCTGTAACTAATCCAGAGTCGAAACAAAATTCAAACATTTTTTTTCCATGTGAGAGCCTGCTTCGGCATGAATAGACCGGAGTGATATCAGGCTCACTATCAGGCTCACAGCGTACACATACAAATACATGAGTAAATAGCTGTACAAATTTGAATATGGAATTCCTTACCAGAGAGGAGAAAAACGTGATTAAAGTGGCCAGTACGAAAACGCCAATTTCATAATATTAAGTAAGGATTTAACGTGTATACGTTTAGGACCTAATTTAACGTGTAAACGTTTAGTTTTAAATTTAATTGAATATACTAACTCTAAGGATATGACGACATTAAGTTAAAGAGAATTACAGGCTCTATAAATAAAATAAAATAAATTCATTCATTTCTGACGCGGAAACAGGTCATGTTTCCGTTACGGATATCAGACAGCAGCCGAATCTTGAATAATTTAAATACATTATCGCCTTAACTCATGCCTAAACTAATTTTTATTGAAAGTTTCTACGACTTAGTTTAATTATATCCCATTTAGTAGGTATATCATTCTACCGCTGGGCATGCGGTCGATTTTTCGTTTTGCAATAAGTAGGTATAGTAAGTTATTCAATACTTACTTAAATGTTTTTTAATATTTTTTACTGCTTTACACATAATGTAGAAATAATTATACTCTGATTCATAATCATGTAAAGTAAACTGACAGATGTCAATGTGTCATCCCCATACATTATCACTCAATTTGACACATGCAAAATGTCAAAATGCATAGAAACTTGTCCGTGATAGCACAATAGCAGCCATATCAAAAAAAAATAGAAACTTGTCATTTTCATCTGTCAGTTTACTTTACATGACTATGAATCAGAGTATAATTGAATTTTTGCCATCCCTGTCACAGCATTAAATGCAATTTGGCTTAGTCCGATGAATTTCACAAACACTAACTGTACTCCAAAACCCTATTAACAGTTTAACTAGTGAACATAAATAGACAACTGAGCAGAATATTTTGGTCTTAACTCCTGGAACGATGGCAGATGGAGAACTCCATATAACTGGGGGAGACCCACGCTTCGACAAGAATGGGCTGGCTCGACCGGAGTGATGCCTCGGCCTTACACAAGACCGGCGTGAAGCAGCGCCAGCGCCGTGCTTCGTCTAGTGAGTGAAGGTCTCTTATTCTTCAGCAGCATGTATTTGCCCACTGCAGAGCATATGCCTCTCCAATTTCCCTCCACTTCCTTCTGTCGTGGGTCTTCCTGGACCTCGCTGCCCCAGCTTGAGCCTTGATGTCGTCGGACCATCTGGCAGTTTGTCCGCCAACACTCCTCTTTCCGTCTCTTGGTCTCCATTCAAGAACATCCTTGCTCCACCTCCCATCTCCCCTTCTGCATACATGGCCTGCCCATGCCCTTTAGTTTAGCGGCTCGGTACCCTACATCTACCACTTTTGTGCGTTCTCGGATGATGGTGTTGCGCACTTTGTCTCGTAAGGATATACCGAGCATGATACGTTCCATGGCTCTTTGTGCTACTTTGAGTCTACGTATCAGCGTAGCGGTGAGCGGCCAGGTTTCGCAAGCATATGTCATTGTCGGCAGCACACATTGATTAAATACCTTTGTTTTCAGCGATTGTGGTAGTGTTTAGATTGTGGGAGTGAAGGTACTGGAGGCCCAATTAGGGGAAAGGGGGTTGAAGATTGGCAGCGCACTTCTAGCCCTGTTGATGTTGCAGGTGTGTAGGGGGCGGCCATCGCTTACCACCCGGTGATTTGTCTGCTCATCTGCCACCTATTATATAAAAGAACCTGGTAGCTGCATATTTCTATTCTACCATTATGAAGAGACTATTACGAATTGCAAGACGTCTTTTCGTAACCAAAAACCATGTGTCCAACGCAATATGTGTCACTGCAGCATTCTAACACCGCGACGTATGGTTATACAAATACACCGCGTGCTAGGTACAATAACCCACACAGAGGTGACCAACCGGAGCCGCAATGTAATCAAAACCGAGTGCAATGTTATGCAAACGGGCCAACTTTGCATACACGTGAACCGTTACCTACGTCACATATACGAGTATCTACTTTAGCGTAGAGACGTGACATGCAAAACGAAAATCGATTTATTTTACCGATTTATCTCTACCAATAGTCGTTTTCTAACAAATCGTGAAGAAGCATCTGTGAACCAAATTATGACTGAAAGAAAGAAAGAAAAAAATACATTTATTAATTTGCATACCACAACACAAAATCGATAATCCATAGTCAATAGTCCATTATTTCAATCCCTATGTTGTGTCTTGAATTCGTTAGGACAATGTAAATAATTGCATCTCAGTTTGAGATATTTATGAGGTGTAGACTCCCCAACTATTAAATATCCTGGGTTGAAGGCTGTCGGGTAATAACCGCTATTAGCGATAAGATTGCCTAAATTGTATACAGAATGTGTAATGCTTACTACTGCAATTCTGTAGTTTTGTGCAATACAACATTTTATCTATCTATTAATGAAAGTACCAACGGATGACATACTTACCTTGCCAAGTGTCCATTTTATGGCAACTTACGTTCTCCTTTAACTTACCAACAGGTTTAGATGAGTTATCTGTGTCGTTATAGAAAAAAAATTAAGATACTAACAAAAATATGCAATTTATCGATATGAATTTTCACAACACTACTTTAGCATAACAGGTGCGAAATCTGAAATTCAAAAGCTGGCCTCGTGTAAGTAGATGATACTCGTATGTAGGTAATCCGATTTGTATTTTAAACACCTATTTTCCAGCTCAGAATAAGAATAGCGCTTTTAAGAATTGCTTTAGCATACATCGGAGAAAAGGTCCGTTAACCTTTTAGCAGCCTTCAAGAATTTCACGAGTACTTTGCACGTGCTCAATAATGCTATTGCTATACGAGGATGTCACCGTAAAATGCTAAGGCTGTTATTACTGCCGCACTCAGAGAAGTTAATTAAACCTTAATTGTCACTTAAGTAGAAATATTGACCTTTATTTGAATGGAAATAAAGACTATCCATAATTGAGATCATGAGCATTAAGGTTAAATGACATCACTGAGTGCAGCGGTCAGACTGCTACGCGGATTTCAAGTTCCTATCGATAAATTGCGATCCGTATCCTTACTACTTGCATATTACTTACACCGTTTTTTTCGATAGATTATAATCTATCGGTTTATAAACGTGAAATCATAAAAATTTGACGTAACTGGTATGATGATTGATGGAACGTCATTAAAATCGGAAAATGCCTTTCAGCTGTGAAAAGTTTTAAAAAACTTAAAATTTCTGCACGCACACTATTGACATTAAGTAGTTCCTTACGTTTCAATACCACCGTAATTACTGGTTGCAAAATCATTTCTGTTACATGAAACGAATGTTTCTTTAGTCAGCCAAAGTTTTCATTAGGTTGGTCCTAATTAATTCCTATTTCGGGGAACATATTCGCCACGCCATGGATTAACTATGGCCACGCCTACCCTTTTCACTGCAGAATATCAATCCCGTTTGCAAAGGGACCGTGATCATTTCCAGCTACATCCGTCGGAATTGAAATAAAACAATCAGGGATTTTCTGTTTGCCACTTTGTCGCAAAGAGCCATCTCTGCCTCTGCCAAATCAAAATTCAGCTCACACGTGGAAATAAGTAGGTAAATAACCACCCGAATTTCCGATCACTATAACTGATCGTGCGACGGAATTTTTAATCAGCAAATACCAAACAGGGGAAGTTGTATTCGCAGTTAATTGAACGCGCTAGTACAGGAATTGTGAATATGTACTGAACAATCCTAAAGGGCATAATCAAATAGGCTGAAGAATTTTCGAAAATGTTTCATAACGTTGCGTCGATCCTGATTGAATGGATAACTAGTGTTACCCAATCACGGTGTTCAGTTATGATTTTGGAGATCGATAAAACGCCAATTATGGCAACTAGGGGGAAATTCTCGTGCACTCGACACTGTAGTCGAATTTAAAGATTTCATACATTCTTCCATATAAATCTCTATTTTGAACTTCAATGTTGACTCGACTGAGATCTTGACTTTACATACCTATTGACAGCATGCTACTTTTTCGATTAATTTTCATACGGCATCGGCTAAATTATGCACTTTTACTCAAAAGACCAGAACAGAAAAAGAAAATGTGTGAGACTAGTTAATGTATGGGAGTCAATCACATATATTTTTTTTTTGTAATTAAGTATAACATAAAGCAATAACACAGCATAAAGAAAATTAACACTAACTATACATCCTTATATAACATTAAAAAATAAAAATGTATTTAGGTGCAAAAGATGAGCGAAGGGTTGAAAATATTTAAAAAAGATTGTTGTCTACATGCCTATTAAAATATAAACTATGGATACTGAGTTCTTTCTTAAATCATAAATAATCAAAGGTGAATCAGAAAAATATAAAATACTTACACATTTCTGTTACGTCAGCAAACATTTGCGCGTATGAAATTCGAGCCCCCCTCACGTTACGGGTGTGCCCTCATGGCTCGCCACAAGCACAACATAATCACATCGCAGTTATCCGTTCATGTTTTAACACACGACACGTGATTGCATAGCTAGGTACCAACAACCAACAGATACAGATAACCTGAGCGGACAAGGTGTCCAAAAAAACATACCTACACTGTGCCTACACTTCGTCACAAAAATGTTGAACGTCTAAGTTGTCATTTTCACATAGCCTTTCTATGCTTTACATATAATATCTTAACATCTGAATATTTTTTGATCAAATCAGCATCAATGAGCAGTACCTAATGTTAAGAAAGAAATTAATATCACTGTTAAGATTTTTTATCTCGCTGAGCGCTTAGTTTGTAAATGATAGCCAACAACTTTTTGAAAGTTTAGTGAAACGTTAACCTCTCTTTGAACACTAAATAATCATGCTCCCACGCAAACAAGGCCAGACCCTGATCCAGGTAAATATTAAACTGCAGAACGCTTTAGCTCCAAGCTGTCTCCTGCAACCGTTTTCTAACAGGTTAACCGACGCTTCGATATAATGTCGATTTGGAAACGTCATGTCTTTGCGAGAGACTTTCATTTTATTATCAGCAGCGCAGGACGAGAATTGGCACCCTTATTTCATTTCATTTCCATTGGGTTACGTTGACGCCGTCAACTATGGCGTTTTATAAAGCATCCTTTAATGCCGTCAACTTATTTTTTGCAGCAAGAAGCTAAACGTGGCCAACATTTTTCGTTTTCAAAGAGACCAATCCGTTTTTCGTTCTCAGTGCAGAGCACTGAGTATACCTGTATTCACAACTTTTTATTAACAACGCGATTGCTCCAAGAATTGTTTAAAATATAATAAGTTTTATAGTCTACACTGTCACTGAAACATTGCTTGATGAGCAATACCTACGAGGAAAAGGGAATGGGAAAGAAGATAATAAAACATGGTTAGGTAGGTATCTTTTTTATTTTCTGTTCGAAATACAAACCACAATAAGAAGTTACGCATTGCCTTACTACGTTTTATGGTATTACGTCATCCAATTTTCCCAACTCGTGTTTGCATCCTTTGAGAGCTGCCCGTAGCTGCCGTGCCCCATGCCTGGATGCTGTCTTTTGACACACCATGAAACACATTTGGTTCAAGACAATAAATTGAGGAAATCAGACCAATTTTATGAACCAGCTTCTTTGAGGACCTAATTGCTGAAGTAACTGGGGTCCGTTTTGATGATCTTAAAATTGGTCACATTACTTATGCATAGAGCGTAGGGCTTCCAATGTCCCTCGTATTCTGAAAATTACAAAAAAGTAATCTCTCGACTCCCTGATGTGATTCTCATTTGCAGTTCGGACAGCAAACTCTAAAGCGAGGCGAGCAAACATTGGGATTGACGCTCGCTTTGATACCTTAAAGTAATCACTGTGGATGATTTTGCTAGAAGCAACCGCGTGTTTTATATTTATTTTTATCAGTAACATGTTCCATCTACAATATTAAAAGTACTTTTCCTCCATGTGGCATGGCCGAGAGACGCCCTGTATATTCAATTTTCTCCATTGTACCTCATTATCCTTCAACTAGCCAAATGTTTCCTATAGAAATACAGTAATGGAGTACTGAATCAATATCTTGTTTACTAGTTCTGCAAACAACATTATCCCTCTAGATTAGGTGGAAGTCTCCCACAGTGATTCCTTGAATACCTCAAATCCAGGGCAATTTCCCTGGCAGACGTAGAGCTAATCATTTTGTTTACAAGCTAATTTTGTCAACCTGTGGTCCTTTGTACGTTCATATTTCTAGTTAGTGCTCAAGAAAATACTATTTATTTCTCTGATTAGTATTATTATCCTTAACAAACCTATTCAGTATATTGAGTATTCACTGAAGGTAATTGGCTATTTACTATCTACTATAAAATAAAACTTAATCATGAAAATTGCCTATGGTATCGGTATATAGAAAATATATACCGATACCCCAGTTATATCGTTATCTGGTATTCATAGTACAGGGGTTGCCCTAGTTTGAGACCAGGTTGATTAGTGTGATTGTCTGGCGCATTTATTTATTTAGTATTTTTTATTTATTTATTAAAAATAAACATTCGCTAAGCAAATATCGGAAACAGTAGGTAAATCAATAAAATTCAGTAGGCAATTACATGTGCAAATTTATGGTTTTATTATATTTTTTTAAATCGGACAGGCGGAGAGGAATAAAATCTGTGCCAAATAAGCGACAGCCATCGGTATCCATCGATCGATTACCTACCTAAAGCAAGCAGTGGAAAAATTCGTCTGCCACGGCTCAATCTGGACGAAAATGTGTGGTGAAAAGAACAGGAAATATATTTTTACATGGGATTAAATATGAAATTTATGCTGTGGTGAACTGGATGGCCCAGATTTTCAAAATGTTTCAGTTTTATTTGTTCATATTTACTAACATCATAACTGTTTGAAAAAATAACTGAATAAAACAAAAATATGCTAATCCAACTTTTAACAGAGAAAACAAAATTGATATTATGATCGAAATACGTCGTCAAAGGAACGATATTGCCTGTTAAATTGTATGTGAGTAAATATTCACTGAAAATGTTCATCAAAACCAAATTCGACGGCAAACATGGGCAGAGCGTACAGAATAACTGCGCTGTAAGTGATGAGACTCCTATTAGTGATGTGCGTATCACATACCATACGTAATAAAATGTTGCTAAGCTCTAAAGAAGTGGAGTTCTCAAGAAAACCCAGTAGCGGCGGGAGGCGGGAAGGTGGTCAAGATTTTTTTATGTGATTGATGGTAGACGACGGATCACCGGATGGTAAGCAATTGCTACCGCCCATAGACACATGCAACACCAGTGAGGTCTCACAAGTGCGCTGCGAACTTTAATCCCCCGTTTCCCCCAATTGGACCTCCGGTACCCTCCCTCACTCACTTGACGAAACAAAGCTCAGGCGCTGCTTCACGCCGGTCATCTATGAGGCCATTGTACTCTACGACCCAATAAACCCCATACGGAAGACTTTCCTATCCTACTGATCTACTATAGCTGTAACACAGTCACATATAGCTTAGTGAATAATTAAGGAAGCTTACTTAATACCTGGGACTCCGAGATCACGGCCTGTTACTTAGACCACCAGATCAACGACACGTAGTTTCCCCCTTCATAGTAATGATAATTTGATTTCTATGATGGAGGCCTTTGCCCTGCAGTGGGATATAATCAGATACTTTTTTCTACTTTACGATTCCCGGGCCAAGCAAAAGTATGTTCCGAATATTACGAACATAGGTCGGGTTTGTGATCACCGATCCGCATTAGGCAAGGTTGGTGATTAAGCCTAATTTCATCATAGTAGCGATGACTTGATTTCTATGATATCCTTTGCCCTGCAGTAGGGTATATAGGCTGATACTTTACTTACCTCAATACGCATCACTAAGTGGTTTGTACAAATTCTAGACTAGGATTAATTACCCTAGCCTCAGGTGCGCCCCTCCCCCTGAGGGGCCAGGTTTCCCTGGCGACTTCCAATCATACACCCTCGGGTAAACACGATCAAACTTAAATTACAGTACTGTCTGCTGGTCAACAAGGTTTGTTTGAGTAATTACAGGTACAGACGAGGAAATTGAATGTAGGCCCCCAATTTTCAAGGTTTGTTGAAATTGTGTTTTGAAAATAGACATAGCAAAGACTTTTTAGCGCAGTTTTCGTACGATATCCGCCATGTTTTTTCCATTATCTAAAATTATGAGAATAGGGGCGCAGGGAAGAATTCTCGTACTGTTGACATTGAAGTCGAATTAGAGATTTATAATCGAACGAATCGGGCTTTACGATCGAATCAGATTATCCCTCTCTTTTAAAAGCGCTGTGTTTGGATGCGACAGAGGTAAATTTTCATTCGTTACGGGATGGCTCTGTTTTAATAGCTTATATGCCACCTGGCAAGATTGCGGGCCATTTGCAACCCGGGCTGGCGGCATTCTTAGATATAATTAGTAAAAGCTTTAAAAATCTATTTACTTAATATTTACAATCTTTGGCTATCCTATACAGAATTATAAACCTGTCGAAAGTCATGACGAAATTTGCAGTTATAGAAGAATTGAGTAAGCCGGTAGGTAAATATAAATTTACTAATTATAATTTCTAGGGGAACCGGCGGCGATGTCGCGTGCGCGGTTGGCTGATCTCCAGATTTATATATAAACCGACTCGCACCCGCTGGCATTTTATGAAAGAGTTTGAAACATTTCAGATGGCCACCTATAAAGTGTTAGCTGCTATACGACTGGATGGCCAGCGAATGGTACCACTCATGTGTCAAGAAAATATGACTACCCTAGTACTAAAGAACTTTAAAGAAGTTTCATTAAGTAACGCTAGCGGAGTTCCTATGCTTTGCCAAACCTGAAGGGCATTGCTCGTGCACTCGACATTGATGTCGAATTCGACCATACAAATTTCTTATTCGACATCAATGTCGATTGCACGAGAATTGCCATCCCAGTGCTGCAGTGGCTTCAATGAAGCTGAGGTTGGACCTTATTGACCACTTTGCCTTATGTTGTAAACTTATGTTTATGTTCACGTAGTTAAATTTTATTTTCCTTTTTTGTTATGTTTATTTAGTTTCTATGCCAATCAATGTATTCTGTGTCCTACCTATTGTTGTGTTTTGTCTGTAGTCGATAATTGTTTTACTTAGTTACTTCATACCAATGGGGTTACCACACATACTGTACGTAAGCTGTAGGGATCTTTTACGGTACGAGCATGCTCTACGTTAAAGGACAAAAATCTTTGTAATTTTTTGCCTGATGGATCAGCTCGCTGAAGTTTTGAGATGAGAGGATGTACATATTAATAATAACGAGAAGAAAAGAAGGTGGCATCTGTACCAGAAGGTACGCCACTGCAGGCTTTATTTGACACAAAAGTGACATTGACAGCAGGGGTTGCTACCATTGTTCGCATTTGATTTGAATAGAGTCTTTACACCCGCGATTTGGCAGAATCCGTACATTGATAACACGCCAGACACCGGCGTTTTATTGAGTGACGTTACTCTGACAGACTTTGACAGCTGATTCCCGCTCTAATAAAATATTTATTTACTTGACATTGGCAAACTACCCTCGTCCATAATGGAAATAATAGGTACATACAATAAGTATAATATTGTTCATTATGACTCTAGCAACAGCATTAAGTTTGATTTAGGTCGTGGTAAATGAGAGTGGTGGCATTGTAGTAGCATCACTTCGGATTGTCGCTGTCACCCAAAAAAGTCTCACTTAAATATATCTCAATTAAGTAAGTACGCATTTATTGATCACAGAAAATAGATACACAACTACAAGGAACAGTAGCAGGGTATTGTTGACATGTATTTAAACAAAGAATAAGATAAGAGTATTTTGTGTGATTACCCTTATGAGTAGGTAAGAGCTTAACTCTTACCTACTGACATCAACATAAATGTTAGTTAAATGAAAACGCTGGCGATTCTCTCGGGAACTAAACGCGTTGCTTAGATTGCAGGTTGCAGGTCAAGGCAAGCAAAACATTGCCAAATACTAGTATCTTGCGTTATTGACCAAGCTACGAGTAGCTCAAGACAATCTAATGGTAGATGATGGTAGATATTACTAGTTAGGCCTTTTACAAAATACATTTGAAAGGAAGATACTTATATTTTATTTACCTAAGTATCACGAGTAAGAGGCAAATGTTCATTTTGGGTTGCTGAGCTATAAGTAAGTAAGTACCTAAGTTCCTTTTATGAATAATTTTACTGAGATCCTATGGGATCAAAACAAAAGGGAATCAAGTACAAGAGACAGTCGAAGGCAGGAAAAGCAGCACCGCCAGTTCCCATACTACTTACCTTTACAACTAGATTCGTGCCGGGGTTAGTATGTGTCGGAACAAAAGACTTTATACACCGCTAAATTTTAGTTGTTTGAATTCCGAAGCTATTTTATTAGGTAACAGGAATAAAGCCCATTTAGTATATTAGATCATCAAAATACACAAAATAAAAATCAGCAATTGTTCCATACAAAATACAACATTCTCCAGGCTTTATGGAACAGCTTATTTTTATTTTGCTTATTTTGACGATAAAACATGGTAAAGGGGCTTTATTCGTGTTACCTATTATGAGGGCTTTGGGATTAAAATATAACATCAAAATTGACAAGTTACACAGTTACCTATAGAAAAAATATACTAGGTACCTATAGGAAGAGAGAAAAATGGAAAATAATTAACGAAAAATACACTCTACTTAATTACCTCTGTAGGATTATTTGGTCTCCTTATCTTATTATCTTTCTCAGAGTCCAGATCATGAGAGATAAGTTACCCAAAATCCATTATCGAGTTTACTGTCTGAAGTAAGTCAACAATATTAAGTGCTAAGTGATTTTTAATCCCCAAATCCACCTCTTTTAATTAACAATTTTATTTTACGTTTTTCTCGTTATGTGCAACAACAATTTTAAAGTTTTTTACTTTTCCATTTTACACGTAATATAGGATCTCTTGGACAAAAGACTAAAGTGACCGACATAGTGTATCGAATCAGCACGCTAAAGTGGCAATGGGCTGGCCATTATCTGTCGAAGAACTGACAACCGTTGGGGTAAAAAAGTTCATGAATGGAGACCGCGACTCGGGAAGCGTAGAGTGGGACGGCCTCCAGCTAGATGGAGTGACGATTTGCGAAAAGCCGTTGGTATAGACTGGATGCGTCTCGCCGAAGACAGGGTGAAGTGGCGAACATTGGGGGAGGGCTATGTCCAGCAGTGGACTGAGACAGGCTGATGATGATAGGATCTCTAACACGGATGACACTGGCTGGCAGATGACCGTAGGGAGTGGCGTGATAGAGAAGATGCTTATATTCTATAGTTTAGTGGGTTGATGTGGATGGGGCTAACATGACCAGCGAAAAGCGTCAAAATCATGCAGTGAATTTTGATCGAATGTATTAATTCCTAACTACGCCAATTGATGGCGGTGGTTGTCAATAACATCGTAATTAAGTATTTTTGAATTTTCTCGTAAACATACGAACAACATAAACACACAAAGTGGCTCAAACTGTAATAGGTCCATCATGGGAGGCTTAAATTAGTCCGCACCAGGCTCCTGGGTGGAAGCCGGTGTCTCGCAGGTAATGTGCTCGTCCGTGTCATAAATACAGGGCTGCCTAACGTTTAGTAAACAGTATTTATTTTGTAGTAGGTAGCAATTCATTGCGAATTTTTATTAAGTTAGCAACATACCTTTAAGATTATCATGAAGGGGTTCAGGTGTGATTCGAACCAACAACCTTCCACATACCGATTTTACCGATTAAAATAACCGAACCCCTTACTAATCTGACGGATGTTTATAAGTTCTTGATATCCAATAAGCTGAAGTTTTAACCCATGTCAACGCATTGATAATTTTTAAAGTGCGATAGACTGAGTGCGTCAAGCTGAAGACAGGGTGAATTGGCGAACATTGGGAGGCTTACGCCCAGCAGTGGGCTAGACAGGCTGATGATGATGATAATTAATAGAAGCTAGAGAAGACATTAAGTAATAAATAATTCCTGCTGTATGATTTGTATGGTACCTACTTACTAAGTAATTTTAATTCTTTTATTATTCTTTAGTTTTATGTAAACGCAGTCTATCTTGTGTTGGAAATCCAACAAAAGATTATTATTACACACAGTTTTTCAGTTAAATTCTCATTAATTACTTACCTAAACAGATAGACACAGAGTTAAGTGTAAGTTTTGCTTTAAAATCTATCATATTTGTCTGAAAGTCTCATAACAATTTAGCAGCAACCCTACCCCCAGGTCTGACAAAATATTAGTATGTATGTCACATAGTCACGTCTCACCCTGAGGCGCCCAATCGAAATGTCACATACGATTAGTTAATATTACCTTCTTTTATTTTGGCATCCAATTTACACGAGTATATTGGACCTACGTAATTCCCTCAACTACAAAACTACCAAATGGGACGTGACAAGAAGCACGTGGGTATCTACTGGGTATTTTAACATGATTAACTAGTGGTGTTATAAAAATACCTGTACATACCGAATAGGTATGAGGTAGAGCTGCTAGCTATGGCTGAGTTTATATGAAAAGTCGATGATTTTGCTAATTTCCAAAGCATATCAAAATAGGGAATAACTTTCTATGATATGCAAGAGTGCACCTGTGTTTGCGCACACACTTATGCGCTCACTATGAATGTCCTGCGTCGATGGCTGATCGTTGAGATTGGCCGTCATAATCGTATTATCGGTTAGGAGAACATTATAAGTCTATAAAAACACATTCAATTCGATTTAACTTCCTGCTAGTAGCGCTGCCCTCTTAACGAATTCCATCAACCTCCGAGGAGGCAAAAAGACGTCGACTTAGTGATTGGTGCCACGAAAACCACTCAAAGCTACCAACCATTTTCGCTGGAGCCCGGAAACACTCAGCTTGCTAATACTATGCTAGCAGGCTTGCTTTGTGCAATCGAAAAAAGTGGGCAAGTGTGAGTCGGACTCTGCCCATGAAGAGTTCCAGTAGCAGCAAGTAAACAGAATTATATTTTTATTTTGAGTTAAGTGAATGTAATCTTAAAGGTTATTCCGGTTTACGATTTAGGAAGTATTAAAAAAAAACTATTCACTACATCTCGTTCAAACCAATTTTCGTTTGTAATTTTTACGGTAATGTACAATCATTTATATTTTTATTAGTACTCATTCTCTCAAGTTAGAGGTGGCCTGGTGGCAGGAAACAATTTTGCCACTTTGGAAGTGTATCTCGCGCAAACTATTCAGTTTGAAAAAACAATTTGAAACTTCCATTATCATTGTTG